>CM033469.1:97927000-98522000 GCA_019447015.1 Hymenochirus boettgeri | reverse complement strand
CTCATGAGAGCAAAAAGGATCACTTCGAGAAGTGAACAATATAAAAAAGCAGCGGATAAGTTGAGCAATAAGTTCCTAGAAAGGGGATACCGGAGTGAAACAATCAACCGAGCAAAAGAGGAGGTGGATAAATTGAATAGGGAAACATTATTGAGTCCAGTAACTCACACTGCAGATAAACAGAAATTGACGTTTGTCTCTAAATATGGGTCATGCAAGAAAATTGAAAAGATCATCAGAAAACATTGGTCTATACTGCAAGCTGATACAGAATATGGAAAAATCTTTAAAGAACAACCTAGATTCTGTTATAAAAGAGGCATTAACATTAAAGACAAATTGTGTCCATCTGACATAACTATGTTAAGTAATAAGATGGACACTAAGAGAAAGGGCACATTCCCTTGTCTAAATTGCAATTGTTGTAGTGCTGTGATAAAAGGGGAAAAGATCAGCCACCCCACAAAGGGTTTTGACATCCCCATGAAACACCACTCCACATGTGAGACCAAAGAGGTCATTTATATGATTAAATGTCCGTGTGGAATGGTGTATATTGGTCAAACACAAAGACAGGCTAAAATTAGAATACAAGAACATAAGAGAAATATCAGAAATTTCATTCCAGATACTCAATCAGACACTTCGGTTGCGAGACATTTTAAGGAGAAAGGACATACAGGAGCCCAGTTAAAATGGTGCATCCTAGAGAAAATTAATAAACCAATAAGAGGAGGGGATACGAAAAAACTGTTAATGCAAGCAGAAATGAGATGGATAAAAAAGTTACATAGCTTACAACCAACAGGTCTCAATGACACATGGTCAATCAAACCTTTCTTATAGTAAATATGCCTTCTTGTCCTCATAGGACCTATTTTTGACCATATATGACTGACTTTTGATCTGCTAAACTCCAAGATAGGTACGTGTATGAGTAATGATTTTAAATTATTAAGGTTTTAGTCAATAAAACAATAAGATAAGGTTTTATATAATGGTTATATTGGATTATACTGCACATAAATCACAGATTGTTTTAAATGTTATATTTATGCACAAGACACTTTATTCTTGTATACCTTTGTATAACACTATGTATAATCACTAGAACGGTTTTAACCATGGGTATTTTAAAAAGATATTATGTAAATTATTGGATATGCACTTAATATAAACTAGTTGATAAATTATGATTTATTATTCACAATGGAGAAGGGAAATCATACTCTACTATTTTTAAACAGATGGTTCACAATATAAAAGAAGAAATGAATTGGTGTGCAACACAATTGGGAACACATGGACTGTTGATTGAGGGTGGTGCTTAGTAATGTATTTAAACAGGATGTTACACATTTGTAAGTTGCTTGAGAAAGGATCAATATCGATCCGAAACATGTCGCAATAAACTTATTCACTTTAGCAGCAAACTACTGCATGTATGTCTCCTCACTCAGTTTTGGATTATTTGGAGATAGATAGATAGATAGATAGATAGATAGATAGATAGATAGATAGATAGACAGATAGCAGAGTTAGACAGATAGACAGATAGCAGAGTTAGACAGATAGCAGAGTTAGATAGATAGATAGCAGAGTTAGATAGATAGATAGATAGATAGATAGATAGATAGATAGATAGATAGATAGATAGATAGCAGTTACATAGATAGATAGATAGAGAGACACAGAGAGATAGACAAGAAGCAGATAGATATAGTTAAATAGATAAACAAGAGACAGATATATAGATAGTGATAGATATACAGATAGAGAGAGAGGGACAGATAGAGATCTCAGATAGATAGGGGCTGAGGTCCATGTAGAAGGTACAAGAAGGTCTCCCTGGCCCAAGGTGTGGGCAAGCGTCTGACTACAACTGAACACAGCAGTAAGTTTAAAATGACCAAATTGCTACCAGTATATAATGAAATTGCCAGTTTACTGTGCCTTTGTGTCATTAATTTGTGTCTCTGTCCAACTCTCTGATCACTATCTCTGTCTGTGTCTTTTTGGCCATCTCTATTAGGTACATAGTGGGTGTGGCCTAATTGGGGCTGAGAAAGGGCGTGGCCTAAAAATTTCGGCGCATGAGTTGCCCAAAAGTGCCCCTGATCTTCATAGACCCTAGATACGCCCCTGGGAGCTGCAACAAATTAAGTGACAGCACATGAGCACAGTCCAGACTCCAGAGACCACCAGACCACAGACTCCACAAGACCACTGACCACAACATGTCATCAGAGTCTGACCGGTGAGACCGCACCTGCATAGAACAGCCCTGACTGGCATCCACATTGTATGTAGATATAAAGATATTGATTTTTGCTTCTGCCAACTACTTTGCTTGGGGCAGGGGCTGTAAAGGGGAGGGGGGGTCTCTGGTTGTGGGGACTGGTGTTCCAATGATCTCCTGTGGTTGCGGCCTGGCAGGTATTATGGGGGGGAGGTAATTACTATGGGGGGGTGCAGCTGGGGCCCGGCTGGGGCCCAGTAATTTACCTAGTATGTAGATATGTATCTTAAACATAATAATTACACTACAAAAATAACAGCATTATTACTTAAAATATGTCATTCTTAGATAGGACTACCCTAATATGGAGGGCCTTGTAAGTGGCGGGTAGCTTACACTTATTATATATTAATATATTTTAATAAATATATGTAACTAACACTCCAGGAAATTAAACTATATACAATTAACACATAAAAAACCCACTGTGCACCAACGGGCACACTTTTGCTAGTATATATATATATATATATATATATATATATATATATACAAACATAGAAAAGATAATCAATGCACATTCCTAGGCGCCATACAATATCATATTATCTGCACACTGGCATACTTTATAACAAAGGGGTTTTAGTTACATTACTGTGATCACATGAATGAAAAGCCTTCCAACCACTTCTCAGAGCAACGCTGCTCTGTAGGCTCCGCCCCCTCCTTCCTATGGCCTCATTGTCGATGGGGAGGAGGGGGCGGAGCCTACCAGAGCAGCGTTGCTCTGAGACTCTGCAGAAAGTTACGTGAACCCAGCGGTTCAGGTCCTCACCCTGGGTAAAAGCTAATACACAAAGAAGAGGAGCGGAGGGAAGGTGAGTATAATTGTCCTTTAAGTGTTAAAATAATTTTAAAATAGTTATAAATCTCAAAAGGGAGCGAGCATTAGGGGGGCATAGCCGATAGCCTTATATTATATATATTATAAATTATTTTTGTGACCTGTATATGTTTAATACCTATGTACATATGCTGTTGAGTGCTGGGGATTCTTACATTGTCTCTATACTGCCTTGCCCCATTTGCACCAATTAATTTAGAATAAAGGTGAGCAGCATTTTATATTTGTATAATATAGGGCTATCGGCTATGCCCCCCCTGATGCTGGCTCCCTTCTAAAATTCTCCGCCCTTTGCATGAATTACATGCGTCCACTTGCATGAATTACATTCATGCAAGTGGACGCACCCCTTTCAAAATCTGTCATATGTTAACCATTTTAGCAATATATAAATCAAGTGTGATCCAGCCTCTATGTAATCAGTACAAAGTTCCATATCTAAATCAAAATCTATACAGTCTATATTTTCAGAACCACTATTTCTATTCATAGAGAATGACACATTCATTACAATCATTGACAATAACCATAATGTTCCAGTTACAGATTATCCTTTTTCTTTTCAAAGGAAATCCTTTCCAAGTACAAATACAATCATATGTCTATGAATCAAATGTCCATGAGAATAAATAATGAGATCCACAAACCATCACTATTAGAATGATCAAACTTAATGGTTGATTTCTCCTTTACATTTCCATGATCACGGCAGGTACACTCTCCTACTGTATATATAGATATCTCCTTTAGCGTCTAGATATTCCAGTGTCTCATGCTCCGAACACAAGTCTGCCAGATTTTGGCAGCATGGAGATACTGGAAGCTGAAGGCTTTGATTTGATCATTCTAATAGTGACAGTTTTGCATATTTCATTATTTATTCTCATGGAAACTTAATTCATAGACATTGGAATTTAAATATGTATGTTTAACCTGAAGGCATCCACTCTTGTGAATGTAAGAGCGCAATCATCTGGAAGCAAAAAGTTCCATGCTTTTGATTGGATATGTAAGACTTAAAAATCAAGAAAGTGATACACATGAGCAGAGAGCCCAAATGTAGGGGTTAAACACATTAGGGTGCAAGGCCCCCCTCTATCAGCACTAACCCTTCATTCACTCTCCCTACTTCAGCCAGAAATTCCAAATAACACAGACTTCTGACTTGACTGACAAGTATTGCTATAGTATAGCATAGTATTACATTACTGGTTAGTGTTCAACTGGGGTTGGGGGCCTACTAGTTGGTGTTTTTAACTAGTATAGTAACCATGTTTTGTATTTGAATAAAAGAAAAATAGAATTATTGAGATGTTTTCCACTTCTGTTTCTTTGAAGATTTGCATATTTATCATATATAAAATTATTTGTGAGGAATTTTTTGAAGCATTTGCATATTTTGTCAAGCTTAGCCCTTCTAAAGTGGCTCATACATGCACCAATCTATCAGGATATTCTGATATTGTACGATCGTTGGGCTGTGTAACAATCTAACAATACCAACCAGTTATGTTGTTTAATTAACCTTAACTCGCCATATTACACTAGGTCACCTGCACAAAATTATCATTATTATTAGTTTGAAACATGATATTATGCCATCAACTTTACAAAACTTGTCAAGGGCTTATGTCATCTGCAATTTCAGATTGATTTAGTTATATTTTCATAGTACTACTATTTGCAGAGGATTAAAACATCTGTAAACATACAAAACAGACTTTTTTACTTCTATGTTCTGTACATTTTTGTCATTGTAGGTCCTTCACTGCTTTTCACTATAATAACTTGTGCCAAATTAAATATTAAGGTCACCTGCAATGGCTTAGCTTCACTTATTATATTAATGCAATGTATGCAGTCTTCCTAGTTTCATTTCTCTCTCCCTTTATTTTTTTCCATGTGTCTCAAAATTAGGGATTTTTAAAAGCTCATTGTCTTTGGCTGTGACCTAGTTTTGTAGCTTTAAAGTTTGCTCATTAAATGACCTTATTAAATAGACTTTCAAACAAGTAAATCTTATCAGTCTAAGTATAGTATAAAAAAAATATATATATATTAAAAGTTTGAAAGTCACACACATATACACATAAAATTAGAGCACATTCCTAAATTATCTCCTTGCTGATATGCAATGCAGCCAAACTGCCTGGCCAAAATTCAACTGAATATAAAAAATTTTTGCAAGCTAACAAATCTACCAACATGATATATATATATATATATATATATCATGATAATCCTGGTATAAAAGTCACCAAGGAGATCTATGGGAGGTCATAGAACTTTCCCATTATTTCACATTGGCCTACCGTATATACTGAATACTGTATATAGCATTTTGTAAATGAAAGTTGTGTTTTTGTTATTATTATTTATTGTATTTTTTATGAAAGGCTGATGCTTTGTATATCTGTTTTTATGCTTTTTGATTGATCTAATTATGTAGTCTTTGCTGATTTGTTTATTTCAGTCTCTCCCAGCCTCTTGTGATTTGCCTTTTTTCTATATAAATGAATGCATTGTAACTAATTTAATGTTACACAAAACAAATGAACCCCCTACATGAATAGAATTAGATATAAATAAATCACTCAGGATATGTTTTAGCTGGCATTAAAATCCAGCACTAAAAGTAGTGCGACCGCAATATTAAATGCGAGCACCGGTTGCATGGGTGTTGCTTGCAAAACACACGCATAAGGCGCTAGGATGGAGTTAAAGTCACACTTACCGATATTGAATAGATTTTAAACTCCATAAAACTGCCCTGTGTAAATGAGCCTGACTGAAATTTTCAGAAAACAAAAAGACTTCTTTCCAGCGTACAATGCAAAACATTGAACGTTGCATATTATAACCCTAAAGTGGGGAATGTGTTACAAGCTGTACACAACAAGAAAAGAAGAGGTTAGGTGCCACACACCATTTATTTTTTATAGAATTAAAACATTTAAAACATAAGGTTATTGGAAAGGATTACATCATCATACATGCAAAAAAGATTCACAATCTTCCAAACAAACTTTTCTGCAATGATCCCATACAGACAAGTAGAGATGTACTGTGGGTTCTAATTGAACCCAGTTTCGAATCAAATCCAAGGGTTCCGGAGTCCTGACAAACCTTTTGAAAACCCGAATTTTCAGAGTTTTCGATTTATAATTATCAAAATTAAAAGTAGATGATTATCGAAATCGAAAGTAGATGATTATCGAAATCAAAAGTAGACAATTTTCGAAAATCTAAAGTAGATGACTTTTCGAAATTTCCGAAAATTCGAAACCAAAACAAAACTCAACAGTTCCAAACATCTCTACAGACAAGCTGTTTGGCAGGAACCGAGCTGTCTCTTCTCTTAAGGAGTTGGGAATAATTGGAAAAACCTTATGGTTAGGGAACAAATCCATCAAAACAGATCACCACTAAATAATGGTGTCAGAGTCTAGCATACATGCTAAATTGTTAGTTGAAATAGTAGTTCTTAACTGATTTTCTGACAATTGTCTAGTTTGTGTGTAAGGCATAAATAAGCTTATTGATATAGCATATGTATACAAAATCCATGAGTGTGTCTAAGATACCACAAATGCAAATAAACCCACAAACATCATTAGAGACATCTGTACATAGATAAAAAAAATACAGCATAATTGCAAAACCTGTATCCTAAAGCCCTTTGCTGCTTCCCACTGCACTGAATTTCCAGACAATGTGTAGCACATTAACATTCTCTTTCTCTTGTTTGGTAAAGATCTTAGAAAACAAAATTAACTTTCTTGAAATTTAACTCTCAGAAAAACAAACATTCTTTTGAAAGAATTATTTATATTGCATATAACTAAATGCTGTCTTAATTTTTTTTTGAATTATTTATATTGCATATAACTAAATGCTGTCTTAATTTTTTTTTTTAATCAGTTGATTTCAGAACTTTTGCTGTTCCCTGCTGTGATCTGTTGTAGAAACTTATCCAGGCCTTTTTTAAAGTTATTCAATGAACTTGCCATTACCACCTCTGCTGGAAGACAGTTCCACAGTTTCACCGTTCTCACTGTAAAGAAACCTCTCCTAACTTGAAGATGAAACTTCTTTTCTTCCAACCTTAAAGGATGTCCACGAGTCCTCTGATATGACCTATTAGTGAACAATGCACCAGAGAGTTCACTGTATGGGCCATTAATATATTTGTATAAGGTTATCATGTCCCCACGCAACCGCCGCTTCTCCAATGTAAACAGCCCTAACTTGTCTAATCTGCCTGCATATTCAAGCCCCTCCATTCCCCTTATTAATTTAGTTGCCCTTCTCTGAACTGCCTCAATTTCCAAGATGTCCCTTTTGTATATGGGATTCCATAACTGCACCGCATATTCCAAATGTGGCCTTACCAGTGCCTTGTAAAGAGGGAGAATAATATTTTTCTCTCTTGAATCTATTCCCCTCTTTATACAAGACAATATCTTGCTAGCTCTAGCTGTTGCTACCTGGCATTGTTTGCTACAGATGAGTCTGTTATCTACCAGAACCCCCAAATCTTTTTCCATTTCAGATGCACCTAACACAGAGTTATTTATGGTGTAGGTGGCACAGGGATTATTAAATCCCAAATGCATCACCTTACATTTATCAAAATTGAATCTCATCTGCCATTCTGCTGCCCATTTTGATAATCTATCTAGGTCTGCTTGCAGCACTTGCACATCATTGGAAGTTTCCAAAGCTCTGCATAATTTAGTGTCATCAGCAAACACAGAGACCTTGCTCTCAATGCCCCCTTCTAAGTCATTTATAAACAGATTAAACAGAAGCGGCCCCAGTACAGAACCCTGAGGAACTCCGCTTAGAACTTTAGCCCACATAGATGTAGCTCCATTAACCACCACTCTCTGTTTGCGGTCCAATAACCAGTTCTCTATCCATGAACAAATGTTTTCTTCAAGGCCAACAGTCCTCAGTTTATACATTAGTCGCCTATGTGGCACAGTATCAAAGGCTTTTGCAAAATCCAAATATACCACATCCACAGCTGTGCCTGAATCTAACTTCTTACTCACTTCTTCATAAAAACCAATTAAATTTGTCTGGCATGATCTATTTCTCATAAATCCATGCTGACTACTACTAATAAGATGATCTCTGGAGACAAAGTCAAGGATATGATCCCTTAACAAAGTTTCCATCACCTTCCCTACCACTGATGTTAGGCTTACAGGTCTATAGTTACCAGGCTGTGAACGACTACCTTTTTTGAATATTGGTATTACATTGGCTTTTTTCCAATCCAGCGGCACATCCCCAGACAAAAGCGAATCTGAAAAGATGAGACACAGTGGTCTTGCTAGAACTGAACTAAGCTCTTTTAAAATCCTAGGATGCAATCCATCTGGTCCTGGCGCTTTATTGATATTAACTTTGTCTAATTGATTCCGTACCATATCCTCTGTTATCCAATGTGAAAACTCTTCATTTCCTCCCTGCACATTGTTACAATCCCTACTGTAAGGATTCTCAACAGTAAAAACCGATGTAAAAAAACGGTTTAGCAGATTAGCCTTTTCGGCATCCTCTACAACCACCTCAGCTCCATTATTTAATGGTCCCACATTCTCAGTCCTCATTTTTTTACCATTTATATACTTAAAAAACATCTTGGGGTTGGACTTGCTTTGTTCGGCAATCCGTATTTCATTTTCTATTTTAGCTAGTTTAATTGCTTTCTTGCACTCTTTATTACAACTTTTGAAGTCCCTGTAAGCCTGTTCTGTGCCTTCTGCTTTCAAAATTTTAAAAGCCCTTTTCTTTTTTTCCATTTCCCTTTTTACCTGAGCATTAAGCCATGCAGGAGTGGACCTAATTTTTTTGCACTTGTTTCCTAAAGGTACCGATTTGGAGATGTTATAGTTTAATATCCCTTTAAAAGTGGTCCACATCTGCTCAGTATCTTTACCTAGAAACAGTTCCCCCCAGTCTATGAGCAGGAGCGATTCCTTTAAAAGCATAAAATTAGCTTTCCTAAAGTTAAAAGTTTTTGTTAAAGGGAAATATATATTTACACAGTAGAATTTATATAATAGAAAAAATGCTTTTAAGAAAAAAGGCAGTATTTTCCCACCCCAATGAACTTACCTGCTTCAAAAATACTAACTTTCTGTTGACACAACCCCAAATAGAGACCTTTCTGTTGAAATCAACTGGATTTTCAAAATGAAAGAGAATATGTAAAAAAAAGATCTATGTATGTGTAATATAAACTAACTGGGTTATTCAATAAAAGTTATCATTAAAAACGGTTCTAATTTTGGCCGAACTAATCAGATATTATTTAACATTTGAAATCTAACATCTTATTGGTTGGGACAAAAGTGGCACCATTTTTAACAATAAGAACTTTTATTAAATCTCCTTGAAATTATTTTTTTTTTTTAATTATTTTTTCCACTAAAATTTCCCTTAACCATGCACAGTATTTATAGCCATTCAACTTTTTCTTTTTTAAAGGTACACAGAAATAATATGTTGCCGATCTGCATGGGGAGGATAATGAAGTAAACCCAATCTTAGGACAATTCTGTGCAATTCCTTTCTTTTTTCTTTCACCTATTTAAAGGGGGATGTTGGAGGGTATGCATATTTTTAAAACAAAAAATAAATTAATATGCCTTTAACCAGGTGGTGAGGGATGTTGGGACCTGTAGTTTAGCCAGTTGGCAATTAATAAGACTTTTTAGTGTGATAGTACATATTCATTACTCCTCTAAAAATGCATTTTTAAAATTTCTTAAGCCATGTTGGGATTTCTAGTTAGATATAGACTAAGATCATTTTACGAGTTGTCGGGGCATAGAGATTTGTTTTCGAACTACCAAACTTCAGTAAAAGTCTGGAAGATCCGCAGTTCAAAAACAAACCCATTAAAGTCAATTGGAGAAAAGTTCTAATAAAGTACAGATAAAATAGCAATGGTAACTTACTGTAAATGGCTCTGGAACCTGGGAAATGGTCTGGGGAACATGTACATATCACCAAAACTTGTTTAAACCCTAACTTTCCCCACGGCCAGGCAATTGTCGGGTATCTGAGCTTTTGCTACATTCTAGGGTTACGAGTAGAGATGGCCGAAACTGCTGGGTTTCGTTCCCTTTTCGGGTTTTTCGGATCACGGAAAAATCCCGAAGATCCGAAAATACGATAATCCCAAAATGGAATTTAAAATTGGGACTTCGAAGTGCATTTTTTATTTTAATCGAGTGTTCGGGGCTATTTTCGAAAATTCTCAAAAATAGCCTTGAACGTCCGATAATCATCAAAAATACGATTGAAACTATTTTCGAGTTTCTGATTGTATTTTCGAGTATTATCGAACGTCCAAGGCTATTTTCGAGAATTTTCTAAAATAGGAACTTTCAGATTTCAGAACCATCTCTAGTTACAGGTAAATTTGAAGTTGACCGAACAATACATTGAAGGGTTACCGAACAATACATTTGAGGGTTCCCAAACGATACATTTGAGGGTTACCGAATGACATTTAAGGATGTCTGAAATTGAATGCTACATTCAAGGGTTACCAAACGATACATTTTTACGGTTACTGAAAGTTAAGGCTACAATCAAGGGTTACCAAAATCTAAGGCTACATTGGAGGGTTACCGAAATCAAAGGTTATATTCAAGGGTTACCGAAATCAAACACTACATTCGAGGGTTACCGAATTGAAAATTCAATAATTATTGAAAATAAGCCCCTGAGTTCGATAAACCCAAACTAGTTTTTAGTTTGGGAAGTTCTAAAGAGTTCGAGTCTAACTTGGCTTTTGGGTTTGGGTTGGGTCTATCTCTATTGGGGCATAGTCATCGCTGCTTTGAAAGAGGCTGTTTCTAAACTATTAAAATTGTCCTGTAAGGTCTAGGCCACACTGACGTGTTTTAACGTTCGATACAATCATGAGTTAAAAAGCGCACCGATCATTCATGCATGGGTGGCTCCTTAAACGTGTCAGGCGTGTTTTTTAACATGTAACAATAAAGGTGATATTTTATTAGAAGACTGCAGATGTAAATGGTTCTTGAAGTGCGGGTTAACATTTAAAGTTTGTCCTCATTTCAAGTGAATAAGGGCCAAGTGACTCAGCACCCAGACCACCAATGAGGATTGGGGAGTCCAAACACAAGTGCACCTATATGGTGCCCACCCAAGTCTAAGCACTAGGTTCAGGGTTGTAAACACCTGAACCTTCCCACAATTCAGTGTGGGTGGGGACAGCTTATTATTGTTTTATTGTGGGTGCAAGTTTTAAACTAATATGTATATAGTCCAAATGGACATATAGTTGCACACGAGTATATGGACCACCTTATCACATCAATTTTGAGGGTGTTATACACATGCTAAATGTTTTAGGAAATTATTTTAATACATGAGGCTCTAGAATTACAATGGGGAGGTGCAGTGATATAAATCCTTAAAAACATCACTCAGTGACATCACTGAGTGACTTCCTGTACACCACTGCACCTCCCCCTGTCTCTCCCTCTCCCTGTATTAGTCATTTATATATTAAGCCCTGTTTAGTGAATAAAGTTTTACTTTCCCACCCGTTTTTTTCACTCAGTTACAATGCAGGTAAGGAGGAGCAGACAGCCTGTGTCAATTTTTTGTGACTCACTAGAATGTGTCTGCTCTTTCATATCAGCATCATATCTGTCAGTCAGGGAGTGAAACTTCCCCTCTGAGTTCCATGCCCTGTATTAAAGCATGAGGCCTGCATTCGTTTTCGATAATCCTCAAAAGTATCGTTCGTACTCGATAACCCTCAAATTTATCGTTCTAACCCTCAAAAGTATCGTTCTGTAACCCTCGAATTGCCAGTAACCCTCGAATGTAGCTTGTGCAAAACTCGACAATTGCCCGGGTTGTTTTAACAAGTTTTGGTGATAGTGACATGTTCCCCAGACCATTTCCCAGGTGCCACAACCATTTACAGTAAGTTACCATTGTTTGTTTAGCTGTAAATCACTTGGGCTTTTCGAACTATCACTCCCCATTGACTTTAATGGATCCGAATTCGAACTTTTACTGAAGTTCGAAAGTTCGAAAACAGACCAAACTTTATGAAGTTCGGCCATGTCTACCAGCAACCATATCCTTTATAACTGATAAACTATTTAGTGGTGTTACTAGCAGCTAAATTATTATTTGTGAATCGGTTTCTGGCAAAATCAGTGATGATTATGCTGATATATTTGAAATATATGTACATATTTCTATGTGTGATCAGTAAGGGACAGATTTCAGCCCTTTTCCTGAACTCCACATTGCCTTATTGATCTATGAACGAACTTTACATTTTCCTTCAAAATCTTGCTTTTTTTTACCTCAACTTTTATACACATTAGCACATCCAAATCCTTATCTCTTTTATATTCTATATTCTCACTATATATGGTTAATAGTGGAATTGAATACATTTTTATACATAATTTTGTCTCATAAGCTTTTCTACAAAGACAGTCTCAGAATATTGAATCATTTAATGCAAAGGTTTGGGTTTCCTTGGTAACAGTAGTTAAAGTACCATCATTCTGTTTCAGTTCAAAGCATTTCATAAAAATATTACTAACCATATTGCTTAATCTTATACATAATTTGCAGTGTTTACCTTCCTGAATTTTTTTTACCATGCCCTATTCCAATAATTTTCATTCACAAGGTGTGTTCAGACTCTGTAAGTTTGTGGAAATGTGTGCATAGCCGCACACCATTATTCTACACTCTCTTGGGTTGTTAAGTTGTATTACTTGGCAAGAAAGACACTGGGATTGCTGTGAAACGCTGCCTACATTTTTTTGCATTAATGACAGGAGAAATCTGCCACCTGTATACACATATATATATATAAAAGGAACAATGGCCCAATGGCCTTGAGAACGGCCCTGTATGGACCGAAACGTGTTGACTTGTTGCGTCAATAAAGATTTATATAAACCCTAGGAGTGCTCCTTCCCTCTACCGTTGTTTTATATATATATATATATATATATATATATATATATATTACACAAAAGACTCCAGCACTTAACTACACATACAATTATAAATGAATGGGGTAAAAGAATTAGACATGTATGCAAGCAATGAAGGGTAATCACCTGCGCTGTCGTTTAAATGGATACCTTTAGTTACATTTTTTGTACAAACATGCGTCAGCTGATGCACCACTCCAAGGCAGTATCCCAACATCAGTCCTAACGTAGTGAAAAAAAATATATGTTCCCTGGGGCAGCAAGACCATACCTGCTTCTCTCTTTATTAAGTATGATCTATTCCAGGGACTCATGTGAGCTTACAGAGCTTATATACCTTCATTCTATCTGGACTGCCTTCAAGGGGCGGAGAATACATTTACACAGGGAGCAAAGCATATAATAGGGCTTTGGCCGCACTGCCCTTAATTAAATACAAATATAAAGATATGCTGCTCAAACCTTTATTCAAAAATACTTTCAGGTGCGGTGCAACGGAGGACTGGCAATTTATACATTACACAAAAGACTCCAGCACTCAACTTCACATACAATTATAAATGAATGGGGTAAAAGAATTAGACATGTATGCAAGCAATAAAGGGTAATCACCTGCACTGTAGTTCAAATGGATACCTTTAGTTACATTGTTTCTACAAACATGCATCAGTTGATGCTGATATATGTACAAACATAGAAAAGATCATCAATGCACATTCCTAGGCCCCATACAATATCATATTATCTGCCAGTGTGCACCCTCCAGACTGGGGTTACCTTGACGTGGTTGGAAGGCTTTTCATTCATGTGATCACAGTAATGTTTACTAAAACCCCTTTATAAAGTATGCCAGTGTGCAGATAATATGATATTGTATGGGGCTTAGGAATGTGCATTGATTATCTTTTCTATGTTTGTATAAATGTTTGACTAGATCAGTAGCACTTCTGCTAAATGTAGTTGTAAATTAGCCTAATTAGTGCTTCCACAATCCTTGTATTGTATGTATATATATATATATATATACATACATATGTATATTTTAAAATTTCATTTTCTTCATGGGCAATAGTGGACAGGACAACAAGCTTCTTTGCCATAATGAATAATTTGAAATAGAAGCCGAGTACACACAAAATGCAATATTACCAATTATGTTAGTGGTAAGATCAGACTCTATTTTATTATCTTTTGTAAAGTATAGTAAGGAAGAAATTGTGATTTAACAACAGGTAATTAAAGAGTATGTAAACTGTGCTAAAGCATTTTTCAAATACAGTAATTCCACACAGCAATAATGATTAATCTATAACATCCTTATTCATTTGCTTTCCCCCTGTCTCTGACTCCCTTTCCCTTCTTATCAGCTCTTAAGTTTAAACTCTGCAAGGGTACAGGGCACAGCCCGGCAGTTTAAAACTGTCAAATACCCACTCCCCTTGTGTATCCCAGTCCCTCCCCCTGATCTCACTATGTGGGAAAACTGTATACTTTTTATGAAAGCAAAGACTATTCCTCTGACACTGCATGGCTAATCAAAAGAAATAAGCATTGTCTGATGCTCCATGTGCTCTCATTCTGCCTTCAACAGACACCCAATCCTGCAGGTCTGTCTGTGTTTCAAGCAGTGATAACAGCTGCCAGAGCTGCTTCCAATTATAAGGCAGTGTCCTTTCACTATCGCACACAATGGGTGATTGCTATTGCTCACTGTTCACTGTTCTCATATGCAGACCATCTCCACTGCACATGGGTAGCTCTAAAAATGATAGAAGGATAAAGTATTTTTTTCCCTTTAGTGTCCCTTTAAAGCTAAGTCATAAATATATTTGTACTATATCTGCTACTAATAATCTTGATTGATGTATAATTATATGTTAGATGATGTTTAACAAATTGTCCCCATACATAAATCCCATATCGTTATAAAGGAAGCCACTGGTCACCATGTAAAAAAGAAAACAGGATCTGCCAAGAGCTCAACAGTGATCAAACTATTGGCACCAAACCATCACACACACAGTTTGGTGGATTAACTTCATAAACATCATAAAAACTTTTACAGATAAATCACAGATAAGTACAGGTAAAAGATTCATTGTAAGGGCCACAGGTTCTCTCAAGGGGCTTCAAGGTAAGGCTACTGAGAGGGCTCCAATAGATCCTCGAGGGGCCCCTGTGGCCAAAATAAACATTTAAAGGTCCCTAATATGGGCTTTACGAATTTAAAGTAGAGCTAAGTGATTTTTCAATGTCTGAAAACCAGGGTATTCCAATTTGCAGAATACCAGGGTATTCAAATTGATTACCAATACATCCAAACTATCATATCAATCAACATCAGCAAGTATTGTGTATTAAATTGTGATACAAAAGGTAATAATTTCTTGGTCCCTATAGTAAATAAATATGTTTAATGACATCTCACTAGAGATGTCCGAACTTCGCAAAATCCGGTCCGCTCGAGGATCCGAGAATTTTTGAAAATTTTCGAAAATACGAGAAAACGCGTAATTTTGAAAATTTTCGAAAATATCTATTTTCGAAAATACGAGTAACCCTCGTAATTTCGAAAATTTTCGAAAATACATATTTGCGGAAATAAGAGAAATCCTCGTATTTCCGAAATTACGACTTTTCTCGTGTTTTCGAAAATTCCGGAAAGTACAAGAAAACTCGTAATTTCGAAAATTTTCGAAAATACGAGAAGTTCGGAAGGTGGAAAATCCAGAAAAATCCGCTGTTCGCGAACCGGATAAATCCACGGTGGATCCGGGTTCGGATCCGCGAACCGGCCATCCCTACACCTCAGAGTATACATTAAACAATCTTTTTGGGATACCCTTTTGCAGGAATATACTAAAACTGTGGTCTCCATTTTTTCACAAGTTAGGGTTATATAAAAAGGCCATAATCACATCTACAGGTAAGAATTTTGAGTAGCTATTGCTGGAAGGTTCAGGAATATTATTTCTTGCTTGAACATTTCCTGTTTTCAGCCATGTGACCAGCTTGCAGTTTTGTGATCATCCTCTGGCTGCATTAATAGGCCCCTTGTCAACTGTCTTTTTAAAATGTCTGTGCATGTATGTTTTTTTCCAGAATTAAGTCTTAAGTTAGCATGCTTAGCATAGTAAATTGTTTCTGTCTGTGTTTAGTAAGGAGTCTGTATAGTTTTGTCTTAAAATTACATGGCAATGTTTGGGGAGGTTGATAGAAGTGTCAGTTTTCTGTGTGTGAAACTAATTATGGAGGGAGCTTTGTTGGCTGCCTGTATCATAGCTTTAAATTCTATAGAATTGCCTAGCCACAATATTTGAAGGAACATTAAAAAAAACTCAAATATACATTAGATTCAATCACACAAGCATCCACCCTCCTTTGCACTGTGTGCACTTATGCGCACAATACAAAGGACTGATGAGGCGTCAAAGACTGTCAGGGAGAAGCTGGGATTGGAGCCATCTAAGGCAAGTTCTCCTGCAAGTTGTATTGAAGAACAGGAGATAAGACATATCTCATTTACCTTCCAGTCTTCATTTAAATGGAATAAAACAAAAGTTAAAAAATTGGTAGACAAACCCTTTAAAGGAGAATTGAATGTGTCGGTTTTCTAATCGTCATGTGAAAGCTTTTCTCCATATACAGTAGATTGTAAGATTCTTCTCTAATGAGTTACATAAATATTCGAAACAGATTCTATAACTAAGGTTTCCATGTTGTTGCCAGTACGATCCACACCCTATGTAATCTTTAAAGGGAAATTTCAGTGGAAAATACATACCTAGTTATTCTACATATTCTCTTCCATTTTGAAAAATCAGTTAAATTTATACCCTTTGCTATTTCCTGCTGTTGACATTAGCAAGCTGACGTTTTAGGTTCTTAAATGGTCCTTCTTCTACCCAGATTGCCCACTACCGTGAAATGTTTCTAACAGAAATTTCTAATGATTGGCTGTTGGATGGGTCAAACAGATCTCAGATCTCTACCGAGCAAAAGAATCAACCCAGGCGTTGGGTCAAGGGCAAGACCATAATGGTCTTAGGGATCCTGCAAACAGGAAGTCAGTATTTCGGAAGCATTTATTTAAAAACAGATAAAATGCTGAATGGGAAGGTTAAGGTCATTAGGATGGAAAAATACTGCTCTTTTTTCCTAACAGTGTATTTATTTGCACCGAACTTCCCCTTTAAAGAATTTTGTGACCATGTGCTCCTACTGCTATGCCCCCTGACCCCAATATTCACTGTTTTTTTGCACACATTTTTTTTTTATAAGTTTGTTTTCACACCAATACGAAAGTCCCTGTTAAGACTTTGAAATCTGCTTGTTACATCGCAGTTTATTTTCCAATTACCATGCATTGCTGAAAAACCTTCTTACAATACAAAATAGTCTTTTTAAAAATTATTCTAGCAAATTACAATATTTCTAAATCTACATGCACTTCTTGCATATGCTGTGGTGGCTCAGCAGTTCAAGGTGCTTGTTTTAATTACAAACAGCCCAAGAGGTCACAGGTTAAAATCCTTAGGCTTACTTTTTTTCCCTCAGTGCTTTATAATAATTGTAAATTGTATGTGCAGGAAACAGAGATTCACACATCTGTTTTCAACTCCGTTAAATCTCTGTTCTGTGTCTGAGAGCCAAAATATGTTGTAACATGATCTGTTACAAAGGAGGGTTTCCGTGCTGTTATTTGATTGCCTTTCAGCTACAAGTAAGCAAGGCTACAACTTCCTTATTTTAATCTGTTGAGCATTACAGAGCATGTGAAGTGTACTGTGTAAAATAAGCTGGGTGTCACCCAGCAAAAATGGATTATGAGAGCTGACTTATAGTACCCACAGGTTAGTTTCATAAATTACCCAGGATACAGCTTTCTGTATATTTGTAAATCTGCTTTGTTTATTGGAATGATGTTCTCTGGAGACTTTAGTTCCCTTTTAACCTACCAAAATTTTAAACTTTGAAAATTATGTCAGATAATAAATAATAAAGCAATTGTTAGTACTACTCTACTACACTACCAGGAAGATGTTATAAAAGTTCAAAAATGGTTAAAAATGGTGTTAATTTTGCCCAAACCAATCAGATCTTAGCTTTCAAACGGTAAATAACATCTGATTGTTTGGGGAAATGTTAGCACTATTTTTAATGATAAGAACTTTTATTACATTTCCCTGTACTTCTTCCTATACTACACTAATGATGTTAAAGGGCATCTATACCGAAAAAATAGGTTATTTTAAATTGACCATAACTGGAAACTGTAATTCTTCCCAAGCACCACTGTATAATTTTTTTGTTGATCTGCCCCCTATTTATTTAGATATCTAATCTAAAACTTCTTATATTTCAGCTGTCAATCAAGTTCCTTGCTCTCAAAAACTACTATTGAGTAGTTTTACTGTAGCTGGAATGGTGTAGTCTTGACAGTTGGTTTGTGGGAAAAAAGTCAGGTCCGAAGGAAGTGGGAGTGATTAAAAGAGGGAGGGGGGATACTGCTCCTTAACAAAATGTGTGCTGGATTGAAGGCATGCAGCAACACACACAAATCAGAGTAAGTGCTACTTACATTTATTCAATGACAGATTAAGATAAGTCATTTTTTCAGTATAGTGTCCCTTTAACACTATTGACTACAGCCTCCTAGAATAAAATGTGGCAGTATTATTGATAAGATTATTTTTAATGTTTTTTCATTTGTTGTACAGTAATTAAAGTTCCTATTCCATGACGAAGCACCTGAACCTTTTTATTTTATTTTTAGTTCTCCTTTTAAAAACGCCCAGTTTCAATTTCAGAGACCAGTGAGCTGATCTTTTTATTTTAGTCATGTTCAGTGGATGGCAAGATAAATATGCGCATGCGTTTGTATGTCTAATGCTTTCTACAGGATTACATTATTAAGTGTATCTAAGACTCCTACAGCATAGGTAACTAGCACACAGTGTTTGCCATAAAGATATGTTTAGAAGAAACTGATTTGTAATTTCCATGGCTGCAGAGAGTGTGCTGTCTTTCATCTTTCCTCGTTTCATGAAAGCCAGAAGATAAAGCCCATAGCATTTTACAGAGGAAAAAAAAATACTTTAGCTGCTCCAGTTTCTAACATCAAACTCAGAGTTTTTAGAATTATGGACAGAGGCTTCTTTCTACTGCGCTTATGAAATATCATTAATTTTTTTAGCTTTAAATCTCAAGAACGTGAGTTTACTACATTTGGTTGTTGTTATGCTGAAAATTCTTTCAGCTAAAGTTGTACATTAGATGCAGCTTAAAAAAACGTTTAATGTTACTTTATCATATTTGAAGCGCATTGCAGTCAAGCCTTGTGACACAGCTTGATCAGGTCTCTAGCATTCCTCAACATTCTCTTTCATTAAGTTGCCACAGTTTTCTTAGCAAGAAGAAATAGAAAATGTTTGTTCATTTGACCTTTTGATATTTTCAAAATGCATAATCTGTTTACAGTTTTTCAGTAAATGCTGTCAGCTTCATTTCTCAGAAAATAATTAAATCATCCCTGCGCATTCTATAATGATTCAAAATACATTACTGGGCATGATCTACTAATTGCTAAAGGCTGGCCCCTGCAACAGTGATATATTTATGTAATACTTGCTATTGGTTTTCTTTTGGTGAAAAAGCAGAGAACAGGTAATCATTGTTTATATCTTGCATTTTGATGGCTCCTGATAATTATTACTCTGTTTTTTTCTCATGTTCAGAATAACCATGTTTTGAAGAAATGTGCTTTACAAATGAAAAATATTTATTCCAGTAGGATCCAATAAAGGACATGACACTACAGTACTATAAACATATGGATTTATCTCCCTCAAAATGGTTTGGCAGAGCTCCTCTGAGGCTTTAGGTAACTTACAGCCATATGCATAACAGCAGACACTGTGGGACACCAGAATTATTTTTTGCCTCTATATTATTGCTTGGCATTGGCTGTGCTTGCAGACTCAACCCTACTTATTGCACAAGGCCTCCATGGACACCAGAATAAATCCTGGATCATCATAGATAGTAATGACCACATCTGTAAAAATCTTTTTTGCATACCATTTGTCCACTAGAAATGGCCGAACTTCATAAAGTTCAGTCCGTTTTCGAACTTTCAAACTTCAGTAAAAGTTCGAAAGTTCAAATTCAGACCTATTAAAGTCAAAAGGGGAGTGATAGTTTGAAAAGTCCAGGTGATTTACAGGTAAACTAACAATAGTAACTTACTGTAAATGGCTGTAGCACCTGGGAAATGGTCTGGGGAACATGTTCATATCACTAAAACTTGTTAAAACACTTCTTAAACACGAGCGGGCAATTGTCTGGTTTTGCGCAAGCTACATTCGAGGGTTATGGCCAATTCGAGGGATACCGAACAATACTTTTGGGGGTTAGCGAAAGATACTTTCAAGGGTTAGTGAAAACGATCCATACATTCGAGGGTTACCGAAAACAAACAATACTTTTGAGGGTTACCGAAAATCATAGACTACATCCGAGGGTTAGCGAACGATACATTCTAGGGTTAGCGAATGGCTCATAAATTCAATAATTATCGAATTTATGATAATTATCGTAAATACAGCTGCAAGTCCGGAACAACAAACTAGTTCGAATAGTTCAAGTTCGTCCAAACTCAGAAAGTTCGGCTCAAATCCGGGTTTGAGTTCAGTTTTGTGTCTTTTGTCTCTATCTCTATTGTCTCTATCTCTATTGCCTCTATCTCTATTGTCTCTATCTCTATTGCCTCTAGCTCTATTGTCTCTATCTCTATTATCCACTAATAAAACAGCAGCAGTTAAAAAATCCTCTTAAAATATATATATAACCTTGGAAGTGAGGTCTGCCATGAATTCAAACTTTGAAGGGGAGGTTAGCAAAAAAAAAAAAAAAAAGGGAGCTTAATTCTCAGAATGAATTCCTGGGAGCAGAGATGATGTCTATATTGCAAATGCTCCAGACCAATTTTCCCCTCATCAGTTGTTTGAGAATGATTGGACATATTGGCATATCTTGATTGAATTTTGATTGTTAGTGTATATATTTGTGCAGCAAATGTTAAGTTAGGCCAAATATCTTCCATAGCAATATATTTTGGTCATTATGGCAATTGGTAAACCAGTCAGGAGATTTTGTTGCACCATGATTTAATATTTACGGAAGTAATTGGAAAGCATTAAATCGCATTTGTAAAAATATCGTTTTTTGCTTATGTTATTAACCTTAATGAATGCAGTGTTATGCTGCACTTTGATAGAATACTACAGTAAATCCCAAACCTGAAATCATTTAGACCAGAAATTCACCATTTAAGCTCTTCTCTTTTTATACTGTACTTATCTGGACCTTTTCCTTTCCCACTAAGAACCTCCCAACAGGAAAAAAGCAAAGGCAGAGAGGCACAAGCAAAACCCAGTTTGCAATCCAAAGTGTTTTATTGCTGCTTTACATGGTCTGCTTTTATCCTGTTGGATGGTGTTAGCGTGAGGTGAACACACTGTAGGGATTGACACACCTGAACTGTGTGGCCACACTGAGCAACTTGTACTAGCTGGAGAGTCCCATTAAGAACCTCTTCTAATGGATCCATAAATCCTGGTTTTCATAAAGAATATTGATAAAAAATACAAGACTAAATTCAATAAAGGTTAAGATTGTCAGAAGTGCAAAAAGTCTAAAATGAGGGTATTTTGGACAGCAGCCCTTTCCCTCCTGATCCCTCCCTGGCTGCCCTAGCGTAAAACATTTTATATATAATGTATATATACATTATATATAAATGTATGCCCTTCCCACCCCAACTGCTATATCAGATTGCTAAAAAAAAGAATTAGAACTATACTAACAGCCCTTCGTTCCAGCAGAGTTCTCTATTGCTGGCAGTCACGGCTGTGATTGGATGCCTTTCAGCCACTCAGAGCCGTAGCTGCCGATCCGGCCCCTGTTTGCAAGTTCCATCAGACAGAGGGGGGGATCAGAGTGCCGCAGAGCGAGGGGCTGTAAGTGGAGTTTTGTTTCTTTTTTTAACATTCTAATATAGCAGTTGGGGTGGGAAGGGATGCCCTACATTTTATTAAAAAATGATATAGAGGTTGGAGATACCCTTTAAATGCATAGGATTGTAGGGAATAAAATCTGCAAGAAGGATCTAAGTGATGTTCAGGCTTTTAAACTCAACATATAGTTATCAAGGTGAAAGGTAGGTAATCATCTACACAAGTCCCATTGTTTCAAAATGTCTAAATATGGTTTTATATAAAATACCAAAATTTAAATGATTCTGTTAACATATGCTGTGAAATTAAGAATATAAAAAAATTCAAATACAAAATGAACTTGATCTAATTCAAAGACAATATAATTCCTTTCAATTTTCTACAGAATGTCTTAACGCTTGCTTAATGGGAAACCTTGGCAGCAGTGCCTTATTGTCTCCTTAAAAGACATGAAACAATTGGAGACAATATCTAAAATGGATTTTTATCTTAAGGCATACGCTTTCATGCTGTGAGGTCCTAATGATCTTTACTTTTTCATTGTGGAAGCTTTGGTTTGCAAACCATCTGTTACAAATACACAATCCTGTTAATTTATAATGCAGGTGTTTGCAATTTACTGTGTTTTTCAAACAATGTAGAAATAAGTGTAGCTGGCAAGAAATCTTGAACAGGAAAGCATTTGTTTTATGTGTGCTACCAAAAGTTCAAGTTCTGCTTTTTGTTTGTCATTATTATGAACTTCAATACATATGTGAATAAAGCTGAAAAATAACATTACGATTTGAGTGAGGTTGGAATAAATCTGGAACACACTGACGTTGTATTGGTTGAATAATCCGGGAGTGCGGCCAAACTTTCTTCTTTTCCTGTTTGACACAATTGACAAGTCTGAGACAGCTGCACACAGACCACACCAATCTCCTAGTAAGTTATGTGGAAATGATCTAAATGCCTGTAGGAATCACGCTAAACGATAGGTCACCTGCAGTGAGCGTGCATGGTTTGTTACTATTTGTGTATTTACTTGTAACTTTAATGTGTTACTATGTTGCAGAAGGTGGATACTTTTGTGTGGTTTAGGATACATCGTCGATATTGATGAATATTGGTTGCAAAACAGTCTGAAACACTTGACGCGTTTCAGACTGAACAGTCCTTAATCAGTCCTATGAATAAGGACTGTCTAGTCTGAAATGCGTCAGGCGGATACCAATAAAGGATTTTATGCAGCAGAAAGCTGTTGTATTCTGAGTTCCTTCTGGCATCAGCTAGTGCAAATCCTTATTTCACTTACCTTTGATTGTCTAGCCTTCCAACGGGTTTGGGGCTGCTGGTGCCCGGGCCATCAGGACAGAGGGGTAAGCAAGGATATATAATTACTTATAAGTAAGTAAGGAGTATTTGTTCATATATATATAAGTAAGTAAGGAGTATTTGTTCATTTACTACTGTGTGAGGTTGAGCCCTTAATATCTATCTAATTATGATTCCGAATATTGGTTGCATACATGCCCAGGACACAACACAATAAAAACATGCACCTGAAAAAAGGTTGAAAAAAAATGCAGATTAATAATTCCTTTGTTGAAGTCCTGTCTAAGAATCATTTTAAAAATTCCATGTGGCTTTTATGTACATTATTTGCTTCATGTTACTGCTTTGTTACCAAACTCAATGCATTCACTGTGGGCCTGTTAATGGGCACTGACATAGAAGAACACATTATGCCATGTTAAATTTAATTTAAAGTAATGAGGACAGGAAGAAGGTTAAGAAAGTGCCATTTGATTGCTTAGTACGTTTAGACATTATGAGGTGGAGGGGGTTGACACTAATTGTCAACAATTGTATAATGCTGTTTTGATGTCGTACCCTGGGAAGTTTCGATAACACCTCTTAGCCACTAGGGATGGACTAGAACTTGAACCCAAGTTTCGTACAAACTCTGACTTTTTCCAACTCTTCTAACTACAAACTTTCAGACTTCTTGATAATGCCGAAAATTGGAGGATGTGGTAGCCCTCAACTTAAGCACCCCATAACCCTCGAATGCAGCATTCAGTCACCCTCAAATTTGGAGGTAAGCCTCGACTTTAGTGCCCCGTGACCCTCAAATATGCCGTTCAGTAACCCTTGAATTTGGTGATAACCCTCAACTTTAAGGCTCCATAACCCTAGAATGCAACATTTGGTAACCCTCGGATTCAGCTAAATTTCGTTGATAACCCTTGGATGTGGCGTTTCATTTCGGTAACCCATGAAAATAACAATATACAGAGATATTCAATAAAAGTTTTTATTGTTAAAAATGGTGCTAATTTTGCCCCAACCAATCAGATATTATTTAACATTTGAAAGCCAGCATCTGATTGGCTGGGACAAAATTAGCATCATGTTTAACGATAAGAATTTTTATTGAATAACCCTGTTAATATATAGCAGGAACTGGCCCAAAACCTCAATCTCACGAGGTTTATATAACTGAAAGCTCTTCTTAAATGTACTTACCATCCTTCATTCCCTCGCTGCCCTCTGCCTGTCTTCTGCCTGTCTTCTGTGCCTTCTGCCTGTCTTCTGTGCATCAGACCATTTCCCAGGTCCCAGAGCCATACACAGTTAGTTACCATTGTTAAATTAAATAGTATTTTATCACAATTTTTCAAACTATTTGTCCCAATTGACTTTGATGTGTTTGTTTTCGAACTATCAAACTTTTACTGAAGTTCAAAAATTTGAAAACAAACTTTAGGAAGTTTGGCCATCTCTATTAACCGCAATGCATTTAACACCTGGCTGTGATATGCTAATTGGGACATTCCAGTGTATTTATTGCCAACATATTCTTGTACAAGTCATTCTGAATTGAGAAAGCCAGTCGGATGACTAGCGAAATGTCTTCAAGAATTAAACTTCAAGTCCAGTTGATCTAATTGAATACAACAGATATACCATGACCTGGATGAATGAGAACCTTCGGAAGCAGATCAATAAATAATTTCAAATTTAGTATTCAAAGGAACCATATTTGTGTAATACTGCATGTCACATCTAAGTACTAAGCATTGTTAATCACAAATAATCTTCTCTGATCGTGTAACATGCATGATTATTACCTAATGCAATGTATAAACAACTGTATAACAAAATTAATGTATGCACATTTATTCTATTTTTTATTAAAACATGCCACTTGCAGATATATGCAGAACAGTACATTCTTATTTTACATTTACAAAAATAAATATATCAATACTGTAAGTGATAAACACATGGTCTATGTGTGCTATTCAATTAAATTAACTGGACATAGTTCTTAAAGATGTTTTGCTAATCATCCAACTGGATGAATGACTTTTACAAGAATCTGTTGTAAATAAATACTCAGAGGTGTGTCTCAATCAGCATATAACAGCAAGTTCGAGGACCTCCCGAACGCAAGGTGTTGATTGCATTGTAGCTGAGAGGTGTTATTAAACTTCCACAGAACATGTCAACACTGTGGACTACAACATCATATTTACACAGGGAGACGTACAGAATAACACGCTGCCTTTCTTGTACTGTTTGGTAGAAGTCAGGGAGAATAATAAGCTGAAAGTAGAGATTTACAAAAAAACCCACACAGACCAGTCCCCCATACACAGAGCAGAGAACTTAAAAAAAACCTTAATACTTGTGGATAGCCGAACTGGGCCTTTGTCAAACATGCAAGAAGAGAAGAAAATAACAATGATACCAACAGTGAAGGTAAGAAGCATAAAAGAAAAAAAGAACACATTCATGACATATGTTCGATGGGGGGGGGGCAGAGAATTTTGGGGGAAAAAATTCAAGAGACACTGTATCCCTGTGTGCTTTACAGGAATAGTTTACTCCCAAAGTGAACTATTCCTTTAATGTACTAATTGAACCCTGAGAGGTTAAGGAGCTATACCTTATCTTCTGTTCTTTAATCAATAGCTCAGGATCCGGGAATGAAGATTCAAGAGACTTACCTTTTGCACAATCCACCGCAGCTACAGTGACAGGTCCTGACCACTTCCTGGTTCTGTACAGCTATATAGTGCACATGTGTGATAATTCGCACTATAGTTAGACAGAAAAAAGAAGCGGTCGGGGTTTCACTGTGGCCACAGTGGATTGTGCAAAAGGTAAGTATTTTTTATATATCTTCGAGAACGAGAGATAAGGCATAACTCCTTAACCTCCCAGGCTTCAATCAATACATTAAAGGAATAGTTCACTTTAGGAGTGAACTATTCTTTTAAACCCAGCAACAACCCGAGGAAACAGCTTATGTATCCATAAAACCCAATACCAAAGCACAAGAAGAGCAAAATCATATATGCAGTGCAATGAAGTAAAGAGTGCTCTGCTATGTACGTGGGGGAGACTAAACAGCAGCTTCACCAATGTATTGCAGAGCACGTAAGAGCCAATTTCTTGGGTCAGGACTTATACAGTACCTGCATCTTAAGGAAAAAGGACACACATTTGATTACTGAAGACTGTTATGTCAATATGTTGACCAAGTATGGCAAATAATGGATGTTAAAATCAAACTTACATTTTTTAAATCCTAATATGAAAGCTTTTCTCCCAGAACACCTATGCATTGTAAGATTTTTCTCTAGTAAGTTGAATTTAGTATATGTGATAAATAGATTCTGTAACTAAAAAGGGTTGTTGTTCATGTTATGGTTAGTACAATCCACAACCCATGAAGCCACGCCCCCTGACCCCAGTATTCACTGTCTCTATGCACATGGTGTTTTCTATACAGATGTCTATACACCAATATGGAACCCCCTGATAAGACTTTGAAAACTGTTTTATACCCTGCAGTCAGTGTGAGTTGCTGGTAAATAAACTGCAGGGTAACAAGCAGCTTTCAAGGTCTCATCAGGGACTTCCATTTTGGTGTGGAGACATCTGTATAATTTTGTTTATTATTCTGTTCCTAGGAAAAGATAAAGATTCTGAATGTACCTGGATTCTCTACTTATGCAGTAGTGGCACACCTGGTAAGGCACCAGTTTTAGAAACACAAGTCCAGAAGATCACCATTTCAATCCCTAGACTTACCTATTTTTTGGTTTCCATTATGTTTCTAGCAAGGGAAAAAGTTCTACATGTACTAGCGATATCCATATAATCTTTGTTAGGCTAGGTAAGAGCTCTACTTTTAGAAAGAAAGGCGTCAAGTGGCAGGTGCAACCCCCCAGACTTACTTTTAAGAACAGAATACAAAGTCCATCGGGACCTGTCAGAGAAGCACGAGACCGGGTAAGTTTCTTACGTTGGCTCCTGGCTCCTGCAGGTTTTATTGAAGAACGGGAGGTAAGACATAGCTCCTTTACCTCCCATTCTTCAACAAAACTGAAACCCCAAAAGTAGTGGATATACTCTTTAATTCTAACTGAAATGTTAACATTCTGTTAACATTCTGCTCTGGAACTCCCTTCCTCCATCTGTCCGTCAATCATCATCCCTTAACACCTTCAAACGTAACCTTAAAACCCACTTCTATAGGCAAGCATATAACCTGACCTAAACATTTCCCTCTTACTACCCAATATAATCCAACCTGCCTTTCACACTCCACTACCAATCTATTTACAGCCTACCGATTCCCGCAACCTAATGTCTCACCCCATATCCTCTAGTCTGTAAGCTCTTTGGGCAGCGTCCTCTCTCCTATTGTATCACGGTATTGCTGTAAAAAAACTCCTCACTCTGTTTACTTATATTATGTATTACCTGTGTATGTAATATGTATGACTTTGTATAACATGTATTACCCTGTATGTAATGTATGACTATGTAATTGTAAAGCATCACGGAAGATGTTGGCACTATATAAATCAATAATAATAATAATAATATTAATAATTCTGTTTCTTACATACATGAAATACACTGCAAAGATTACTTTTCTTTTTTGTATAAAATAATTATATTATTGTTAGAACAAGGACAATAAATGTGTTTGGAAAAAAAAATGGAAATACCTGTTCCCCTGTCGGGGAGAGGGAGGATCTCTGTGCTGTTATGTGATTGGCTGTCAGCTTCTAGAAAGCAAGGCTGCAAATTCCTTGTTTTTATCTGTTGAGCACTAAGGAGTATGCGCAAGTATGGCAATGCTAATCTGGGGGTTTAGCTAGCTAAGGTGGATTATGAGAGCTGACCCCTAGTACCTATAGGTTACTTTCATATATCATCCAGCAGCCACAACAAAGGGAAAGATGAGACTCAGCTTGTTTTATGTTTGTTAATGTGCCCTGTCTATTGGGCCAATGTTGTCTGGAGACTTTAGTTCTCCTTTAAGTTAGCCATTTATGTCAAAATAAAGAAAATGGGCCTGAATACAGGCGTGTGTGTGTGTAGGGGGGTTGATATCTATTGTCTCTCTGCCACATACAATACAATGCTGTTTTGACACCTTACCTGGGAAAGATTAATAACACCCCTTCACCTTGCATTCAGGAGGTCCCTGACACCTTGCTATTATATGCTGATTGGAACACAGTTCAGGGTATTTATTGCTGACAGATCCTTGTACAAGTCATCCTGTGCTTGCATGAATTTCCTCCTGGTACATCAGCTCCCCTTAACTGAAAAGACAAACTGAAAGCATATTAATATCTTTCTGATCACAATTTTGGTCTGTATTCAAGACAATTATTTAAAATGAAATAACAAAAGAAAAGCAAAAACTTTCATATTGTTGAAAAGAGACACAAGTTTGCACAAAAATCTCAAAAATTAAGTTATTTTTCTTTTCCAAAATGATTACTAATTAGCACAATAAAATGGTGTTGACAACTTGCTAGTGGCAAATTCATTGTGTGACAATCTTGCTATTTTGAATCTAAAAGGTTAGCACCTAGTAAAATTGGTTGTCAGTAAATCTGGTTTGACATGTTTTTTTTTTCATTCATCCAAGGCAGCTGACAAAAATAGTTCTCAGTTTGGTCTGCAAATTAAATACATGCAGATACTGTATTTGTTCCCTTCATTAGAGAATAAACAGAAAGACATATACAGTCTCTTTAATTATAATAATATAGTACCTTTTATTCTACACACATCAACATGTTTCTGCCCTCACAGGGGCCGTCATCAGGATAAAAACACTGTTACTGACTTCCTTATAGACCCTCATGCAGGCCCGCTCCCCAAACCTAGTGATCGTCAATCACGGCTTAAAACATTTGTTGTGCATAAGATAAAACCATGTCCGTGATATCCAACTCGCAGGGAAGCTCCTACCTCATTCTGGTCCTACTGTGTCCGTTGGAAGACTCTACCCAGTCTTGTCTTGCTAAATGCGTTCCACAGTGGAATGCATGAGTCATCACTGGTGCGTCGCCTACATCACCAGCATTGCGGCATATTCTGCTCAATCTCTTCCTGCTATGTTTTTCTAGGCAACCAGCAGGAAAAATGAAATTCCGTAACTAGGCTGATGCTACCGTACACTTGATCAAAGTACCTCAAATGTGGACACCAATAACCTATTTAATTTGTCTCTATTTGACCTAAATTCATCAAATTAATGACTTATAGTGGTTTACTTTTATGACTCATTTTGGTTTACTTGCATGGACACTGGATGAGGTCGGTGCTTCCCCTGTGAGAAACTCACAAAACCTTGTATATATAACAAGTATTAATTAACACTGTGACAAATTATGTTATATAGTGACCCATACACATTTATGGGATACTTCCTTATATAATCTCACTCACTAGCTGGTGCGTAGAATGAATACTGATGAGGGAACTGTGCGTGGACAAGGGATGTACCAATAAACTAAATCCAAGCATACCCTATAGATCTGTTGCTGGTTGGAGCTTTATTTACTAGTAAAGGCTACTATACCCAGGTTTTTATAGGAAACACTGTAAATCAAATTGCTCATTGAGTACTTTAGGACTAGTGTTGGCTGGTTCGCGGATCCGAACCCACATCCACGGCGGATTTATCCCGTTCGCGAACGGCGGATTTTTCCGGATATTCCGCCTTCCGAACTTCCGAACCGCGGATTTCTCGTATTTTCAAAAATTTTCGAAATTACGAGATTTCTCGTATTTTTGGGAATACGTATTTTTGAAGATTTTTGAAAATACGAGGATTTCTCTTATTTTCGGAAATACGTATTTTCGAAAATGTTCAAAATTACGAGGATTACTTGTATTTTTGAAAAATACGTATTTTCGAAAAATTTCGAAATTACGAGGATTTCTCGTATTTTCGAAAATTTTCAAAAATATGTATTTCCGAAAATTTTCAAAAATATGTATTTTCGAAAATTTTTGAAATTACAAGAAATCTCGTAATTTCGAAGGATATTTTTCATTTTAATGGGTCTGCTCGCGGATTTTTGAATTTTTTCGAAAATTTGCGGATCCTCGAGCGGACCGGATTTTTCGAACTTCGGACATCTCTATTTAGGACTCAACGTATCGAGTTTGTATATCCATCTCGCTTCTAATTTTATCAGCTCGGAGTGGATATTGGTGCCTCCCCTCTGAGTGTCAAGTTGATATATGATCATGCATCTGAGGGAGCTCAATGGGTGACCTAATTGTTTAAAATGTCTAACTACTGACATATCCCCAAATTTATTAGTTGTTTCTTTGGTGTTTGTCCTCATATTAGAGATTGATGACCTCTGATTGGCCATATGTTCCATGAATGTCGTGGAGGTCATCCTCACATAGTATAGTCCACATGGACATACTATGAAGTAGATTATATTTCTGCTCGTTCACATAACAAAATCGTCATCCTTGTGCTAAGGTGCTAAGAACAAGATTTAACTAAGGTGATCAATAATGTCAATATTATACTTATATTAATGTATGGGATGGGATATTGATACAAGCATTATCTCTTGATCACTTTACTACTTAAAAAAAGGAATGGGATTATAAAATTGCTGAATATCTTAAGAATGGTGAGGAGGTTTGAAGAAAGAAGTATGAGAGAGGTGTGGTATATTACTGGTTACAACTAGAAATGGCCGAGCTTTGGTTCATTTCCGAACTATAGAACTTCAGTAATAGTTCTAAAGTTCTACAGTTTGAAAACGAACCCATTAAAGTCAATTGGAGAAAATACTGTAGTTCAAAAATTCTAGTTAATTACAGGTAAAATAGCAATGGTAACTTATTGTAAATGGCTCTGTGACCTGGGAAATGGTCTGGGGAACATTTGGGTTCCAGTGCAGTTCTAGTCTATCTCTAGTAATAATACAGATACTGTACATGTTTAACAATAGGGCAAGACCACATGCCCACTGCATTGAAAACACCAGAGTTGCTCAAGACCCTGAGGTTAGTGAAGATCATGCTTTTTTCACAAGGTGGCAATTCAAAGTTCGGTGGGGTTTTGGAAAAATCAAAAGAAAAATACAGTAAATTACCAGGGCGACATTGAAGAAATATGTACTGCTTGGTATTAGTAAAAACATTAGCACCCATTCTACTAATACTATACCCTCTACGTTTTATATTTTTTATATTATATACAGTATATATAGTTTTTAATAGTTTTCAGGAGCTACAAATGAGGTGGGGGTATAGGATATTACATATAGAAAAGGTGTATATGTATGTGTGTACTATTACCATTTAAATGACCATCAATAAATGTATATAAAGTATAGTACTGACTTATATTAGGTACAAGACAAAATATACAATATACAACAAAATGCATAAACATACGTACAGAGCTGAGATTCCTATTTTAATATGGGATAGTCAAAACCAATGGTTAAACCACACCAAAAAAAGAAAATTCTGTATGCTACACCAGAAGTGATGTCTATGTATGAAAGAGGATATAAAGGCTAATACTTTGCATGCTCCTCCCATTTCTCTAGGAAACTTTGGAGTGAGCAACATTTCTTTCTATGTTACATTATTAGGGCAATGTTATTATAATAACATGAGGCTGTGAGGTACCTTCTGTTATAAGAACACTCTATTCATTTCTGTGGTAATTACTAATAAGTATGAACATAGCATCTGGATGCTGTTTAGAGTCACAGGTCACCCAATAGTGCTGTTTAGTTTGAAGTGTACATTGTGGCAGGATTGCCTGGGTCTATTCTTAGACCTACATGTTTATTCCACTTAGAACCCCTGGGTTCTAGCTGGCAGGTAGGTGGAATAGGAAAGGGATGGCAAGTTTAGTAAGGTTCATGACTTCTACTGTTTAACGTAACCTACTGTACATAATTCATCCCTATTCCAATAGTGTAATAGCTATGGATGTAAGGGAAGAGCAGATGGATCACTTGCATGTTTGAGCCCTTTGGTTGGAATTGTTAATGCACAACCTCTGGCTTCTAATGTCTGTAAGTTAGAAAAATGGCTTTATTCCAGGGTATATGAAAAAAGTTTTCCAGCTATATGAACTAAATTTTCCAGCATTCTGTGCAGCCAGGGAATGCTGGGAGTTGTGGTTTTTTAAAAGTGAAAAGGTAAACATGTATGCTCTATATCATTAGGCTGTATTATATCTGCATACATTCATTAACCAATGGACATAAAGAAAAAACATACTGCTAACAGAGAAAGCTGGGATTTGTAGTTTTCAAACATGTGAAAGTTCAACACCCCTGCTCTCTACCATTAGGATGTAATGCATCTGGACACATGCCTTAGCTACAGGACATTAAGAAGAAACTTACTGCAAACAGAGAATGCTGAGATTTGTATTTTCCTAAAGCTGTGAAATTAATTGTCCCAACCGAGCGTTCACTACTAGTGAAAGCTCGGTTGGGACAAATGACTATTGGTTGCGGCAATAGTTCCCATAAGCAGGGCCAGATTTACACCTCAGGAGCCTATAGATCCAAAGAGCCTGGCACCTTTAGCCCCACCATTAAACAGACCACACCCATTTCTGCTTTTTTGGGAAAGAAAATAGACTATAAAAGGGTTGGATTGGTGGGCTGAGATTGACAGTCGCACTTCCAAACTCAGGCGCCCCTAGGCTCGTGTCTACTGTGCTTAATGGTAAATCAAGCCCTGCCCATAGGGATCCGCATGATCGACCATGATTTACCAATGGGCCCGATCACTCATTTGTCTGATCCGGACTAACGGGCAACCGAGCTGGGTCGCGGCTGCCCTGCACACCTGGTTAGATATTTTGCCCAACTGACCAATAAATAACACTATCGGTCAGTCGCCCGAAAATATCTTACCGTGTGTACCCAGCCTAACATGTGAAAGGTCACAAGTTCAACACCCCTACTCTATTAGGCTGTAATGCATCTGGACAGATGCCTTAGCTACAGGACATTAAGAAGAAACTTACTGCAAACAGAAAATGCTTGGAGTTGTAGTTTTCAAACATGTGAAAGGTCACAAGTTCAACATCCCTGCTCTATACTATTAGGCTGTATTGCATCTGGACACTTGCCTTAGCTACAGGACTTTAATAAGAAACTTACTTCTAACAGAGAATGCTGGAAGTTGTAGTACTGAAACATGTTAAAGGTCCCATGATTAACACCCCTGCTCTATACCATTAGGCTGTATTGTATATGGACACATGCCTTACTGCAAACAGAATGCTGGGAGTTGTAGTTTTTGAACATTTGAAAGGTCACAAATTTAACACCCCTGCTCTATACCATTAAGCTGTATTACAGCTGGGCACATACATTAACTACAGGACATTACGAATAAACTTATTGCAAACAGAGAATTTTAGGATTTTTAGTTTTCCAATATGTGAAAGGTCACAAGTTCAAGACCCATGCTCTATAGCATTAGGCTGTATTGCATCTGCACACATACCTTAGCTACAAGACATTAAGAAGAAACTTACTGCAAACAGAGAAAGCTGGGAGTTGCAGTATTGAAACATGTAAAGGGTCCCAGGTTTAACACCCCTGCTTTATACCATTAGGCTGTATTACATCTAGACACATGCATTAGCTGCAGGCTACAAACTCTGCCTGCACCCACCCCTTTTTCCTAGGTAAGCTGGGAGAGAGAATATGTGTTTGTATGTTGATGATCAGGGCAATGCTATTATAATAACATGAGGCTGTGAGGTACTTTCTGTTGTTAGAAGGCTCTATTTCATATTTTACTCTGTGGGGAGCTTTTAGCTCCTTTAACCCCAACTCACCTTAAGCTATAAAGCTAATCAGTATCCTGACAAACAAATAAAAGTGTAAAAAGGCCTCACTCCACCATCACTACCCAGGATGGGTTGAAAGTCCTGGAATGACTGGTGTACACTAGGCACCTTTGTAGAAACATAGAAAAAGAGGAATTGAAAGGGGAGCAGATAAAGAAAAATAGGAATATTTCTTTAATAAGAAAGGAGGTGCAATGTGAGGTACAGGGGGGGTTGAGGACTATTCACGGATTACTTGTATCTTTACACAGAAAACTGGACACTTTATTATTTATGCTTTGGATCTATTTATCTGAACTATTTCATATATATGCGCTTTTTATGCACTTTGTTTGACTAATATTGTTGATTGAAGGATTATAGTTATCTTATTAAAGGAATATTCCTATATTTATTTTTCTGCTTCCCCTACAATTCCTCTTTTTCTAATCAGTATCCTGTCCTCCTCTAACCCCATAGTAACTGTAAATCTGGAATACTAATTAGAATGTACCTAGCATGTTAATCTGGATCCTAGATAGGGTCTCCGGTTCAGTTTGACACAAGATTATCCTATTAGGTTCCCTTGAAAGTTTTATCCCTGTGTAAAAATTTTATATTCACTGTTACATACACATACATAATTTCCACTGTTCACCAATTTTATATTTATTTTTATGTATGTATGTATGTATGTATGTGCTCATCTCACAGCCACACCCCTAAATGACTCAACATAAAGGTGATGCCCTCTGAAAGGGCCGACGCCCATGAAGTCCAGTTTAACCAATAAAAGCCTGCACGTCACTTGCAGAGTGTGATTCCCCAATTCAGTAACCCAGATGAAGGGCCTGGGCTCTGTGCGCTGCCGACTTCAACAACACAGACACATAGTCCACTTCAGTGCCACAACAACAACGCAATGTATGGCTGTACAACTCAGAGAGCTGCACACACAGAACAACAGCTTCTATAACAGAGGGAACTAGACATTTCCATTAAGGTCTGTAACACATTACAATTTGCTGATGGAAGGTTTTAAAATATGAGCCCTGGAAAGACTATGTTACTATTGGTGATATGAATGGCATTTATATACAAATATAAACCCTGGAAAGACTATGTTACTATTAGTGATATGAATCACATTTATATACAAATATAAACCCTGGAAAGACTATGTTACTATTGGTGATATGAATCACATTTATATACAAATATAAACCCTGGAAAGACTATGTTACTATTGGTGATATGAATCACATTTATATACAAATATAAACCCTGGAAAGACTATGTTACTATTAGTGATATGAATCACATTTATATACAAATATAAACCCTGGAAAGACTATGTTACTATAGTGATATGAATCACATTTAATACAAATATAAACCCTGGAAAGACTATGTTACTATGGTGATATGAATCACATTATAACAAATAAAACCCGGAAAGACTGTGTTACTATTGGTGATATGAATCACATTTATATACAAATAAAACCTGGAAAGACTATGTTACTATTAGTGATATGAATCAATTTATATAAATATAAACCTGGAAAGATTATGTTACTATTGGTGATATGAATGACATTTATATACAAAAATAACCCTGGAAGACTATGTTACTATCGGTGATATGAAGACATTATATACAAATATAAACCCTGGAAAGACTATGTGACTATTTGTGATATGAATCACATTTATATACAAATATTAACCCTGGAAAGACTATGTTGCTATCAGTGATATGAATCACCTTTGCAGTTATTGTCATGCTAAGAAATTTAAACCAGAGCCTCCTGGAATGTGACCAAACCCCCAGATATTGCTGTCACGGCCACCTCCCCAAACATCATGGTCATGCTCATACCCCAACCATCAAGGCCACACCCCCAAAGATAACTGCCATGCCCCAAACAATTGTAACTGTGCGCCCAAATGTAGTGACCACGCTACCAGATATTGTGGTCACCCCCCAAAAAAACCAAACAATATGGTCAACCCCCATACATCATGACCACACCCCCAAACATCCCATGTCTGTTCCCAAATCACACCCACATACACAAACATCCTGTCCATGCCCCCAAACATCACAGGTACACCCCCAAACACCACACCCATGCCCCTAAATGGCATGCCCACGCTTTAAAACAACGTGGCCGTTCCCCAAAATATCGCGACCAGCAAACATCACGTGCAAGCCTCCTGGACACCACAACATCACAGACATGACCCAGACTGTCCACACCCTAGAATGCAGTGCCCCCACCGAAGATCAGGAACTAAAGCTACACCAGAGGGTGGTCTGGTGGATACACAGACTTGCCACTATGTTTCCAAAGGGGCTTAACAGGAATTTTGATATATATGGATGTGTAATGTGTCAAATCTGTTGTCCTTTATCTATATAGGAGGATGGATCTACTATGATGTATGCAGGTTCCAAGACGATGGAGGGATTCTGAAGGGGAGGGATCCTGTGTGTTTGTGTCAATTCCTGTTTGATTGTATAAATGGTTACTCGTGTAAAGCTATGTTGCTGTATTTTTGCCATTTGTTGCCTAAAGAAGGGGACTTTGATCCTCCCCGAAACATTGCTTGGACAGATAGCAATGGAATAAAAAGTTTTTACATGAATTGCATGAATTCCTGGGTGCTGTGTCTCGTGTCTTCAATTGACAATTGAGTATATACAAAAATAGTAGGCAGTCAGCACTCCAATCCATTTAGTTTATGCCGGGTGCACTTCCAACTCCTTCTGGCAATTCAAGAAGATGTCCCACCATCTGGCATCATTAAAGTGCATTATAATTGATAGGTTGTGTATCTGAGTTGAAACAAAACATAGACAAGGACAGGATTTTACTCCAGAAGGAATCCAGATGGATTCATAAACTGGACACCCAAAACCCCAGAGGGTTAAATGAACAATGGTCGTCACACTGTTTCTTGTAATCAAAGATTCTTATTAGTGGAAGGTCACTTATTGTGTTACCTATGCGTCTCCCACTGTCTTTCAATAATTACCATTACTGTATGCGGACTTGTATACGTTGGGGAAACCACACAAGCGATAAAAGCAAGAATATCCCAACATCATTCATGCATACGATTAAAGGATATGAAACTTACAGTACCACAGCATTACGCTGAAAAAGGACACTCTGACACTCAAATAAAATTTATGGTGTTAGAATGATAAAACACCACCCGAGGAGGTGATAGGCAGTTAAAATTGAAACAACGTGAGTATGGTGGGTTCACAATTGAGGACCTTGTCACCGGGTGGATTAAATAAAGATATAGACTGGATCTGTACATATATTGTCATTGTGAAGTATTTTGTTTGTAATGTTTTACTACCTGTATAGGGTTAAACATGATGTTCAATGTGTGAGGTCACTTTCTCTTGAATGGTATAAATAGGTATAACTGTAACACATGTGTATGCCATTTTGAGCTTGAAAAAGGAACCAAGGCGTTCCGAAACGTCGCATATGGATGGCGTCTATGACTGAATAAAAGAAGCATAAGTATAAATCTTTTGTGTGCTGGAGTCTCTGCATGTTTATATATATATATATATATATAATATATATAATATATATATATATATATATGTGAGTTCCAATAGGTTATAATCGCACAAACAACAATCAGGTACACTTGGTATGATGCTGGACATAGATTTAAGTTCCCTTAGAGCTTTGTGTTCTAAGGGCGTAAGGTTATTTAGCCTATCAACATTACCCATCCCAATCACCTTATTTGCAACATCCAGGGTTATTCAATAAAAGTTCTTATCATTTAAAATGGTGCTAATTTTGCCTCAACCAATCAGATGTTAGCTTTCAAATGTTAAATAAGTTCTGATTGGCTGGGTCAAATTTAGCACCATTTTAAACGATAAGAACTTTTATTGAATAACCCTGATAGTGTTTTACTTTATTAACAAAGGCTTCCACCAGTGGATATGTAGTGGGAGGGCAAAATGTACTTTTCTGATACAGTACTCTCTCTAATGCTCAAATTTCTGTGTTGGAAAAGGGACTGGGTTATTGCTTAACCAATGATCTTGATCAGTTACAATAAGATGTGGACTTATATGCACTATTTAGACGTATAAGACTGAAAGTTTATCAATTTATGAAACCTAGTGAGACTATAATGGTTTTGGGATCCCAAGGTTTACACGCTGGGGACTTTGGACTGTATCAGAGTACATTTTGCCTTCCCACTACATATCCACTGGTGGAAGCCTTTGTTAATAAAGCAAAACACGATGTTGCAAATAAGGTGATTGGGATGGGTAATGTTGATAGGCTAAATAACCTTATGCCCTTAGAACACAAAGCTCTAAAGGAACTTAAATCTATGTCCAGCATCACGATCAAACCCTCTGATAAGGGGGGTGCGATTGTGGTGCTGGACACAGAGTATTATGTTAAAGAAATATATGGCCAATTGTCTGATCAGGAGGTGTACAGGAAGGTTGCTGGTGATCCTACCAATAGTATCAACAAAAAAGATGAACTATTGATTAATTTGGCCTTTGAATCAGGAATAATTGCTATGGATTTTAAACATTATATAACACCCTGAACACCCTGTAATATCTATGTTGTATGCCTTGCTGAAGGTTTACAAGAACCCTATCCAGGATCCTGGACATCCAATAGTTGCAGGGATTGGATCCCTGTTTAATCCTATGGCCGTCCTGCTGGACAGGGTTCTTGCGCCCCTGGTGCAGGGCACGCGATCATATATTAAAGACACTAAGTCATTTTGGGGTAAGCTTAGGTCCTTACATATAGAAAACTGGGAAAACATTATATTGGTGACCCTAGATGTGGAAAGCCTATACACGTCGATCCCGCATGGAGACGGGGTGGCGGCTTATGGGAGGCTGTTGTCGCGTAGTGGCTTATATACCAGTGAACAAATTTAATTTTTTAAGGGCCTGTTAAAGTTTATCCTTAACAATAGTTACTTCATGTTTGATGGGGGGTTCTTCAGCCAACTAAGCGGGACAGCAATGGGGTCTAATAAGGCCTTCGACTTACGCGAACTCAATCATGGTTTGGCAGGAGGAGGACCTTGTCTATGGGCTTCCACTATTTAACAGACATTGTCTGGCTTGGTGGAGGTTCATAGACGATGTCTTCCTCATGTGGAAAGGGGATGACAGCACTGTCACTGAATTCCATGAGGAGTTAAATAGTTTAAATAATAATATCAAGTATACATTGCACTTTGACACTCATAAGATTCCATTTTTGGATGTCACTGTGTTTTTGAAAAGAAGGTTTTCCTACTGAGCTTTATACCAAAGATACTGACCGTAATCAGCTAGTACTATACAAGAGATATCACCCTGCACATTTAAAAAAATCGTTACCTGTGAGCCAATTTAAACGGGTGGAAAGGTTGGTTACTAAACCAATAAGAAGGAATGAACAATTGGATAACATGTATTCCAGATTTACAGAGCGTAAATATCCCAAAGAAGTTTCCCTGTCTTTCTTGTGCCCAATGTAATAATGGGAATAAAATGTATGGGGTTGACTCTGCCTTGACAGGACGGAGGCTCTCCATTAGAGGGTACCATAGCGTGCAACAGTAGGTTTGTGGTATATTTGTTGTTATTCCCTGCAACTTATTATATGTGGGGGAGACAACTAAACCAATTAAGGGGAGAATTTCCCAGCATAAATCGGATATTAGATTGAAAAATGTAAAACTACCTGTACCTGCTCATTTTTGTGAATTGAAACACTCAGAAAAAGACCTCAGGTTTGCAGTGTTGGAATCTGTGCCACCACTTAAATGTGGAGGGGACAGGGTACTTCGTCCCAAACAGAGGGAGTTTGGTGGGTCAAGCAACTAGGGACTATGTACCCTAAGGGCTGAACAGGGACATGTATACTTGTGATGATCCAGGGCAGTTTTGGGCTGTGTAATTATTCAGGTTGGAGGTGTTAGTGAGGTGAGGGGAGGGACTTAGAAGGTGATGATGTATTTCCTGTGATTACCCTATATATATGTGAATTGTATTGACATCTGTGTACATGTCTATCTGTTGCTGTGTGCCTGAGGAAGAGGGATTGCCCCCTCGAAACATCACTATTTTAAGCATGTATGTAATATTGGAGTGCTGTGGAGTCGTAATATATATATATATATATTTATGTGTGTGTGTGTGTGTGTGGTTTATATTAATATTATATTTAATTTTTTTTATTTTAGTGCAAGTATATCACACTGTGCAAATAACATTTTGGTCTGTTCCTTGGACCTTTATCAAGCCTTAATAACATATCACACAGTGAACCTTTTTAAAGCACAAGACTCACCTTACAATTACATCATTCATGTGTGTGGAAAGTATCCAGAATTAAAACAATATTGTCTCTTTCTATAGTGCAATATTTAAAGTGCTTAGATTGCTTAAATTAAGTGCATCAGATTAAAGTGCAAAAAACATGGTTTAAAATGTATAGTTACATGGGATATTTAAAGGAAATTCCTTCATTTTACTTAATACCAACAATAGGTTAAAGGGAAATTAAAGGAGAACTAAACCCAAATTTTTGCACTCCAGAATCTGAGCATTTAAAAACACTGATAAACTGTAAAATAGCAATACAGTAAATAGCATTAAAGTAAATGTTACCACTTGGAGAACTGGATAAAATAACTGTGTGTATGTACAGTGACTGGCCACACCCCTGACCTCAGTCACATGCTCTCTTGCCTATTCTGCCCTGTAAAAAGATTGGCTAGAGGATACTAGTGGATGTGACCAACTGTAACAAGTTTCTGCAGTATCTTAGGACTGGGCATGTGTACAGAACATAATGTTCAGTGACCACACTGTGCGATACTGGAACAATGGGAAATAAGACACAAACCTCATGTTAGAAAGTTACATTTCTCAACAACCATATTAAAATGAGAGGTGAGACACTGATTACTGCTTTTATAAAAAGGAGATCTGCCTTCTAATTCAATGTTATTCTGAGGCATTAGTTGTCCTTTAAGACTAAAGTCCTATTCATATAAACGTTTGCTAAACATATTATACAATAATACATATGAAAATCAATTTTAATATTAATACCTTTAATTTAAAAGGCATTTAGGTGAAAATTGCTAGTTTAAAGGGTATCTCCACCTCTTATATGAGCTTTTTCTGTAGTGTAGTGGACCCTATCCCACCCCCCAACCGCTGCAAAATAATCAAAAAGGTACTTACTTCAAGCACAGCAAACAGAGATCGAGAGGGAGGGGAGCGGAAGGGCTCCGGTGGGCAAGCCGAAAACCTCTCAGAGGTAAGAAGCGGATATCTTTTACTCAAAGCCAGGTTCCTGCCCTTCACTTTCCGGGACTTTGGACATACATTGCAGGAGAACAATTTTGAGCAGAGATGTAAGGTAAGGATTTTTAAACACTGCAGAGTGGGGCCAGTAGTGGGGGAAATTTTAGTTTTGGGGGTGGACATGCCCTTTAATCCCCTCAGATAAATAGTATCCAATATCTTTATCCAGTAAATTTCTTTTTTATATCAGCACTTTATGTGATGTACACTTTATATTTGCACTTTAATTTAACAAATCTAATCACTTTAAATATTGAACTATACAAAGAGATGATGTAGTGTATGAAGGAGTTTTTATTCTGTATACTATATACTGTATATGGTTGGCCCCAGGCCAAGGAACCACAGAGAGGTTAGTGCCCAGCCCCATACCATTTTTGTGAATGTTGTTTGGATCACCACTCATTTTAAATGGAGGATCTGGTGGAACAATTTAATACACAAGGAGGCTATGCTGAGACCTGGCATATCACAGAGAAGGATGTTGAGAGGGTTTTGTGGCAAACAACACCTACAGAATCTGCCATTGCAGATTATCTTAAATATATTGCAACATATAACGCAAAAAATAAATTGATTTGGGCTTACATGGACTTTTTCTTTCAGATTACTTTCGCGATAAATAGATACCCAAATGATTTCGAATTTCAAATATACCAACAATTGCATGCAATAATCCTGACTTCTGCAGAAAGTGGATAGGAGTGCTAAACAGGTGTTCCCTGGATCTTGTAGTCCTGCTAGTGGAAAGGGTTTCTAAGAAACTAAAGGACATCAAATGTATAAAAAAATCATTTCCTGAGGAACATAAAAATGTATTTGAAAATGAGAGGGGGACTTAAAATATATTAATTAAGAAAATGGAAACACAAATTGAGCAATATCGTAAAGATTCATTACGCTTTACGAAACAAAAAATTCATAAAGTTAAAGACAATTGTGATGATAAGAGGGTTTATAGATGGTTGTCCAGCTACCAGGGCCAAGCATCCTATCAGAATTGGAACAGGTTTAGATCTTGCAGGAGAACCTCCTAACTTCGGAGGAAGCTCAGCACCGTAAGAGCAGGTTGGCGGTGCACATGGTCATGAAGGAGGAGAACATTGCATGTAGACACACAGACATGGATCAAGATGTGAGAAACCATGGAACCTCATTCAGAGGATTTTTAGCAAAAGAAGATATCCCTATAGGAGAGGGGGAAAACGGTCATCTAAGATGCAGAATGTAATCCCCATTTTTAATTTATCCAAACACCATTTTTCCACTGCTGAGATTACTTTATTGCAAAAGGGACTGACATTCTTACCCATTATTAAATTTAACCCTCTTGATTGGGATGTTGACTTTTATAAGATAAGACAAATCAGACAGTGTAAACATTTTGGTCCTGTACCCACGGTGCCACAATGTAATCCTTTTCTTTTAAGGAGCACCTTTGATCCATTAAACAACAGTACTACAAGTGATCCAGGCCGATGTCTTGGAAGCAGAGTGAAAGGGTTTATCGACGATCTGTTCCTAATTTGGCAAGGCACTGAGGAATCTCTGGATGTCTTTGTTGACACATTGAACGGGTCTCCTAGGAAGTGAGTCAGCTTCAAATGCAGTTGGTAAGGGCTGCAAGTTTGGGGAGTATACTCATTATGGGGGACTTTAATTACCCTGACATTGAATGGTGGAGTGGAACTGCCAACACAGAAAAGGGCGATGAGTTCCTGAATTTGCTGCAGGATAATTTTCTCTTACAGGTGGTTGAAGTTCCTACTAGAAAAGGAGCTCTGTTGTATCTGGTAATATCTAATTACATCATGAAGCTTATTATAGATATAAAGGTAACTGGAAGCTTAGGGAATAGTGACCATAAAATAATGTCGTTCAGAGTATGTTATCGAAAGGAAAAGTGTGCTGGGTTAACAAAGATTTTAATTTTGGTAAAGCAAATTTTCCCAGGTTAAAAGTAGCTCTTCAGTCAACTGGGCTAAGGTATTATCAGGTAAAGGTACTGAACAGAAGTAGACTGTGTTCAAGGGGATTTTAAGCCATTTCACATCTAAATGTAAAAAAAAAAAAAATCCACGTCCATGTGGCTGAATTCTGATGTAAAGAGGCTACTGGAAAGAAAGAAAAAGGGATTTAAAACCTTTAAGTCAGAGTGAATGGAAAGGGCATTTAGGGATTATAAAAACTGTAACAAGGAGTGCAAGAAAGCAATCAAACTCGCTAAAATTAATAATGAAGTTAGGATAGCTGAACAAAGCATCACTAAACCTAAAAAAAGTTTTAAGTATATTAATAGTAAGAAGATGAGGACTGAAAATGTGGCACCATTAATTAATGGGGATAAGTTCGTTACGGAGGATGCCGACAAAGCAAATGTCTCTTTTTCCTTTGTATACACTATAGAAGATCCAAGTACAGATATCATAGAGTATAGTAGCAATAATCGTATAAAATATGCAAGTGCACTTTGAGTAACCGAGGAGTTGTACATAAACAACTAAATAAGGTTAATATTATTAAATTTCCTGGACTGGATAAAATACATCCTCGGGTCCTTAGGGACTAGGTTCGGTTTTATCTAGGCCATTGTTTCTTATTTTTGCAGATTCCCTCATGTCCGTATGTGTGACTCTGGATTGGAAAAAGGCTGATGTTATTCCATTATTCAAAAAGGGTAATCGTTCACAGCCAGGTAATTACAGGCCTGTAAGTTTAACTTCGGTGGTGGGAAAGATATTGGAAAGTTTAATAAGGGAATATATTCTAGAGTAAGTTTCAAGGACTGACATTAAAGTAGTAACCAGCATGGATTTAAGAGGAATAGATCTTGTCAAACTAACTTGCTTGGCTTTTATGAGGAAGTAAGTATAAATTTAGACTCTGGCATAGCAGTAGATGTAGTATACTTGGATTTTGCAAAGGCTTTTGATACAGTCCCCCATAGGCGACTAATATAAAATAATAAGGTCTATTGGTTTGGGGAGGCACAGTTGTACATGGATAGAAAACTGGTTAATGAATAGGATGCAGACAGGAGTTGTTAATGGGGCATCATCATTATGGACTAAAGTGCTAAGTGGGGTGCCACGGGGTTCTGTGTTGGGGCCGCTTCTATTTAAAGGAGAACTAAACTTACATTTTTTTTAAACCTAATGTGAAAGTTTTTCTCCTCAGAACACCTATCCACTTATATAGTAAGTTGTACATAGTACATGTAAGTAATAGATTCTATAACTAAGAAGGCTTCCATGTTGTTGCCAGTACAACCCACAGCCCATGAAGTCATTAAAGAACCATGCCCCCTGACCCCAGTATTCACTGTCTCGATGCAAAGTGTGTTTTCCATACAGATGTCTACACACCAATATGGAAGTCCCTGATAAGACTTTGAAAGCTGCTTGTTACCCTGCAATGTATTTACCAGTCAGTGTAAGTTGCTGGTAAATAAACTGCAGGGTAACAAGCAGCTTTCATAACAAGCAGCTTTCAAAGTCTTATCAGCAACTTCCATATTCCATTTTCTTTTTTTCGTATTCTTTTCCTAGCAAAAGATAAAGCTTCCAAATGTACCTGGATTATATGCTTATTCATGATTGGTGCACCGGGTAAGGCACCAGGATTAACAATATACTATTCAGAAGGTCACAAGTTCAATACCCCAGAATTAACATATTTTTGTTTCTATTATGTTCTAAAACATAAGGCTTCTAAATGTAAATTTTACCTTATTTCCTGTTAAGACACCAGTTTTAGAAACACACAGTTCAGAAGCTCACAAGTTCAATCCCCAGACTTATTTTAATGTTTTTTTTTTATTTTAGTATTCCGTTTCTTACATACATGCTATCTATGAAATACACTGCAAAGATTACTTTTCTTTTTGTATGAAAAGTAAATAATTATATCATTGTTAGGACAGGAGCATTGAATGTGTGTGAAATAAAAAAACTGAAATCCCTGTTCTGTGTCATGGAGAGGGAGGATCTCTGTGCTGTAATGTGATTGGCTTCTAGGAAGCAAGGCTGCAAGTTCCTTGTTTTGATCTGTAGAACGCTACAGAGCATGTGCCTGTACGCAGACACTTAGCTGGGGGTTTGCCCATCTTAGGTGGATTGTGGGAGCTGACCACTAGTACTCACAGGTTGTTTTCATAAATCACCCAATGGCCACAGCAAAGGGATAGGTGAGACACAGCTTGTTGTATGTTTGTGAATGTGCTCTGTCTATTGGGACAATGTTGTCTGGAGACTTTAGTTCTCCTTTAATCTATTAATTAATGATTTGGAAGTGGGTATTGTCAGCAAGGTTTCTGTGTTTGCTGACGACACAAAACTTTGTCGACCAATAAAAAAGAAAAAAAGAAAAGGGATAGGAGCTGGAAGAAAGGAACTAAGGAACTTTTCTAAAGAGGTAAATGTGTCTGTTCACTACCCATATATCCCTTATATTATATAAATAAATGTATACATTCATGGGGAATACATTGGGTTTTTCGGAGGTACTATGTTGGTGGGGGTGGGTAAAAGTAATATACATTGGGACAGTGTTTATATGTTATTTAAGCACTAAATAAATAGTTATATTAATATTAACAAATATGTAGTAATAAAATTAAACTGTATAGACATGTAATTAAGGCAAAATATATAAATACATAAGTATTTGCACAGTCCCCCACAGCCACACCTTAGGACATTTTACATGGAGGCAATGTAAGCTTAAAAAGGAACATATTTATCACTTCCCTTTTAGTGGTGTATCCAATGGTGTGCTTAATATTAGATTGACAGCAGTGTTAGTGAATCAAAAAAATTTCACCCCTCCCCTCTCAATAGAAAAAAGGAGAGCTGCTGTTTGCTGGACATTAAGTGATATCTATATATGATAGGGGGGATATCAGGTTCCCCAATGGTGCTGTTTGGTTTGAACTGCATAATGTGACAGAAATGCCTAGGTACCTTCTCAGACCTGCAGGTTTATTCCATTGACATTCTATGGATTATAGCTGTCAGATAGGAGGTTGGATGTGTGACTAATACTGGCTGAAGGGACCTGATGGATCACTTGCATGTTGAAACCTTTGGATAGCAATCGCTAAAGCATGGCCTTTTAATGTCTGTAAGTCAGTAAAAGGGCTTTATTCCAGGATGTATGAAAATTTTTTTTCCAGCATTCTGTGCAGCCAGGGAATGCTGTGAGTTGTAGTTTTTAAACATGTGAAAAGTTCAACACCCTATCATTACACTGTATTGCATTTTAATACATTCATTAGCAAATGAACATAAAGAAGAAGCTTACTGCCAACAGAGCATGCAGGGAGTTGTAGTTTTCATATATGTGCATATTCAAACCCTTGGGTAAGAATTGCTAAAGCATGGGCTTTTAATGTCTGTAAGTCAGTAAAGCAGCTTTATTCCAGGATGTATGAAAAACATTTTTCCAGCATTCTGTGCAGCCAGGGAATGCTGGGAGTTGTAGTTTTTAAACATGTGAAAAGTTCAACAACCTATCATTACACTGTATTACATTTTAATACATTCATTAACAAATGGACATAAAGAAGAAGCTTACTGCTAACAGAGAATGCTGAAAGTTGTAGTTTTCAAAAATATGCATATTCAAACCCTTGGGTAGAAATCGCTAAAGCATGGGCTATTAATGTCTGCAAGTCAGTAAAAGGGCTTTATTCTAGGATATATGAATTTTTTTTCCAGCATCCTGTGCAGCCAGGGAATGCTGAGCTTGAAGTTCCCTGTGAAAAACACTTTCTGAGCTTGAAGAATAAAGGGGAGATTCATTATGGCCCAAATCCATCTAAAATCCACATTAACCTAAAGAAAATTTGTGTTAACATGGGTTTTAGATTGATTTTAGAGCACAGCGCCGTTTCCAAATGTTTTGGGAAATAGCAATGTGCTAACGATCCAAATCCCCCATCATTAACGGGGTGGGTTGTGGAGCTTTTAAAATCATGTTCTTACCTTAGCCCAATCCCACGATGCAATACCTGACGTAATCTTGTTTACGTCAGGTATTGTATCGCGGAATTGGGCTAAGGTTAGAAATGTGCTTTTGAACATTGAATCTCCCCGTAAAGTCTTATGGGATGTCAGCATGTCCTCTGACATGTTCTTTTGGTGAACAATTCCCCATACGGCCCGTTATAATTGTAACTTCGCCAATCTGTCTTCATATTCAAGCTCCCCCATTCCCTTTATTATTTTAGCTGCCATTCTCTGAACCCTTTCCATTCCCAAGATGTCCTTTTTGCACACAGGATTCAAAAATTGCACTGCATATTCCAAATGAAGCCTTACCAATGCTTTGTAAAGTGGGAGAATATCTCCTTGTATTAGTTTGGTATATCTGGACTTGGCAACTGTTGCCTACTATTCATAGAAACTTCAGGAGAAATGTTCACTAATGTATGTGCACCATAAAGGCCCTGGAGGTAGTTACTGTATTTACACTTGTGTTTGTATTACTAAATTGGTATTCTGTTATAGGTCTACAACACTAAACACCATGTTCATTTTATACTTACTATAACACTATTACTAAAGATATTTACGTATGAGACAGTCTTTACTAATATCATTGTGTTTGTGTGACTTTTCTACATTTATTATGAAATCACTTGGTTGCTTCTTCTGCTAATTGGAATCCTGGAGCTAATTATCAAAACATGCTTATTTTGCCCCAACCAATCACATGTTAGCTTTCAAAAATCTGATTGGTTGGGGCAAAATTAGCACCATTTTAAACAATAAGAACTTTTATTGAATAACCCTGTTTGTGTGTATATTATTGAATTGGTATCCTGTTATAGTTGCATAACACTATACATTATTATTGTAGTTGAGCACCCTCTGTAAGATATAAGCCATTATAAGACACCATTTCCAAAGATATTTACAAATGGGCAGAGACATTTGGATTTGCGTGAGTGGGGTTTTGTCCTTTTTATGTGGGTATGTGTAGTCTTTATAAATATAATCACTGGAGATTATTATTTGGGGTTTTGTTTGTATTACTGGACTGAGCTTTTTATTACAGTTACATAACAACAACTTAGCGCAATTGGTGTTACCGAATACCTTGGCTGCGCGGGTGGTTAAACCCACGCTCACCAATTTAATAATGGTTAACGTGAGTTTAACCCCTCGTTTTTTACCAGTGCCTGATGGTAAATGAGGCCACAAATGTTTTTGGCTTGTATTTGTATTACTGGATTAGATTAAGCTATAGTGTCATTTTTCCACTTTTAAGAACAAGTCCACTTGGTACCCAGTGTTAAGCCATTTTCTAAATGTGGAATTGTTTGTCAAATTGGTAAGTGAAATATTGAGAATCTTTCAGATAATAGAACAGCCCAATCTGACAAAAGGTGAATCAAGCACTACATCAGCTCCAGAAACTGGATGATTTAAACATCAGGGTAGCTGATGAGGTAGGCAATGTTGTAATGATGACCAAAAAAAAACCCACATAAAATTGAAGCAACAGGCCAATTGACCGATAAAACCCAATATGAGGTACTATCCAATAATCACTTGTCAGAAATACAAAATTAAAGCTCAGTCAAGCTTTACATAAGGGAGTCATCAGAAAAAGTGAAAGGCAATTTCTAATGATTTAACATCACAAATGCCTACATTTTAATCTGAACCCAAAGTTTCACAAACACAAAAACATTTCCTCCAAGTCGACCCATCATATCAGGCATTGGGGGAACCTACTGAAAAAATAGATGAAATGCCATTTCCATTTCTGCCTACGCTTAGTTCCTTTGTGCTTGATACTGGACATTTTGAGAAGGAATGAGTGTTAAAGAGGGAACTATCTTAGTGATTCTGGACATTTAACTATTAGATTCATCTATCCCTCATGAAATAGAAGTAAAGGCATCTAAATCTTTCCTAGAAACTAGGAGGACACATTTTGCTAAGCATTCCAGTTTTGTGATACTGTATCTTTATTGGAGTTTGTTCTTTACAATAATTTATTTGTTTTTAATCTTATGTTCCACCGACAAATATGGGGGACTGGGAGGGGACGACATGTGCTCCAACATACGCCTGCCTCCATTTAGCTGTCCAAAACAGTGAGTGATAAGTGAGGCTGTGTCTTTATAGCATTACTATTACCACAGTCTCTGCTATTAGGACTAGCTCTATAGTGTATACAAAGGAAAAAATGGTTTTGCCTTTTAAACCTTCTCTATATCCATCTGAGCTCCATTATATAATGGTCCCAGATTCTCTGTGTGATAATAGATTCTCCATGTGGCAATAGCACCCCCACATGGCCTTTTAATGGGAGGTACTATGCATTTAATATAAAGCACTGGATGAACGGCCTCTTCTTTCATTTTAAAAACCCAAAGGGCTGGGGGGAGTGAAAAATCCTGTTATATTGATCCAGTGCGCAAGTGTGGGGAATGCAAAAGTTTGCTAATCATACTGTAATTAAAGTAGAAAAGGTAAGAAGTTAGGACCTTCCAGACTGGGGCTACCTTGACGTGGTTGTAAGGCTTTTCATTCATGTGATCACAGTAATGTATACTAAATCCCCCTTTTTTTATAAAGTATGCCAGTGTGCAGATAATATGATATTGTATGGGGCCTAGAAATATGCATTGATTATCTTTTCTTTGTTTTTTGATGGTTAAGGTATGGTTGCAATGGAAACAGAAGGGTAGGTTGGGTTGTGAGGGTGTATCAGTAGGTGTGTGCGCCTTTGTCTGTGTTGTGTTAGGAAGTATGTTTTTACATTTTAAACCACAAAAATAACTTTTTAAAAAAAATGTATGTATGGTTGCCATGGAAATGGAAGGGAAGGTTAGTTTGTGAGGGTGTATAAGTAAGTGTGTACTTCCTTTTTGATAATTATATATTTGATAATATATAATTTTACCAATCTGTGCAGGTAACTTATATTTACCAATCTGTGTGGGCAACCTATCTTACCAATCTGTGTGGGCAAGTTATATTAAAAATCGGTTTAGGTAACTTATATTTACCAATCTGGGTGGGCAACTTATATTTACCAATTTGTTTGATCAACTTTTAAATACCATTCTGTGTGGGTAACTTACACTTACCAATCTGCATGGGTAACTTATATTTACCAATCTGTATGGACACTTATATTACCAGTCTGTGTGGGAAATTAATATTTAGTTTGTAGGGCACCTATATTTTCCAGTCTATGTTGTGGGCACTTATATTTACCAATCTCTGTGAACACTTATATTTTTCAGTCTGTGTTTGGGTTTACGCCAACATTGACTAGTTAGCACTAATGCCTTGCAGCGCTCAAGTCTTGAGTTTGATTCCAGGGTCATGTGTGACTTGATAGGTGGGGACTTACAAGCTAAGCCCTCACTTAAATGGATTTTCCATTTAAGAACCCTTAGCCCTTCTGGTATCATCTCCACGTTTGACGTCACATGCTACACTCGTTGACTATACCACTTGTCATTTGGTTTTTGGACCTGTTTTGGATTTTACTTCATTTTATTTCTTTCAATTTTCGCCCTATCACCCTATTTTTCTCTATTCTGTATGTATTGCTTGGATACACTGTTATCTGTATGGTACATTTTACTCTTTCTACTTTGATATCATTAACTGCTTGGTGAGTTGTGGCCTCTTACAATTTCTGCCTATGAGTAAGTGTTGATAAGCACAAAGTGCATCAGGCTATTTGTTTTCATGGATTGTGCTGAATAAACTTGAATCTTTTATACTTACCTTACTGCAAACCCCGGAGTGCCTTATGGATGCATGATATAGCCTCCTCCCAGAAAACCACTGTAGATGAAGCAGAAATAGGGGCCCCATCATAGTTTTGCTAGGGCCCCAGTGAGTCCAAGTTACGTTACTGCCCAATATATCATATGACCACCATCATTGCATCTATGGCCACCATAAGAGTTTAAGTGTCATTCAAGAATTGGAAGGGGATGTAAGTATATAATGCCTGATATACAGTTTTCTTTTAAATCAATTCCATTTTTTTAAAAATCTTAATTTACTTTGCTGAAAAAGTTATTTTCAGTTTATTTTTCTGAATGCAAGAGTAGGAAGTGGGTGAGAACAAGACATTTGTAAAAAAAAAAAAAAAGTATTTAGACTGTAACATAATGACAGCTAAGCAATTAGAATAAACTTTTTGTACTTTGACAGCGTCAAGCTCATTTATTAAGCTGTTATAGCAATATGACATGGCAACATCAGAAATGATTGAGATCTTGGCCAGGTCTGACAGATGTTCTCATCTCATTGTCAAATTCAAGCATATCTTAATGAGTTTCAAGTGGCTGGAGCGCCACATAGCAGATGCTACTGAAATTTAGAAAATGGTCTCAAAAGTTTATGACACTACAGTAAAAAGGAGGAAAGGGAAATTCAAGAATAAATGAGCTAAGAAAGTAAAAGTGCAAACGTATAACTCACAGTTGATATTTACAGTTAAGTGTTTGATCCCACAATTTATTTGAAGCGAATACAGGATGGAAAACACAGAATAGGAAGATGCAAATGGGCAAATAAGTGGAAATCCCCACTATCTGATATCGGACTTGCATGGGCTTTACACTGAAGTAGAGAGGCCTGCGACATTTCAGTTAAGGCTGCCAGGCTCCCGATGCAGTATGAAAAATCTTAAGTTTTGCGCTAATTAAAAATGTTAACATTTTTTAAAAAGAAACTTACCTTTTGGGTCTCTGTGGTGCAGTAAATTATGTCCCTACTGATCTGCTTACAGAAAGGGAACCCGATGCTCTCTCCCTTAAAGGATAAATTAGGCCATGGCCGTTGGACCAATGGGAGGCAATCTCCGAGGTCCACAAGCTGTAAGCAGCGGGACAAGGAAGAATTGGGTAAGCAGGCAGGCAGCAGTAGAGGGAACACAGACCCTTTAGCGAGGAGCTTCCCCTCCCACTTACCACATATCCCAGGGTCGATATTATTTATAGTATACCGTAACAGTACACAGCTACTTTTGTGGCGTTTTGACTTTTCAATGAATAAATGAATACGTTTTAAAAAATAAATTCATATCTTCTATGTCACACATTTTTCTCCAGGACGTTGATCCTGAGCAGTTATCTACTGTTCTTATTGTCTCAGGCATCCCACCTCTCCCAGAAGTTCAGGGAGTCTTCCTGATATTAATGACAGCTTCCTGGCACTCTGAAATTATATACAAGCTCCCTGAAATGTAGAGTAAGGGAGCACAATGATGTGAGAGGTTTTTTAGAGGTTACCAAGTGACAGAAACACTTAAAGGTGACATGACTTGTTGTATACATGTGTTTCTGACAGTTTTCATCAGTGTGTCTGTTGGAATACATGTGTTTGTATGTGTGTGTGTCTGACTATACATGTGTGTGTCTGTATGCATGGATTATGCGCTAATCTTGGGATGGAGCTTTAGGGGGTGGGTACCCTCTCTGATATGTGTGGGTGCCCTCCCTGAAATGAGTTTTGGCAAGGTGGGATGTCTGCTTGTTCATTTGATGTTCCTATAGATTGGTTCCAGTTCTTCTTCATGGTGTTGCAGCTTTGTTATCCCTTTGGAGGTTTTTGGGAAAGATTTAAATAAAAAGATAATTGATAGATACTTCGTATTTGGAGGAATTATTGGAAAGTGCTGCAAAATCCCAAATTGCCTATCATTTAAAAATAGTATCAGGTGCGTAACTGCAGACCCCCTCCCCCCTTCAGATTGGAGGCTGGGCTCCTGACCCACCCCTCTACACAATCGGCTGTTAAACAGCTGATCGCGTGTATGTTTCATTCTTACGTGCGACCAGCTGTTTTTAAGAAGGTAACAGAGACTGGTGACGGGCCCTCCTACTGTCCAGGCCCCCCTGTGGTCGCCACTGCATAGTATATCTTCATAAGGATTGCACTCCTTCCTTTCCACACCAGTACCCAAAATAGAGAAGAATGCTGTGTTTGTACATATACCAGTTAAAATATATGGTAATATATAATTTTATAATAAATATAAAAAGACACTTATCGGTATTGCAACACTGCACCAGTTTCCACCAGTAAAGGCTCCTCCAATTCTTTGCAGTCCTTTAATAGTTAAAGTGAAGAAAGCACTGCTAAAATGAGAAATAGCTCCTTAAACTCACAGTCTTCAATCAACACATTAAAGGAATAGTTCACTTTTCAAGTGAACTATATCTTTAATATAATCACTACAGAACATCATTCTTGTTTCCAGTTCAGAGTGAGCATCTTTATATCGGTAAAACAAAGGGGGGGGGAAAATTAGTTCTCTTAATTTGTTTGTTTTTGTCTTTTATGGATTCATCTCCCAACAGAAATTCTGATAATTGTCAGAAATCCACAAGAGTCTGCTACTTGCAACAATCCTGCCATGCACTACAAGAAATTTTGTTAAAGGAAACTAAAGCCTCACAACGACACTGAATAAGAAAGCCAGTGCGTAGCTACAGACCTATGGGCCCTGATGCAAAATTTGGACATGCCCCGCCCAACCCTGCCACAAACACAAATAATTATTCCAATAAAAACCATTGAATTTCATCATTAAATCATTTTTTTGAGCCACTCATTTCAAAACAAACAAATATACTTTACCTATATACCTAGCAAAACTATTAATTCAGATTCCAACAGTATTTTTTTTTTTTATTATTTCAAACCTTACCTTCTAAAATAACTAACAAACTGACACTAGTAAATTGCTTGTCAGAAAGACACTGGTAAAATTCTTAGCACATAGACACTGGCACACTTGGCACACAGATATTGGTAAAAATGCTTAGAACATGGACCACTGACTGATAAAATGCTTGGCATGCAGATACTGATAAACTGGGTGGGAAACACTGGTAAAGGGGCTGGCATTGCACACAGCCACACACTGGTTAAATGCTTAGCACACCAACACAGGTAATATTCTTAGCACATATACAGTGGTTAAATGACAAAGGTAAAAATGCTTAGTACAACTAAGCTTAGCCAACTATTTTACACTGGTAAAATAGTTGGCAAACAGACTGGTAGTTTTAGAAACTTAGCTCAAAATGGGGCCCTCTTTTTGGCCAAGGGCCCTGGTGCGGTCGCATCCTCTGCACCTGTAGTAGCTACGCCCCAGAGCAGAGCACACTGATATGAAGCAGTTATCTGTGTCTCCTTTCACCTTTTGATGTGGGTGCTGGGAAAGTGACTTTTTAAACATGGGGTTTGTACTTTATTTCCCAGCATTCCAGTATTGCACAGTGTGGTAACTGATCATTGTGTTCTTTGCGCATGTCCAATCTTAAACTACTGCAAGAACTCATTACAGCAGGTAATGCCTGCTTGTAGTCTCTACAAGTTTTAGGCACTTGACCATCTGACTAAAGTCAGAAAGTGTGGCCAGACATATTAAAAGGCTTTGTAGCAGTTCATTAAAGACATGAAGGTACATCTATTAATAACACATGCAGCATGGCTGAATTAATGCAGCCCTATTAATTACATTTATTAAGTGTGTCCCTAATAAAAGAAATGGTCTAATAACCCAGTTGCCACCTTTCCTTTTAGAACATAATCACATATGAAATCTACATAAAGAAAGGCTGGTTGATATTTAAATTAGAAGCATAATGCAGGCTGCGTTGATTTCAATGTAGCCATATATCATGTTATAATGAACTGCTACATAGCCTTGTAATATGTATATTTCATAAGAGTTTAGGCTCAGTCTTTGACAAGTTCCCCAAAATTACTTTTATTCTGCCAGTCTCCTACATATTGCATTCAATCTCCCTATATCACTTAAAATTGCTTTAAATCTACCACAGTCTCTCACAGATTGCATTCCATCTGCATACCCTTTAATATTACCCCTTTAATAGTTACTTATAGAAAAAACACAGTAGCTGCAGAGAGGGAATAATGAAGCAAACCTGATCTTAGCACAGCTCTGTTCAATGCATTTCTCAATAGTGAAAATACATGTATCTGAAAGTAAATTAAAACATTCACTTTCTAAAGGAGAATGAAACCTTGAGCAGGCAGATCAATACAGCTCAACATTTTTAATATTAAAGGGCATGTCCACCCCCAAAACTATAATCCCCCAACTAATGGCCCCACCATGTAGTGTAGTTTAATCCTTACCTCACATCCCAGCTCCATAGGGTTCTCCTGTAGTCCCCCCCCCAAAGTGCCAAAAACTGCCCACCAGGAGGCTAGCAGGGCTCTGCCTCCTACCTTGCCTCAGGTAGAATTTTGTCATGCGTACTGCAGCTCTTCTCCCCCCCCCCTCCCCCCCCCTCTCCCTCCCTCTCCCTCCCGTTCTGCTATCCCTCCCCCTAGCTTAAAACCCCTTTATGTCAGCCTTCCCCCATGTCCTCCAGCCCCAACCGCATAAATTTTATTTTTAGAAAGCTCCCAAATCTATTACTTACCTCTCCGCTTTCCTACGCGGAAGTGAGCTGCCGGCAGCCTCGTCCGTGATTGGCTGCCGCTCAGCCAATCACAGACGCGGCTGCCGGTCCCGCCCCTCTGCTTGCATTTCCTTGCAAGCAGAGGGCCGGGAGCGCGGCGCAGGAAAGAGGGGAGGTAAGTAGAGTTTGGGGGGCTTTCTAAAAATAAAATTAATGCGGTTGGGGCTGGGAGCCCAGGGGGGATCGCATATTAAAATTTTGATTTTAGGGTGGACATACCCTTTAAGCACTGATACAGTGACTTAGATAGAATGAGAGCTAGAATGAGATCTCAATAAAATCTAGTTAGAGCGGAGACCAACTGAATCACCACCTTTAAACCTGTTGAGTCATTCAGGATATGGGGGCTCCGAGATGAATATCACCTTTCTTTTTTTTTCTTTTGTATTCAAGGGACTATTTGCAATTTATTATTTAACGAGTATGCATTCTAGACTATAGAATGTTTCTGTTGATATAGTTTATATTCTTTGTTTATTAAAAATCAATGTGAGATGTTATGTGACAAGATAGACACAATGTGTCAGAAGTTTCACCCCTGCTGTGGAATTTCTCTTCCCCTTTTTCTTTTTTATTTGTACACACAGTATTACTGTCTTGTTTTTTTCCTTTGAAATGTTTATTTGATTTCTCACAATAAAAATTTTTGGAAACAAAAAAAATCTAGTGGGAGGAGACTAACTACATGTTGAAATTAGACTGGAAAAATTGATAAAATCTACAGAGAAAAAACAAACAAGGGAAATAAAAAGTTTAACATTAGGACAAAGACATAAGGTAAATGAAAAATAGGGTTCACTTGTCCTTTAAAATGTGACTCTATTCTCAAAGATCCTATTGTATGTTGTGGCTGGTGCAACTCTTAGACCAGCCATTGTGGCAGTGATTTTGGCTAAAGAAAAATTGCAATTGCAATAGCAATTAGCAGTATTACCTCTGTATTTATAAAATGCAATTATCGACCTGAAGTTTCTTGGTGCGGCAATATTGACCAGACTATTATCGCCACTCATTGCTTTAGGTTTAAAAAGTGGTAAAATAGAAAAATGTCTTTAAAACATCTACTAATACTATTCCAGAGCTGTAACCAGAACAGGATTATCCACAAGGCACTGCATATTTCAAATAAGACCTTACCAGTGCCTTGTAAAGATGGAGAATAATATTTTTCTCTCTTGAATCTATTCCTCTCTTTATACAAGACAATATCTTGCTAGCTCTAGCCGTGGCTGTCTGGCATTGTTTGCTACAGCTAAGTCTGTTATCTACCAGAACCTCCAAATCTTTGTCCATTAAAGATTCACTTAACATTATTTATGGTGTAGGTGGCACAGGGATTATTAAATCCCAAATGCATCACCTTACATTTATCAACATTGAATCTCATCTGCCATTCTGCTGCTCATTTTAATAATCTATCTAGGTCTGCTTGCAACACTTGCACATCATTTGAAGTTTCCAAAGCTTTGCATAGTTTAGTGTCATCACCAAACACAGAGACCTTGTTCTCAATGCACCCTTCTAAGTCATTTATAAACAGATTTAAAAAATGCGGCCCCAGTACAGAACCCTGAGGCACTCCACTTAGAACTTTAGCCCACATAGATGTAGCTCCATTTACCACCACTCTCTGTTTGCGATCCAATAACCAATTCTCTATCCATGTACAAATGTTTTCTTCTATGCCAACAGTCCTCAGTTTATACATTAGTCACCTATATGGCACAGTATCAAAAGTAAAATCCAAGTATACCACATCCACTGTTGTGCCTGAATATAAATTCTTATTCACTTCCTCATAAAAACCAATTAAATTTGTCTGTCATGATCTATTTCTGATAAATCCATGCTGACTACTACAAATAAGATCAGTTCTGGAGACAAAGTGAAAGATATGATCCTGTAACAAAGTTTCCAGCACCTTCCTTACCACTGATGTTAGGCTTACAGGTCTATAGTTACCAGGCTGTGAATGACTACCTTTTTTGAATATTGGTATTGCATTGACTTTTTTTTCAATCCAGTGGCACATTCCCAGACCAAAGTGAATCTGTGGAACTGAACTTGGTGAGGTAAAAATTTTCTTAAGAGGGTGGACATGCCTGCAGGGGACCTGGACGGGGCTCCCTTTGGCTCTGGGCCCCTATAGCAACTGCTATAGCTGCTATAGTGATTTCTACGCCCCTGATTTCATCTTAACCTATATAAATGGTTCTTCAGTGTGAAGGCAGTAAGCTTGTGGAATGCTTTGTCTGAAAACCTTGCGTTGCCTGAGTTTCTGAACACATTAAAACATTGCTTAGGTGTTTTTCTTGGACAGGCAGAATATACAGGGTTACAGCTGGGGGGTCGTATCATGTGTGGGTATGTGTGATTAGTTGTGTCCTAACCCAAAGTGGACAATGAAGCTATTTAACTGGATGGATAGGAGGCAGACATACTATTTTTTTATTGGCTGGTAAAGTTTGCCCTCTATAGACTACTCCCTGATAATCTGCCACCACCCCATTTAGGATCTGTCCAATGGAAAGACATTTTTGTGCAGAGCCATCTTGCCATTTGTGAGGCCCCAGGCAGAATTCAACTAAAGATTTAATATATGTAATCTGGGAGGGAGGTGGGCCAGGGAGTATTAAAATAGAAACAGCAAAAGAAGTGGAAACCAATAGATGATAGGCAGAACATATCTGCAACTGAAAATTTTCCCACTACTCATACTCGCAACATATTTCAGACATACACAGGTCCAAAACATGTTGTAGTGGTTGCAATAAAATCTTCAATCAAAGATAAGTTCTGCCTATTGTTTTATTTTGATATTATTGGTGCATTGGGTGGATGCACTAAGTAATGAAGCAAGCTGTTGCCTGGGTTGTAGTTCTGAACCTTATCCTACTGGCCTGGGACATTGCTTTTCTTTACACTGTGCATCGCAATCTCCTAAGGTGTCCTCAGAAGTGAAATATTTGCCTCTCCTGAACGTGTTAAATAATCTTGCACTGTATTGCATACCATAAAAAATAATATGCTTACTATATACAGTATGCTATATCATTGGCTTCAAAATTGAGTCATGTATTAAAGGGTATGTCCACCCCCAAATAAAAATTTAATATGTAGCAGGAAATGAGCCAAAACCTTGGCCATGCAAGGTTTGTATATGTTCATATTACATTTTTATTTGGGGGTGGAAAAACCCTTTAATGTATGAATTATTTATATAGCAAAATTCGGAAATGCATCATTGTACAATATTATAATACAAAATACAAAGGGGACATAAAATATAAATAAAATGAATGAATAATGTAAATAAATGCTTAAACCTTGCATCATTAAAATGAGAAATGAGGTCCCAATTGAGTTACAAGTTAGGCATCACCAAAACATAAATTTGTATCATTTGACTTTACATGATATAACCCCCAAACAGCAAACTGTTGGTTCAATGCATTTCCAAGAATAGAAAACATCCTAAAAAATGGTTTATACCCTACTTGTTTCGTGTGCCTTTATAAGTTTTTATAAGTTTTTTTTTTGTGGAAGAGCTTTTAGGAGATTTTGACTGCCCAGAAATAGAATGGTCAGTGAGAGATGTAGTACTGTGTATTTATTAATCACACTTGTCAAAAGACTCTTTTTTTCAGATGGATGAGAAAGCTTTTGTAACTCCTTCACAACAAAGGGAAACATATGTCTAGATATGCTTTAAGATATTTACTTGTGATGAATTGGGAAATAACCTTCTGGAGAGGGGCTTTACTAGATTATGTCTTTAAAAATAATGTAGCACATTTTCAGATATCACTGTAAAGAAAGATTTAGAAGATAGCCTTTATAATATTGTTTCCTTTAAGATTACCTTTGTAAAACTAAACAGTAGTGGTAAGAGGAATATTTCTAGCAGAAAAAAAGAAAATTTGCTTTAGTGATGGCATTGCTGCAAAGGCAAATGCTAATGAGCTCTTTAAAGGAAGAAGTAAAAGAGAAAGCATGCACATAGCATACTGTTTAAGGATGCATATATTGTATTGTATTTATCCTTTGGGAATAAACATAAAAGAAACAAATCACAGTCAATGGGACAAAATATACAGGTCAAGGAAGCAACATAAAGGAAGAAATGGTTCTGATTTACTTAAGTCAATGTAGGCACAATTAGCATATAGATTCTACAAAGACAGACCAAGCTGATAAAAGAAATAACGTAAAAGGAAATAATAACCATTGTGTTAAAAAATATTAGCAAACTTTTGTTGGAATGATTTACAAAAGGATAAAATGTATGCAATGTGGCATTTTAAAAAATTACATGCAATATGGCATAAAAAACCTTACATTTACATATTGACAGTGCAAACTTATAAAACTTATATAGATCTAAAAGGAGATTATGGAAAGAGTGTGTACACATTAGCAGAATCAAGGGCAGATAGCCAATATAGCCAAATTAAAGCTGGCCATATGTTGAAATAAATCCTAATTCCTGATACAAAGGGAATTCTGTTGATATCTGCCCATGTATGCTAAAGAACCAAGCAACTCTGGTATAACGTTGCCTCTCTTGCAGTTACACATTCCAGATTAAATAAATAGTGTTCACCACATGTATGATTTTGTGACGAATCCTAACAGAATATATGAAAGGCTTCAATGTGTTTGCATAATGGTGGGCAATTATTACTTATGTGTTGAGCACACAAAATCAGGCCCATTTTTGTTTTCGGCTGGACAAACAGTATATATATTTTTGGCCGACAGTATCAATCTGTGTATGGCCACATTCATTTGTGTCAGATTTTGAACCCCCAGGAGAATTTGGGCACAAAATCGTCTGTTAATGGCTAGCTTTACATGTTTTCACATCGCATGTCTTCACAATATTCAAATTCTTTAAATTTATGGCATGTCTGCATATAGAAGCCATGCTTATGATTAAACTGTAATTATGCATTCGTCAGATGTGTTAAATAACGTATAAATTGTGAAAAATACTGTACTGTGATAGTTTTAATTTAAGAGTAACTGTTTATTTTAGGTGACACGTTTTCAAGAGTTGTATCCATTCATTAGCTGCAAGCAGTCACCCAAGGGTACCTTTCTATGCCTAGACCATCACTATGGATGCTTTATTACAATGACATATTATATTTAGAGATGGCCGAAACTCACCAGTTTCGTTCCACTTTTGGATTTTGGAAAATCTCGAAAATCCAAAAACGGAACAAATTTTCGATTATTATCGAATGTCCATGGCTAGCCTTGAACTTTCGTTAACCCTCGAAAATACGATTGGAGACTACTTTCAAGTTTCCAATCGTATTTTCGAGTATTATCAAACATTCAAGGCTATTTTCGATAATCCTCGAACGTTCAATAATTATAGAAAATAAGCTCCGAGGTCCCCAAATCCAGGCAATGCGTCCAGATTCGGATCATCTCTAATTATATTATCATAGATTACAGTTCAAATATTAACATGCAGATATAGATTAATTTAACAAGGACCACAATTTGATTATTATAATGAAAATCAACAGAGAAAAATATTAGAGAATGAGCATATTTTTTCCCCCATTGTCATTATCTTCAAATTAGGTATTACTGGAAGAAGTTTGTAACCTTGCAAGAATTCATATATAAATAGGGATTCTCTAAAGTCATTTTTACTTTATTGAGAATTCCCTTAGAGTTCATTAAAATATTGTCGAAACCAATCCCAAATGTTATTGCAAACTACTTCATGTCACAATAATTACTTTCTGAACATTAATTACAGCCTTCCAAACTTCTAAAGAAAATTAGGATTCCATTCTAAGGTTTAAAATGATAATAAAAACGTTTTAATAGAAAAAAAGAATAAAACCATTAACATTTGCCTAGTGCAGGGATTCTCAAACAGTGTGCCTCCAGATGTTTGAAAATTACAACTCCCAGCATTCCCTCCACTACAAAAGGAAGTCAGGGAATGCTGGAAGTTGTAGTTTGAGAATGCCTGGTCTAGTATACGCTTTTTTATTACGACAAAAAAAATCATCAAGACAAAATAAAAGTGCACAGATTGTTTTTGTTTATATGGTGTTTTTATAAAGGTTTTGCAGATACAGTTTATACAGTTTACTCTCTTGAGCCATTTAGACTTGCATTTCTGACCAAAAAATAGCCTGTATTTATAGAGATTTAGTAATTGAAACGAGAAGTTAGGATTGTCCAGTGCTTTCTAGGAGTGTGTTCAGTCATTGATACTGATTTTTGGAGTGAATTATTTGAACTTTCTTAGTAGCTACAGACACTAGAAAATGAGTTTTACAGTTTCAAGATCCCGGGAGGTTTGGAATTTCATTTATTCTTTGATAGACTGTTAATTCACTTCAAAGCATATAAAGATGCAAAAATGCTAATTGCAATATCCATGAGAATAGTGCCACTATTGGAAATAATAATTAATAAAATTGTAAAATAAATCAAAGCTTTGCATAAACTATTCTCATTTCTGTAGCAGAAGGCATCTGCAATAAGAGATACAGAAGTACCATATATACTCGAGTATAAGTCGAATTTTTCAGGCTTTAAAATTAGCCTGAAAACCTAACCTCGACTTATACTCGGGTCAAGTCGAAATTTAGATCCAAATTCTGCAATTGCAGGTAGTAACCAGTAGGTGGCGCTGTGTTAACCTGCATAGAAAGTAACAGGAGCTGATCTGCCTTTACACTTCCTGCTTCCTGTAGTCTGGCTGCTGGACTCACTCAGCACTGTCACTGCTCATCTGTATGCTGTAAATCTGATGGGTTTCTTCAGTTTGGGGCAAAAAACAGCTGCTAGTACAGTGCAAATGACAGCTTGAAACTACAACTCTCAGGTGACATTTTTAACTATATGGGGTCAGAGGGCCCTTTACTATATGGGGGTCAGAGTTCCCTGTACTATATGGGGGTCAGAGGGCCCTTTACTATATGGGGGTCAGGAGAATTGTATATGATGGTATGTTTAATTAAAAGTTTACTGAACCTTGCCACTCCACATGTTTAGAAACTGAAACTCCCAGCAACAAAGCATGCTGGGAGTTGTAGTTTCCAAATATCTGGAGTGCCAAGGAATTGGAGGTTACTGGTACTGGATTTGGCTATTACTGTATGGGATTCATGTATGGGAATTCTGCTGTCCATTTAAAGGGCAACTAAAGCCTAAAAACAACACAGAATCAGAAGGCAGTAGTGGTGATAATTTCTACCCTCGACTTATACTCGAGTCAATCAGTTTTTACAAATTTTTCAGGTAAAAATAGGTACCTCGACTTATACTCGGATCGACTTATACTCGAGTATATACGGTATTCATTCTGAATGCAAGTCCTTTGCTTAAAGTAAATGGGGGGGATTAATTCCATCAACTCCAGTCTATTAAAGGACAACTTAAAAGTGGTAACCCTCTCCTTGTCAGCTATAGCCAGGTAGTCAACCTAAACCACAATCATTTAACCTTTGTGCGGAATTTCTAAAATTTCTTGGTATTTTCAAAAATGTCCTGAGTTCTGCTTCCTACATATTTCAAAAATTCTAAATATTTTGAAAAACCGAATTGGAACCGGATTTTCGATGATTCATTGCTTTTTCCTAAATCTTGTGTAAAAGTTCTACATAAATTCAATTTTAAAAAAATCACTACTTCTCTTTGCGTGATTCGATGGTGCAAGATCATGGTCGGTATTGGCAAGAAGCCGGGAGTTGCGTGTGTTTAAAGACCTGATCCAACCCAATGTAAAGTTTTGCAAAACTTAACACTTAAAAAATTGGACCGGGTGCACTGTGCTGTTTCCAAAATCATTTGAAAAAAGCACAGTGTAAAACCCACGTTAACCCGATATGACATCAGGTTAACGTGGGTTTTATTCTTATTTTAGGTATATTGAATCTCCCCCATAGAGTCCACAAAAGGTGGGTTTTCATTAACATGGCAAGTTTTGGGAGGCAGCATTACATGTCCAGGTGTCTTGTGGACAAGGGATATGATGCCTTCCCAATGGGGACCAGGCATTTACAGCACTGCAAGCACACTATAATTGATAGGCTACAGGGCCGGCTGACGTGACTTATTTACATCCACACCACTGTCTTGTACCTCCAGTGACAGTGGACGTATGTTAAGAGGCAGAGGCCTCATTTCATTAATGCTGTCCTGTAAAAGATGGAAGGCAAGTTTATCCTTTATATTATTACTGTATTGAAATAAGCAGTAAAATAATTCAATTCACTTTATTCTGACTAATTAAAAACTATTTATCTTTAAATCCTTCACAAATCTTTTCATTTGGCTTGAGAGAGACAGGTCCCAGTATTAATACATATATTTTTCAGATTTAGAAACGTATCCAGCCCACCCAAAAAAAAACTGAATGAAATTGTCTTTACCACATTTGCTGGGAGACAATTCAGCAGCTTCATTGTTCTCACTGTAAAGAAACCTTTCCTAACCTGAAGATGAACCTTCTTTTCTTATGCTCATTATCATTGTTGTTGTTGTTATTACTATATATATTATTATTTAATCACCCTTCTTACCTAACTTATTTTTAGACATTTGCTCAATGCTCAAGTCTCTTTAAATGAATTTTGCAAGAAAAGTAATGCTTTACATTTAATCTATTAACGTATGTATATGCTCCAAAGTGTTTACAATCTGAACACTTTATTTCAAACACACAACCAGTAAGTCAGATATTTGGATGCTTCGCAGATTCTTTGGAACTTTGACTTGGAGGTTGGGGACTGAGAATGGGGATGTCATGCCACATGGCTTAAAAATCCTTGTGCTACTTTTACTATAAATGTCTCTTTGCTAACTGAATCTCTGTTGGAAAAGGATCTTGGAGTTCTGGTGGATAAGAAATCCAAGCATTGCCAGATTGCAACAGCTAGAGCTAGCAAGATATTAAGTATGGAGGATTACTGAAAATAGAACAATAAATTCGAGGGTTACCGGAAACGATCCATACATTCGAGGGTTACTGAAAATGAATGATACTTTCGAGGGTTACCAAAACCAAAAGCTACATTCTAGGGTTAGCGAACGGCCCGTAAATTCGAAAAATTTTGATAATTATCCAAAATACAGCCGCAAATCCAGAAAAACAAACTAGTTTAAATAGTTCGAGTTCGTCCGTACTCATAAAGTTCAATCTCTAGTAAAAAAGGGTATTCTGGAAATTGAAAGGGTTTAGAGAAGGGCAACTAAGTGAATATGTGAACTGGGGGAGCTTGAATATGAAGAAAGATCGGATAAGTTACAATTATGCACACTGGAGAAAAAAGGTCCTTGATTGGGGATATGATCATTGTATATAAATACATTAACAGGCCATACAATAATCTGGGGCGTTATTCACCATTAAAAACATGTCAAAGGACACTTGGACATACTATACGACTGGAATAAAAGTTTTATCATTAAGTTCAGAAAATATCTGTTGTATTCAATTAGATCAACTGGACTTGAAATGTAGTTCTTGAAGACGTTTCGCTAGTCATCCGACTGGCTTTCTCAATTCAGAATGACTTGTACAAGAATCTGTGGCAATTATGTACCCTGGAAAATCCCAATTAGCATATCACAGCCAGGTGTTAAGGGTGTGATTAGATAGTGGCTAAGAGGTGTTATAGGAACGCCCAGAGTAAGGTGTTAAAACAGCATTATACATGGCAGACAGTTGGTGTCGAACCCCCCCACCTCTATTTAGGCTTGGTTTCTTTATTTTCACATAAATGGCCTCCTTAACACCTCTCTTGAACCAGTCACGTTCCTTCGCCAATATGTTAACATTACAATCTTCAAAGGTATGTCCTTTATCCTTAAGATGCAGATACACGGCTGAGTCCTGACCCGAGGAATTGGCTCTTCTGTGCTGGGCCATACGTTGATGCAGTTGCTGTTTGGTCTCCCCTACATACAAATCAGAGCATTCTTCACTGCACTGCACCGCATATATGATGTCGCTTTTCTTGTGTTTTGGTATTGGGTCTTTTGGATGTACCAATTGCTGCCTCAGTGTGTTGTTCGGTTTAAAGCAGACAGGGATACGATGTTTTTTGAAAATTCTTCTTAATTTCTCGGAGACCCCTGCTACATATGGGATGACCATGTAGCAGGGGTCTCCGAGAAATTAAGAAGAATTTTCAAAAAACATCGTATCCCTGTCTGCTTTAAACCGAACAACAATGATTGCACGTTGATCACAATGATCAGCACAATGATTGTCCCTCTTCCTGACACAGAAAAGGGATTTCATTTTTTTTTCAAACACATTCAATCCTTACAATTATATAATCCATTACTTTTCATACAAAAAGGTTTAGTATTCTTTGCAGTGTATTTCTAAGTGAACATGGATGTAAGAAAAAGAATATTAACATTTCAGTAATGCTGGTGAATTGAACCTGCAATTGAACCTGCAATACAAACAGAATCTATTATAGACATGTACTAAACACAACTTACTAGAGAAGAATCTTACAATGTACAGGTGTTCTGAGAGAAAAACTTTCACATTTGGATTAAAAAAAAATGTAAGTTTAGTTGTCCTTTAAATGAGCTGGGTCATAACATACCAGTACATGCCTTCTATGAGCTGAAAGCCTGTTTTATGTATTTCATACCTATTAAAGTAAGGGTTTTTTTTGTCAAAAAAATAAAGGGAATAAAAGAATCAGATAAATAAAATGTTTATTATGTTTTACTTTTTACTACTATACTTATTACATTTTACTTATATTAAAGGGCAACTATAGTGACCAAACCAGCTTTATCCACCTAAACTACATTTTTTCAGGGAGGTAGGAGACAGTACACCTACCTCTCATTCTAAAGGCTGTCGAAAAGGGGGAAATTTCCAGTTTTTGACAGAAATTTCAGTTTACAGGAAAGGAGTATTAGCAATACATCCATATTAGCAATACCGTTTGTTCATGAGTGTTATATTTAGAAACATAGACCACCCGTGGATTATATCTCTGAACAATTATTGCTTTAATAAAAAAAACTTTTGGGTCAGATATAGTTTTAAAAAAAAAAATAGACCCAAAAACCAATAACCCAAATCTACAATCTGTGAGCCATGTCCTTTGAGTACAATATGCAGCACAGAAAATAATTTTCAGAAGTTCATAAAATTTAATCCCTGTTTATATATCACATGATTAACTTAAATGTATCTCTTTCTACCCGATTTTATAACTAGTGTATCTTAGCAGTAGTATAAGCGTATCATGCACCTAATTATGCATGTATTAAAAATGCAAAATATTTTTTTAACATATGTGCTAGAATTGCTTACAGAGTGTTATCATGTAATTTTGTTGATAATACTGAAAGGGACACTAAACTGAAAAAAATGACTTGCCTTTATCCATTTCTATATTTTTAGTGCTGTCTGGAACTTGATCTCTTTTTGCACTCAGTGCTCCCTGTCACTAGATCTCCTCATGCCCTGTTCAGCTCACTCCTAGTTAGTATGCATGTCTCCTCTCTATGTATCCATCCCCCTCCCAAAACTGAGGCACAGATAGAGTGTGGAGCATGTGCAGTGGAGATGATCTGTGCCTCACTACAGCCAATAGCATTCACCCAGTGATTTTGTGTTATAGTGAAAATGAAAGTAAAACTGCTTTTCTATGGGAAGGTAAGCAGCACTGGGAGCTGTAATGACTGCTTGAACCATGTAAGATTTTCTTTTAGCAGTAGGAGTTTGAAGGTGTGTGTGTATGTGTTTGTGTGGGGGTCCTTTGTAATTGATTTCTTTAGGTGCAGTGCTACATTGGGACTTAATTAACACAGACAGCAGCTAACAGCAGGATTGGGTTTATCTCCACAGAAAGAGCACAGAGTAACAGATAATGCTTATTCCCTACCCTGATCTTAATGCTGAATCAATTACCCACGCAGTGACAGAGAATTAAGATTTACTTTATAGAATGGATACATGTAGTGTGCCAGGGGGAGGCACTGGGTGATTGACAGTTGTTTACTGACTAGCTGTGCCCTGCCCCTTTAAAAAGCAAAACTCCCAGAGCTAAAAAAACAAGGGATAGACAGGTCAGGGAAGAAAAAAAAGCAGATTTAAAGGGCATGCCCACCCCCAAAACTATAATATAACCCACTACCTGTCCCACTCTGTAGTGCATAACAATCCTTACCTTATATCCCTGCTCCAAATGGTTCTCCTGTAATGTCCCTCCAAAGTCCAGAAAACTGACCATCAGGAGCCTGGCCACCAGGGAAATTGTTTCTGCCTCTGAGATGTCCTCTCAGAGGTTTTTGGCTTGCTCAGAGCAGCCCTTCACTCCCTCCCTCTCCCTCCCTCTCCCACCCATTTTGTTCTCCCTCCCCCTAGTGTAAACTCCCTTGTACATGTAGTAGTGCTAGTTCCCCCAGCCCCAACTGCTATAATATATTTTTCAGAAAGTCCCCCAAACTCTACTTACCTTCCCTCTCTTTCTCCTCCAGCATTCTGAACTGCCGGCAACCGCACCCGCGATTGGCCGCCACTCAGCCAATCACGGATGCGGCTGCCTGTCCGGCCCCTGCTTGCAGTTCCATGCAAGCAGAAGGCTGGGCAGTGCAGCGGAGGAGAGAGGGAAGGTAAGTAATGATCGGGGGACTTTCTGTAAAATATATTATAGCGGTTGGGGCTGGGGGAACAAGCACTACTATATGTGAAAAATTACCAAAAGGGGTGGACATGCCCTTTAAGATTAGTGGTAATTAATCCTAATTACTGTGTGAATAGTTAAAACATGATTTGCCCCAGTTTACATGTCCTTTAAATGTTCCAAATTCCTTAAAATAAGAATAAGAGAATAAAGAGCGTCAGTTTTACAATTTTAAATGAATGGCCTAATATGGAGTAACTCACTATTAAATAATGTGCTTAGAGGTTTAAGTCATTGTTTCATCTGTAATTAGCACAAATTAGTTATTAAACAATTTAAACCATTTTTAACATTATCCCACGGCAAAGGTTATTTAGTGGAGCTATAATGTCAGATATGTCTGAATCCATTCCCAATCATATTTTTTTCCCCTCCTGTTAACTATTTTTAGATTTTGAGAAGTAGTTTAATTTGATTTTTCCTAAGGTATCAAAATATGATTTTAGGATCTACAGAGAATGGGTTTGCAGTGATTGATAATTTCCTTGTACCATAATCCATATAGTTTATATTAATAAATAGAGATGGACTAGAACTCAAACCAGAGTTTGAGCCGAACTTATCGAGTTCGAACGGACTCGGACTTCTCGAACTATTCCGGACCCGGATTTCTCTGACTTTCGAACATTCCATAATTATCCCATAAACGATTCTAACATTGGATATTCAAATGTGTTCCCCAGACCATTTCCTAGGTCCCAGATCCATATACATTAAGTTACCATTGCTATTTTAATTGTATATCAATGTGAACTTTTCTAACTATTTGATTCCCATTGACTTTAATGGGTCCGTTGTCGAACTTTCGAACTTTCCATATAGTTTGAAAACGGACCAAACTTTCAGAAGTTCGGCCATCTCTATTAATAAAGGAGACATTAATAAGTTATAAAGGAGCTGGTGAGATACATTAGCATAACTACCACAGGAGCAGCCCCTGCAACTGCAGTGAGACTAGGGGGCCTGACTTTTCCTCATATAGGGCGATATTTATAAAACCTCGCTATCGTTATCGCAAAAATAACGATCGTTATCGGTAAATACCGATCATTATCGTAAAATAACGATCAGCATTTTCCGATAACGCTCGGTATTTACCGATACCAATCGGTATTTTACGATAGCGATCAGTATTTTGCGATATCGGAAAATACCGATCTCTATCAAAAAATACCGATCGATATCGGTAAATACCGAGCATTATCGGAAAATGGCGATTGTTATTTTAACGATAGCGAGGTTTTATAAATATCGCCCATAGATACATCCCTCTGCCAAAGATAATTGCTCTAGATGAACCATTGAGAAGGCTCCTATATAGTTTTCTGTGGGGTCCAGTGATTTCTAATGAAATCCAGTGCAAGTATACTCTGTCTTTTCGAGTGGTACGGTTTTAGAAAAGATGTCACAACAACATTTCTACATGAAAACACATCATTCTTTATGTATGAAAGTACAAATTGAAGTAATTGTTCTCCTTTTTATAGTGGAAAACTTTCTTTATGTTGATGGCTAAGAAGCAGTTGCTAATCACCTTTTCAAACAAACAGGGTTATTCAATAAAAGTTCTTATCGTTAAAAATGGTGCTAATTTTGCCCAACCAATCAGATGTTAGCTTTCAAATGTTAAATAAGATCTGATTGGTTGGGGCACAGTTAGCACAGATTTTAACAATAAGAACTTTTATTGAATCTCCCTGAAAGTATTGTATAATAGGACTCCATTGATATACTGTGTTGAAAAGGTAAAGGATAATAATTAAGGTACTGTACACTAGGCTAATACATAAGGCTCTGGATTTAGAATGGAGAGGTTCAGTTGTGTAAATCCTTAATGCAATCACTCAGTGATGTCACTTAGTGACTTCCTGTATCCCACTGCGCCTCCTCCATCTCTCTTCCTCTCTGTATTAGTCATTTCCATAGGAAGCCATGTTTATTGATGATGTTCGGTCCTTCTTTTGCTTTCCAATTGGAATGGTAATTAACTATTTTTACACTAAACAGGGATTCCTATCTAAATGGATGTGACTAATAAAGGGAGGGTGAAAGACAGTAGAAGAGAGGGAGAGTGTGTCTGTGCTGTTTTTTTTGGGGGGGAGGGGGCTGGCCTTATGTATTATATGAAATAAATGCTATCTACAGTGTAAGATATGGATTTACTTCACCTTGGAGTTCCATGCCCTGCATAAAAGCACCCTTGTGCTTCTATACAGTCATGGAACTCCCCGGTGGAGTAATATCCTTATATTACACTGTAAGTAGCGTATTATCCCTTTTATATTATACTAAGCAATTCCTTAGATGCTATAAAAAGTCCAGAGAACATAATGCAAGCAATTTATTCTGTGATATTTGCATGACACATGCTCTGACCATTTGCCATTACTTTAAATGTCAATTCCATTCAAGGCTTATTTCTGTTACTTTCCTGATGCTTGTGACAGCAAAAGAGCAGCGCTGTGTGACCAAATTGTAAAATGTGCATGTTTTACATACTTCTATTGATGTATGTAATAAATGTAGCTATTTAGAAAAAAGAACACCTTGAACATGCCCTTTAGTATAGAGAAGAGTTGTTCGAAACCGGCGGCTTCTGTTCCATTTTCGGGTTTTGGAAAAAATTTTAAAATTCAAAGTCAGTTGGAAATTTCTGATTAAATTTAATGTACAAAATTGCAATAGTATGTTAGTGTAAATGGCTCAGGGACCTGGGAAATGGTCTGGGAACAAGTATTTATTGCCAAAACTTAGGGGGGAAATGATCTTTCTTAACATTTAAGATTACCCTTAAATTCACAACATTGTATCTTCTACATCAGTTGCTAATAAGCAAGGTCACCATCTGAAGTAAATTACATCAACTGGACTTGAAGTTTAGTTCTTGAAGCCAGTCGGATGACTAGCGAAACGTCTTAAAGAACTAAACTTCAAGTCCAGTTGATCTAATTGAATACAACAGATAAAAGATACAATGTTGCGAGTGCTTCTGCAGAATGTTAAGCTGAATACACACTTATAATATTGAAAGATAACAGACAGACGGGGAGATTCAATATATGTGTGTCGCACTACTTACCTTTGCGTGATCCCACGATACAATATCAGATGTTAACGAGATTGTATCGTGGGATCGCGTAAAGGTAAGAAGCTCCGATAGCGTGGATTTTAAGTTCCCATACAAATGCCTGTTAAGTTTCACGCTACGAGGTAGCGCAAAGCTTAACCAAAGGGCTTTTGTTTCTGGTGCACTAATATATGTGTAAAACACATGTTAACCAGAGATTAGTTCAAATTAAAGTGAGTTTTACACGCCTTTCACAGATATTGAATGGTCACCATTTGGGCTAGGCCACACTGGTGATCCGTTATTACATGAAAATCAAAACGCAGTGCATTTTAATGTCGGTGGCCACATTGCATGCACTGTGCTGCAATCTGTTTTGGAGCAAATGCAATTGGGTTTTTTTTTAATCGCATGCGTTCCGATTTGACAAAATTGTGCAGATCGCAGAACAAACAGGCATTAACAGTAGATTGAGTATTTCTCAAAATTGCCATAGAAACTGGGCTTCAGATCTCAGTTACTTTTCTCTGTTCTATCCCACAGTGTAATGGTGACCACAAATGCTTCAATCACGACCGTTCACAGGCCGACGATCATACAATCCGGATAACTTGAGAATTGCAGTGAAGTGCATGTCAATGTGAGTGACCATGTTTTTCAGAGCTCATGCGGTCAGCATTTTTTTGCGAATTGCAAGCTCCCCGATTATGCAAAATTATGCTGGTCACTGCCGTCTGAATTTCAGAAATATCAGGTCTGGTAAGGACCGGTATTTTATCTCTAGTATAGAGAAGAAATACGAAAGCAAATCCTTCATTTAAATATTTTTACGTTTCTAACACACTTTCCACAACTATGGAGAAAATACACTTTACAGTAGCTTAGAATAAAAATGAACACAAACATCTCCTAAATTGTATCTTTTTCCTGATATTTTATTTAGTTTTATTTAGTTATTTGCTTTTAAACAATCCTTTATTTCATAATTTGACCGCCAATAGTGAGAAATGTTTACAGTTTTATTTTAAAAAATAATTGTTTAGGGCACTTGCTACCCCTGCAATGGAAACCTATGCTTGTGCCACCCATAAGCAGCGATGGAAAGAGGGGGCAGCACCAGTAGCCTTTTGTTTCAGGTGCTGTTCCCCCTTATAGCACCCCTGGTGGTTACATGTTTTCCTGTACTCATAGATAGTTTGATATCAGTTATATATCAAAAGAAAAGCATTTCCTTTATGTCTCTAAACACTTTTTTTAAAACTTTATTTCAGTCAGAGAAAATATTCTGCTATTGAAATTTTTCCCCTACTGAACAGGAAAGGGTGTTCCTGTTACAACATTTACACCAATAAGGCAGCAGTAGTGAGAAGGGGGAAAGGGTTAATGAAAAGGAGGACAAGGACAATGAGATGGCCAGGGACAAACACATTTTTACTGTTCTGGGCCCGTTTCATACCTGCACACACAGTTGTGTGGCGATACCACTGCACTAAGGTATAGAAATCCTTCTATGCTTATAAAAGATATACACTCTTTTTTTAAAAACTCTAATCAGTATCGTTCTCAAATAATCATAGATCAGAAGAATGTGGCAAGATGTGGTTTATTTTACTGTGCTACTTTGAGCTAGAGTCAGACAATAATATTTTAACAAGCCTCATTCTTCCAACAAGCAGTATTCCAACAGTTATATAAACAGAAATGAATAAATCTATTCAAACTACAAGAAATAAAATATTTCTCACTGCAGGAAATTGAAGGTCAGACAATGAATACAGCTGTGCCTTTCTCACCTAACTACATTTCTTTCTCTGCAAAATAAATAGTGCTGATTGAGTTACTCCGTAAGCTCACCTATGGCACCTGGGTGAGAGGATGTTACCAGAAGTCACAGCAGTGAGAAACCAGCGATTGCGCACAATAAAAAAAAAAATTCAAAAAGCAATTAACAAGAGCACATTCAGGAGAGCTAAATGAATTGTAAGTGATAAACATTTTCCCATGCTGATTTTAGTTTCAGTAATTAAAAAATATAAAAGGTGGAGAAAACAGAAATGAAATACTAATTAGAATTATATTGTCTCCAAACAATTTCTGTTCACTCATCTTGGAGTGGATTCCCTTTTTAACATTTTGTCTTTTGTTTTTCTGTTTTTTGTGATTCCAAAATAAGATATGGAATAAATGAGAGAGAGGAAGAAACAGGCTAGCTATTGACAATAAGTGTTCTAGTCATTATTTATTCATCAGATAATATACATCAATATTCACCTGCAATGATTTCAAACCACACAATGTTTGATTTTCCATTTTGCCTTGTTGCATTTTGCAGTCACACAATTTTTGGTTATAACTGTTAGCTTAAAGGGACAGTTTAGTGGAAATTATCAATAATTGTTAAACTGTTAGTTTGTGTAATGCATACTTGGTCATTCTACATATTCTCTCCCGTTTTGAAAAATCAGTTGAATTTATACACTTTGCTGTTCCCTGCTGTTGACATTAGGGTGCTGACATTTTAGGTTCTAATGGTCCTTCTTCTTCCCAGGATGCACCACATTCTTGGAATGATCCTAACAGTAATTTCTACTGATTGGCTGTTGGATGGGTCAAAGATGCTCAGGTCTCTACTGAGCAACTGAGTCAACCCAGGCACTGGGTCAAGGGCAAGACCATAACTACTAGGGGTCCTGCAAACAAGAAGTCAGTATTTCGGTTGCATTTATTTATACACAGACAAAATGCTGAATTGGCAGATTAAGGTCATTGGGATGAAAAAATACTGCTTATTTTTCTGAAAAGTATTTTTTTATGTATTTGCACTGAACTTCTCCTTTTAGTCCAAAAGCTAAGTAGATACAATAATAGTTAAAAAAAAAAGCAAAATAAAACGTACCATTACTAGTAATGGACCCCGAACCCAAGTTCGGACGAATTTTCAGAGTTCGGACAAACTTGAACTATCCAAACTAATTTGTGTTCAAACTAGTTTGTTTTTTCCAAACTTGCAGCTGTATTTTTAATAATTACCAAAAATGTTATCAAATTTATGAGCTGATCGCTAACCCTAGAATGTATCGTTCGGTAAACCTTGAATATAATGTTCATTTTTGATAACCCTCGAATGTATTGTTTGCTAACCCTTCGAATGTAATAGTTTTTTTTTGCTAACCCTTGAATGTAGCCTTCGACTTTTGGTAACCCTTAAATGAATCATTTGTTTTGCTAACCTTGAATGTAGCCTTCAACTTTCAGTAACCCTCGAATTTATCGTTCAGTTTCGATAATCCTTAAATGTATTGTTCTATTTTCAGTAACCCTCGAATGTAGTGTTTGGTAACCCTCAAATTGGCTGTAACCCTCGAATGTAGCTTGCACAAAGACGACAATTGCACGATCGTGGGGAAAGAAGTGTTTAAACAAGTTTTGGTGACAGGTCCATGTTCCCAAGACCATTTCCCAGGTGCCATTGTTATTTTTTTGTGTTATGGTTCTGAACTTTTTGAACTAATAGCTTCCCATTGACTTAAATGGGTTTTAAGTTAGGAAGTTAGGATACGAACTCAACTTCAGTAAGTTCAGACATTTCTAATTACATATCAGCAACTTAATCTTCTCTGCGACTAGTACAATTCTGTACACTTTTCAATTGTGGATTAGCTAAAGATAAAATTACAAAGTCTGAATGCATTCTATAACTAACTTATATTAATAACTAATATTAATATTAACCTATCACTTCCAGGGTCACTGTTTTGAAATAAACCTGGAATTTTTCCAGAACTGCCGGTTTTGAAAATTCACAAATCAGGTCGGATTTTTTTAAAAAATTCTGAAAGGTGGAACTTCTTGAAATTTTGAAAATCAAAATATTGGAAAATTAACAATGAAGAATCAAAAAACATGTTCGAAATTCCTGGTTGTAAAATCAAAATTGTGGCCAAAAAAATTAGCTTCAATTGGATTCAAATTAGATTTTTGGATTATTGGAAGTTCTGTAGAACAACTGGCAGAATGAAACGTGACCTTTCATCTACAGTGTATTCTTTAATTCTTGCAGTTTGCTTTTGCATAGTCACAGACAAGATGTTAAAATGTTTAGACAGTTTTCTAGACATTCACCCAGAGCTGACAAATTAACTTCCTAATGATTTTCCCATGACCTCTCTGCCCAATGCGCGTAGTCAGAAAACAAATCATTTACAGGGAGGAGGGTTAAAGGGCATGTCCACCCCAAAATTTAACTTTTGATATGTGATAGGGCATGCTCCCCCAGCCCCAACCGCATTAATATAATTGTTAGAAATTCCCCCGATTCTTACTTACCTGCCCTCTCTCCCCTGCTGCAGTGTTCAGGCCCTCTGCTTGCATGGAATTGAAAGCAGGGGGCGGGACCGGCAGCCGCGATTGGCTGAGAGGCAGGGAGGGCTGCACTGAGCATGCCTCAACCTTGATGAGGTTGAGGAAGTCTAAGGCACAGCATGAGTCACACACTGCTCCTACACAGCAGTTTCCTGGACTTTGGAGGGGCACAGCAGGGGAACTATTTTGAGCAGGAATGTAAGGTAAGGATTGTTTTAAACTACTTGATGTGGCCAGTAAGGGGTTAAATTTTAGTTTTGGGGGTGGACATGCCTTTAAAGAACTTTTACAAAATCTAGAAGCCTGCAGAATTACAGGTTAATCCTCCACTATGTTGATCCATATGTATAGAGAGGACCTGGGCAGTATTATTCTTTATTCAATGTTTCAACACTTCAATAAGTGTCTTCAGCAGGAAAAAAAACCCAAAAGGAAACAAAAACAACATCTTTCCTGATAAAGACACACATTGAAGCGTTGAAATGTTGAATAAAGAATAATACTGAATACACTTTCTGAATACACATAGTCCCCAGGTCCTCTCTATATATGGATTGTTAATAGGTGGAAGATAGAACCCTAAAGGTGGAAGATGGAACACCTAAAGACAGCTAAAAACAGTATTGGTTGGATGAGTACAGATGGAAACCACTGGGGATTAAAGGTAAAGTTCAGTGCAAATACATATACATCAGTATTTTTTCAACCAAATGCCCTTAACCTGACACCTAATAGAGACTGTTATGGTCTGACCCTGTGCCTGGGATGATTCAGTTGGTCAGTAGAGATCTGAGCATGTTTGACCTATCCAACACCCAATCAGCAAAAATGACTGTTTGATTTTTCAAAATGTAAGAGAATATGAAGAATAACTAGGTATGTGTAATATAAACTAAGAATTTAAAAAATAATGATATTTTCCAACTTTCCATTTAAAGGGCATGTCCACCCCCCAAACTATATTTTAACCCATTACTGGCCCCACTGTGTAGTGTATAAAAATCCTTACCTTACATCCCAGCTCCAAATGGTTCTCCTGTAAAGTCCCCCCTAAGTCCAGAAAACTGACCACCAGCAGCATGGCCACCAGGGAAATTGTTTCTGCCTCTGAGATGTTTTTGGCTTGCTCAGAGCAGCCCTTTACTCCCCCCCCCCCCTCCCTCCCTCTCCCACCCATTTGTTCTCTCTCCCCCTAGTGTAAATCCCCTTTGCCAAATATTAGTGCTAGTTCCCACAGCCCCAACCGCTATATTATATTTACCAGAGACTCCCCCGAACTCAACTTACCTTCCTTCTCTCCTCCGGAATTCTGAACTGCCGGCAGGCGCGTCAGTGATTGGCTGCCTCTCAGCCAATCAGGGACGCGGATGCCGGTCCCGCCCCCTGCTTCCAGTTCCATGCAAGCAGAGGGCTGGGCAGTGTGACAGAGGAAAGAGGGAGTAAAGAGGTAAGTAAAGATCGGGGGAGTCTCTGGAAAATATATTATAGCGGTTGGGGCTGGGGGAATTAGCCCTACTATATATTAAAAATTGTTAAGCTTTATCCACAATGTTCATTTAAGAGGTAATATCTGCTAGGTATGAATGATAGAATTCTTTTAGGCTCATTTATACTTAGCCTAGTTCTGCTTTTTTTTGTAAGGTTTTTCTTTTGAAACAACAAATAAGATTGCAGTTGACTTCCTGTAGAGCACTCCTATACCTTGTTTAGTTTATCCCTCAGAAAACCACATCTATTATTGTGTTATGTATAATATAACATATTCCTACTGGTATGTGGCTTTCATTAAATATACATTTAACAGAGCTACATTTGAATCGGGACAAAGGGCAAATCTTACAAATGTTTACCAGGAATACAGTTAAGACATTTTTTTAATTTTCTATATGTTAAGAGGACTGCTACATTTTTGTCAATTGTAACCAGAGCCACAGCACTGCAAACAAGGGTTAAAGTCTTTAACCCCTTGCCCAGGGTGTGCGTGGTTATTGCACGTGCACCTGCCGCAAGCGTTTTAGTATCTCTTTTGTGGCCATTCATGTATGAAAATTTAAAGGGTAACTGTGGTCTCAAATTCTTCCAAACTAGTAAGGATTAAATAAAAAACCTTCAAAATAAAACCTAAATCACATCTCTAGATAAAATTGGTGAGAAGTTTTTTCTGGGAAAGGTTTAGCAATATTACATCCTGCTTGAACACTTCCTGTTTTTAGCCATGTGAGTAGTCATGTGACTAGCCTCAGCCTGCGTTAATAGGCTCCTCTTCTCAACTGTCAATTTTTCCCCAGGTACTTCCTGATTTCCCTCGGGGTGGAGGGGCAGGACAGAGGTCTGGTGATGTCACACAATCAAATGGAAACAGGACATTTGAACAATGTTATTTATCATAGGCTGCAGCCAGAGATATGATTGTCGGCTCATTTTAAAGGAAATACTGCAGGCTTTCATTGAACCCTAACTTGTTTTGAGACAAATAGTCATGCAGTGGTTAATCCTGTTTGGGATTTACCCAGAGCCGCAAAAGTGATATTGAATCTCCAGAAAGAGATCTACCTAAAATGAATGCGGCTCTACTGTAGTTAAATCTCCCCATTTATTTTTTAAAAATTCTGACACATAAGAAGTAATGCAATTGCAGTTGCTGCCCCTCCTCTTCATCCCAAGCCCCTCTGAAATGTGGAAACAGGAAGATAAGCAGCATTAATGCATTTAGTAGGATATCTTTTCAAATTACTATTATTCTAGTTTTCTTTTATTTTTAAGTTTTATTTACTGCAACAGTAACTATTTTTAAATGTTTCCTTTACTGCAGGTGAAGAAAAGATACCACAAGAGGCGAAGGAATTTTATGCTAGTGGTGTAAAGATTTTTGTGCCAAACTAATTGAACAAACAAGGCCTTTTTGAAATTCAAAATCACTGTCAGTGGAACAACATTGCTCCCTTTGGTTTGTTCATAAAATATAAAAAAAAATAAAAAAAATAGATTAAAACATTTTGCAATGCATGCCTTTATTGTTGGCTGCAGGGCCACTGCTTGTTTGCAGTTTGATACACAGAGAGCTGCAGCTTCAAATGAGAAAAACGTTTTGCAATGAAAATCAAAATGCAGCATAAGCAAATTAATTCTTCTCATGGAAAATGATGGCTTCCTGCTCAAGTGATTATAGCCCTCTGTGTATGAACCTGTTAAATTCTTTAAAAGGAAAGTTTAGTGTGGGGGGGTATTATTATTTAAATACAGTATGTATTTATAATCTACAATTTAAATACCTAGGTATTTTTCATTTTAAATTTATTTTTGAAAAGTCAATTGATTTCTATGCTTTTTTCAGTAATGAGCTGTTATTTCAGTTTCTCCAATGGTCTTTCTTCTTCCCATGATTCACTATATATTTTTTGTAAAATACAGATACCGCATGGTATTGTAAAAACGCATGGTATCACCCATACAATACCACAGCGGTATTGTAACTTTATGATAAACCCACAGTACCGGACCTTTCCTTTTTTCCACACTCCCTTATTTATTCAAAGCATATTTCAAAGCATATGTTTTTGTGCTCAAGTTCCTCTTTAAATACCAAAGTGTTTATTCTATAGGACCTAGGTTTGCATGGACAAGTTGCAAGTGCAGCGAGCGAAGGGAACTGGACGTGAAAAACTTGCCTGTCACCTCATCTTCTTCCTGTATTAAAAGGGTCAGGCCAGGGGAACTGTCTTGAAGGAAGAAATTAAGCAAGACAGGGAAACTGATATTGACCAGTCTGTGTGGGCATCTGATATTTACCAGTCTGCGGTGGTCATTTTTATTTTGATCAGTCTGTGTGGGCATTTTATATTGACCAGTCGGTGGTGGGCATCTGATAATTACCAGTCTGTAGTTGGCATCTTTTAGGACATCTTCAAATGACCAGTCTGTGTGTGAACATCTTATAATTTTCATTCTGTGTGAGCATCTGATATTGATCAATCTGTGGTGGGCATCTTATATTGGCCAGTCTGTGTGGGCATATGATATTTGCCAGTGTGTGGTGAACATATTATATTGACCAGTCCGTGTGAGCATCTGATATTTACCAGTTAGTGTGGGCACATTATAATGACCAGTCATTATGGACACATCTTATATTGACCAGTCCATGTGTGCACACCTTATATTGACCAGTCTGTGTTGGCACATCTTATATTAATCAGTCATTGTTGGTGCATATTAAATTGACCAGTCTGTGTGGGCATCTGATATTTACCAGTCTGTGTGGGCATCTTATATTGAGCAGTCTGCGTTGGAATCTGATATTTACCAGTCTGTATGGGCATTTGATATTTACCAGTCTGTGGTGGTAATTTTATATAAACCATTATGCGTGGGCAAATCTTATATCAAGCAGTTTGTGTTTGGTATCTTACATTGACCAGTATGTGTGGGCACAGACACTTATATTTTCAACAATGTGTGGGTACTTACACTTATATTTGCCACTGAGTTGACACTTACACTTAAATTTTCCAGTCTCTGTGTGCACTTATATTTACCAGTCTCTGTGTGCACTTATATTTATCAGTCTGCTGAACTGAAGGGCTGACTTAACAGTGGCTGCTAAATTGGAGGGCTCACCTAGCAGTGGCTGTGGAACTGAAGGGCAGACTTAACAGTGGCTGCTTAAGTGAAGGGCTGGTAAAGGGATGTAAAGGAGCTATGTCTTTCCTTCCTTTCTTCAATTAAATGATCAGGAGCAGGCAGGGAACACATAGATCCTTTACATCCTGTTCTTCAATTAAACTGAAGAGATTGGTCTATTTTACGAGTGAAGATACACTTTAACACTGGCTGTTGAACCAGAGGGCTGACTTAGCAGTGATTGTAGAGATGAGTTAACAATGGCTGCTGAACTTGTAAGCCAGTGTGAAGTCAGTTATCCACTGTTAGGTCAGCCCTTCTTTTCAGCAGCCAGTTTTAAGTCATCACTCTAGTTCAGCAGCCAGTGTTATGTCATCCCTCCAGTTCACCAGCCACTGCCAAGTCAGCCCTCCAGTTTAGCAGCCAGTGTAAAAGGGTATCTCCACTCATAAAATAGACTGAGATTTTTTCATTTTTATTGAAGAATGGTAGGTAACTATATTCCCTGCCTGCTACCAATAGTTTATTAAAGAACGGGAGTTAAGACATAGCTCCTTTACCTTATGTTCTTCAATTAAACTAAAAAAAAGCTTACTACACTTATATTTTATAAGTGGATGTACCCTTTAAGTCAGCACTCCAGTTCTGCAGCAAGTGTAAGCCAGCCCTCCAGTTCAGCTGCCAGTAATAAAGAGCATGTCCACCCCAGAACTAAAATTTAACCTCATACTAGCCACACTGTGTAGTGCTAAAAAATCCTTACCTTTGTCCTCTGCTCCAAATGTTTGTCTTCCAGTGTCTAGTCAAAGTCCAGAAAAGTGAAGAGTAGGAGCCTTCCTGTGCGTAAAATGTATTTGACCATGGAGGGACTCAGGCACATGCAGGGGAGCCCTTTCCCCCCTCCATCCCTCGTCTCTGCAGTTTTATTTTTAAAAATAATTTATTTTCTGTAGTGTAGCTACCCTCCTCCCAACCCTAACCACATGGTTTATTTTCTAAAAAAGTCCCCAGAAACTTACTTATCAGACAGGGTTTCCTTGTCTGTGATTGGCTGGCTCTCAGCCAATTACAGATATGGGTGCCAGTCAAGGCCCTAATACAACTCTGTTCCTGGAAGTTGCATAATATAAACCATGTGGTTAGGGTAGGGAGGGGGGGTGCCAACACTACAGAAAATTGTTAATTTTAGAGTGAACAACCCTTAAAGTTAAGTCAGCCATCCATTTCAGCAGCCAGCTTGTTATCAGCTCTCCAGTTCAGCAGCTAGCATTAATTAACCCCCTCAGTCCAGCAACCAGCATTAAGTCAGCCCTCCATCAGCCAGTGTTATTCAGGCCACCTCCACAAGCCACACCCACATCTACAAACCACACAAGAAGTAGAGAGGGTAGATGAAAAAGTTTGTTTCAGATACCAAATCATCTAGAAATGCCCCTGGGTGTATGGTATGGTCATGTTATAACTGTGTTTGAACCATGCAGCATGAGGAAAGAGGTCCTTGTACCAAAGAGCTTACAATCTAGTTACATGGGAAACATACATATTCATAGGGATGTTGCATAAAGCATTTCATAACCTTTCTGAGAATTACCCTGAATAATTGAATTCAGGAACTTAATTAACATAAGGAGCATTTATTATGAAATGTTTTCTCATTTTAACATTTTAGTGCTTAATATGAAGCTTTGATACTAATACATCAACCTTTATTAATGAAAAATTAGAATGTTTTAAAGCTTTCACTGTCATAAATTCAACTTTCAGTCAAAATTCAAATCGTGAAAAGGATATTGCTTGTTTACTTTTTAAAGAGGGCAGGTTAATGCAGCAATGCAGAATCGGTTGGGAATCCAATTTTTTTTGCAACATATACTACATTAAAAAATGATTTTTAAAAAAGGGTTTGTTTTTTTTCAAGACAGTCATAAACAGCATAGAAATAATGCAGGCATGCCAAATAATAAACAAACAGTTGGTGTCCAACATTTAAATAATCCTTTTAAAGGATTATGGCTATCATAGTTCTATAATATCTGGGAAGTTTTATCTGAAGTATCTGATAGTTGCAAGTTTCCATGTAAAAAGTTTAACACCCAAATCCGTAAAAAGAATTTGTTCCTCCAATCAACAATTCTTTTTTTGCAAAAAAAAAAAAAAAAACTGTAATCTGCTTAAGCTTATTTTATTTCTAGTCACCAGGACAAGAAATGAACTAATTATTGCATTGCTTCTTTTACTAAAGATCTCCAATTCCTAGCTGAATTCTGTGAAAATCGTAAAGGTTTAGAAGCATACCCAAAGTAATTGACCTTTACCTCTCCACATCTCATTTGCCCTAAGTGTTAATTGACTTTGAAAAAAGCAGTGTATTATTCCTAAAAAAAAGTAGAGCATGCCAGCATTGTAGAGCTTCACAAATAAAACCTTACTTTAGAAATCACTTGAAGAAAATTCCAATTTATTTTAACTAATAGAAGAACTCTAGTGCCATCTAGAGGCAAACTAACCATGTGTGGTTTGGGCTTTACTTTAAAGAATAGTAGCTGAATGATTTTAGGCCTTTTCAAGCTAATTATACAATACGTAGGGTTTACATATACCTATAAATGTATTACTGCGGCATTTTCTAAAAACCTGTTTTAAGACTGAAATAGCATTCTCTCGGGAAATGTGCTTTTTTTTACAACTCATGCAATATTTTCATAACAATTGCAAATATGCTGGTGTTGTAAATCAGCAACCAATTAAGATAAAATGGTTCAGATCTGAACAATATTTAAAAAGGGATTCTGTCTATCAGGCAAATTATATTTGTCAATATTCAATTGAAATTACTAATATTGTATTCCAGTAACAAGGCATTGCTGTTTATTGAGCAAATACATTTCTTTCCACCTTAAAGAAAGAAATAAGCATTTCAAAACCAAAGCCTGTTTTTTTATCATTTTTTAGCCTTATTATTTTCCTTAATTAATAAAAACATGGTTGGTTAACTAAAAATTAGTACTGGATATGTAATAAACATTTTGGATATTAACCAATCCTAATAAAATAAAATAATTTTAACATTTTAAATGCATGTCTTTGTGGTTGTCATAGTAATTTGTCATGTATTACATTGTTTTATAATATATTTTATTGCAAATCAATAGCTTTAAAATCTCTTTAAAAAAGACAATACCAAAATGTTATGTGTGTTCCATTATATACTGTTACCTTTTATATGTCACCCCAAAGTCACTGAAGGTCATGAAGAAGTGCACAATACAAAATGAGATTAGCTGAGAACACCAACTCTAAAACATATCTATATTAAATATAAAAGCATGGAAGTAGTTGTCTTTGCAATGAATAATTGTACTGTCAGTAGTAGACATCACCTAAAAGTATGGTAGTTTAGAAAAGCTAATGTTTGTTCGGCAAACATGTATTATTTGATATATACTTGTATTCGGAACAAATCCATACATTTTATGAAAAAATATTTCATCAAAACGCAATCAGGCTTATTTAACAAAAGGTGTCAAAATGTGCCCATGTTGGTAATTTGCAGTAACTAATCACATTTTATTAGATCATGCCGTAAATCAGTAAAAAGATAACACCTGATAGCTGGCAAGCACAGGCAAACATTTTACCTCATATTAAATAAGCCCCCAAGATTTTTAATATGCATTCAGTTCAGTTTAACAGGATAAGATATATTATCTCTCCTAGATTAAAGGGTTTTACCACGCCCAAACTAAAAATTTAGATTCAATAGAACACCCGCAATACCTAAACTGTTGTGCAAAGTATGTAAGTATACTTACCAGCCCTCCCTCCCTCTTCTGCCTTCTGCTGCTGTTCTGTGCCATTAAAGTGCACAGAAGCAGCATAGGGGCCTGGTCTGACAGCAGCATCAGTGATTGGCTAAGACATTGCACCTCAGCTAGTCACTAACGCTGCTGCTGGTCTGGCCTGCTTTGCTGCTTCCATGCATGGAAATGGCATGTTAAAACCGCAGCAGAGAGCCAAGGGATCGAGGACTAGTAAGTATACTAATTAGCCCAACAGAGTGGTTTAGACCTTGCAAGTTTCTTGGTTTTGGGGGGTGTTCTATTAAATCTGAAATTTTTATTTAGGTGCCCATACCTTTAAATAATGTTTTATTAGATATGCTTTTTTATTTTTTGATGAAGCTCATCTACTTGTTAGTTGCAAGTTTCCATATAAAAGTTGATTTTCCAAATCCATATAAAGTGTTTGTTCCTCCTATCAACACTTCTATTTTCCTAAGCTTATTTTATTTCTAATCACTATGACAAGAAATTAACTAAATATTTCATTGCTTCTTTCCAATGTGGAACTGAATTCTTTGAAAATTAAAACTACTTCTTGAACATTAAAGGGCAAGTTCTCCCATCAATTGAAAATTGTTTATGTAAATCACTCCCTAAACCCTAATAGTTTGAAAGTTGAGTAATATCTTGAAATTCTTCTCATATCAAACAAAGGTCCTCACATCGCCAAACAGCAAAAAGGATGGACACACTTCTGGCATCAAACAGCTTTATTTAACACATAGAAAATCACACAGCATCATTAAAGATGATTCGTAACCGGCCCCTTACGGTCCCTGAAACACATTGGATGATACTGTGTGATTTTAATATGTGTTAAATAAAGCTGATTGATGCCAGAAGTGTGTCCATCCTTTTTGCTGTTTGGCGATGTGAGGACCGCATGGATGCACACCTGGGTCAACTGATTGGCAGTCATTGCGGATGGGCGAGTTGCCTAGAGTGAAGCAACCCACTATATGATTATCCTTAAATGCTGCCTATTGTTCGGTTGCCATTTTTCTGCTTCCTGGTTTAGCATCTGTCAGCTATGGATATGACAGTTATCCCAGTCAATGACTGTATGCTATTCCCCTTGCTGCCTGCTCGGAGCTTTTTCAAGCTTATAAAACAGCTTGGAGAGCAGGGAAGGGAAAAAAAAACCAAAGAAACCCTTAACGACACTCGCTGCAATTAATAAGATTGTCCCCTGGAAATAAATACAAGGGACAAATATTGTTCAAAATGGTGTTCAATTCTCAAATCAATCAAATAAATTATGAAACTAATCTAAAAAGTTTAACTTGACAGTGCCTTTATAAATATGACCCTAAGTATTGATGCAGTGTCAATATTTTGGGCCTGGTTTTTTTATATATATATATATATATACCATAGACAGTAGTATCTCAATTTTCACTTACAAAAAAATCTTAACATTATGGTCCATTCTAAGTTCATTAAGTCATTTTAAATGTTTTGGGTATTCTCTCTCTCACCCTCTCTCACATCTCTCTCACCTAATCCCCCATTACAAAAAGTAAGGTCTCCTACCTTCCTGCTATATATATACTTTGTTTTGCATAAATGTGGGGGGAACCCACACTATAGTTGCCCTTAAAACCATCTTTATTATCTAAAATCCATGATTCTGTGCCCTAGTTTCAAAGCTGGCATAAGTGATAGATCCAAATGGTTATAATGCAGAAAACAGACAGCTCTTGTATGAAGGAGCACGTTTTCAGCAGAACACAAATATATGTTAATATATTCTGTGCTAAACTATCAAAGAAAAAGGATCTACATGACATTGATTAAAGCAATAAGGAAAATGCTTATTAAAAAAAAAACGCTTTACTGATGTTATTGTGCCTGTTCACAAGGCACTTTCAGCAATACAAAACTTTTATTGAACAGATGTTGAATAACATTACTTCAAAAAGGGTTGTCAACATACACTAATAAAAAAGATGTATCATTGTTTAAACTGTACTCTGTCAGAACTCCGTGTTTTGCTACGTGTAATCTCTGTAAGGAATACAAATACACAGAATAATCTTTAGAATGTGCGACATAGGTTCTTGTGTTGGAAATCCTTCATTGTATTGAGTCATTGTATTAAAAGTCATACTATAGCTGTCAAAGAGATTAATTTATAAGGGTTTTCAGAATATGAACCACCTTTCAACATTTAGCAAAACAAATACATGAGCATTCTTGTGCCACTGTGTGATATATCTTGTCTTTAATTTACAAAGATTTACAGAGGAATCGCTTACAAATGATGTAAATTGATGTAAATTCTGACTTCTGGTAAACTGTCTGACATGGTATGAAAAACATCAAGAACACTAAGGATGAATTTCTAAAACTTTGTTAACGTAAAATGATATCAAAGCAATAATAAATCGATCGTTATTTTACTGTACATGGTTGTGTTATTTTACATAAACGTTATTATACACAGCCATGATTATTTTGCATGGAGCTGTAAAGTAAAGATGTATTTTGTGTCTTTACTATCTGACATATGTACTGCTGGCAAATGACCTAGCAAAAAATCCTAATGTTTGTAAATGTGGACTTTTAACATTATAGCTAATTGTAAATTCAAGAGCAGTAAAGGTCCCTACACACGTGCGATCACGGGTCCCGGCGCATGTTGTGTATGATGGTTCGTTTCGGACAATAATTGGCCCAATAATCGACCCCTCTTTATCTGCCGAAACGGACGTTCGGTCGGGGATCAGTGAAAGACCGACTTGGCGGTATTCGAACGAATGTACGTTTTGGCCGATAAAGGGCCCATACATGGGCTGATTAACGGGTGATGTTTGTACACATCGTGCGTCGCAGGTCGGGACCCGCGATCGCACATGTGTATGAACCTTTACAAGTGGTTTGTTAAATTTTTGTATTAAAGGGGAAGTTTGTTGTTTGTTTTGTATTAAAGGGGAAGTTCAGTGCAAATACATGTGTTTTCAGAATAAAGAGCAGTATTTTTTCATCTCAATGACCTTAATCTGCACATTCAGCATTTTGTCTGTATATAAATAAATGCAACTGAAATACTGACTTCCTGTTTGCAGGATCCCTAGTAGAGCCCGTTATGGTCTTGCCCTTGACCCAGCGCCTGGGTTGATTCAGTTGCTCAGTAGAGATCTGAGCATGTTTGACCCATCCAATCAGTAGAAATTACTGTTAGGAACATTCCATGAATGTGGTGCATTCTGGGAAGAAGAAGGAAACTGAAATGTCAGCTCACTAATGTCAACAGCAGAGGGTGGAGTTAAAAGCATGCCTAAGCCACTCCCCCTTTTAATTATTATCCTGGAGAAAACCGACTGTTAACGGCATCTATACAGATAACTAATTTGTTTTTGAATTGCCCATTACTGAAAACTATAATTCTTCTCAAATCTGTCCCCTATTTCTTTAGATATCTTTAGAAACATCTTACCTTTCATCTGCAGTGTTCTATTTTGCTGCCTAACACTAACTGGTGAACTGGAGGGCTGACAGTAAACCTAGTTTATGAACTGGAGGTCTGACTGTCAAGCTGGTTTGTGAACAGGAGGGCTGACTGTCAAGCTGGTTTATGAACTGGAGGGCTGACTGTCAAGCTGGTTTATGAACTGGAGGGTTGACTGTCAAGCTGGTTTGTGAACAGGAGGGCTGACTGTAAAGCTGGTTTGTGGACTGGAGGGCTGACTGTAAAGCTGGTTTGTGAACTGGAGGGCTGACTTAACAATAAATGGTGAACTGGAAGGCTGACATAACAATGGTTTGAGAGCTTTCGGTAAAGCTGGTTTTTGAACTAGAGGGTTGACTAACTGTTTTGAACTAGAGGGCTGACAAACACAGGGTTTTGATTTGGAGGACTGTTTGACACTGGTTTGTGAACTGGAGGGCTGTCTAACACTGGTTTGTGAACTGGGGGGCTTTCTGACACTGGTTTGTGAACTGGAGGACTGACTAACACTGGGTAATGAATAGCCTGAAAGAAGCTAAAAGCAATGTATGGGGGTCTCATAAATACAGAATAACAAGTAACCCTTCCTGTCTTGGGCTCTGTCTGTCAGGCTCAATAAACTTTTTTTTAAAAAGTAACAATAAGGATCTTTCTGTCTTTCTCCGTAGCTATGAGCACCCATTTTTTTCAAAAGGGAATGTGTGCAGACAGGAGGAAGAGGAGGGGTTAGAGGGATGTTTTACCAGTCAGATGAAAGGGGGAGGAGTAAGTTAATACTCCCTCTGCCATTTAAAGCAACACTACCACCTAAAAATCCATTTTTTTATAGACAGTCATTTAAAATCATGGACATTTCAAACAGAAACTATTTTAGGCACATTTTCATGGACTGTCCATAAATTTACGTACGTTTCACAACCCAGATCCTTGCCCTGCAAATTTGTTACACAGTGGGTACCTGACCCAATGAAAGACTCTAGGTCAGAACTCATCCTTAATTAACTTATACCCAACTTATTTGATGCCAAAGACCTGACCAGTCCCTGACTACCTTTGAGTGCCATGCAATTGATTTATATGCCTATATAGGTTAAAATTAATCACTAATTGTTGCTTATTACAAAATGACTGCAATTAACTTCTTTTAATGTGACATACAATGAATGCAGTTAATTTCAAATAGATTGCAATCAGTGCAGCCCTAAAAACTAAATGACTACAGGAGGGCTGGCTGTAACACTAGGTGATTTGTGAACTGGGGGGCTTACTGTCAACACTGAGCACTGAGTTAAGAGGGGGGGGGTGCCCTCGATGTGAACATTGATAGGGTGGGATGTCTGTATAAAGCAGGTAAATAAATAAAAAACATGTGAGTTTGCCTCTGCTTGTGGTTCTCCTTGCCCTATGTGTTTCTTCTGAAGTTCAGCACTCACTGAGCATGCAGCTCAGATCGCCACAAAGCTCCTCTAAAGATATGAATCTCTGACTCTCTGTAGGTTTTTCACTCTAGCAGATCCAATTGGCTAGTGGCTATTGGGGCATCTGAATGGCCATTTGCACTACCAATGCAATCTGCTTTGTGATTTGCTGGCTGCAGAGTTGGATTGCATATCTCAGGTTAGGTTATGTGTTGGGCAACAACTCAATTCACCCCCAGGGTGGTGACCAATTGTCCCAGCTATTCAGATTTTTTTTTGGAAAATACATACATACATAGATACATATACAGTATATAGATTAAATCAATTATTGTTAACTTCTGTAAACTGACAAGCTGGATTGCAACCCTGATTTCCCCTTTTCCCTGAAAAATGGCTTGAGGAGAGATAGAGAGGTTGGCTAATTCCTAGTAATAAAGAGGTTGTGGTAAAGTGTAAGGGGAAAAATTTATTAGTTACATTTTGAAAGTGAAATTCTCTTTTTGTAATTATTGTACAATTAATATGTATCACAAACGCTATAGAATAATCAAGATTGTGTATCAGGTGCTATAAATATGATCAGACCTCTAAATCTGATTTTCACTCCATTGGAATTGTTTACTCTTTCAGAATATCAATTGATCCCTAACCCACCAATAGCAATTTCAGTATGATTAAAATAAGCAGGTAGGAAGATAGGAAAGACTTTACTTGTCTGACATCAGCTGCAGAAATTCATTAACCCACTTCTAGAGAAAAGAGAAGCAAATATAAATAAACTGGCAGCTTGGAGAACAGAAAAGTACAAAGTTTGACTTTCCACTGATGGATTTAATATATATATATATATTACTCCTGGATGATCACCTGCTGAGGGAAGATTAATGAAAATGAAATTATTCAAATTCAATATTTAATCTCCAAATAGAGGTGGTTAATCAAGGGTTGCATATATTTGTTTGATTTGATTGTCTGAACTAGAGTTAATTTTTTTTAAAATTAAAGATATTCCACTCAACAGGGTTTAAGGACAACTACACCTTAAAAACCTTTTTCTCTCCTGAACCTATAATTCTAGGGGATGTCAGCAAATATTCCTACTTTTCACCATTTTTTAGTAATTAGCTTCAGATGTTTTGCAGTGCTTGCAGCTTTCAGTCTCTCAATCCAACAATAAAAATAATGTCAGGAGTCAGGCAGGGAAATGGCTTACCGGACTTGTAACTATATCTGGAACAATGTTTCATTATTTATTTTATTAAACACAGCAAGGGAGACTGAAACCTGCACACACTCACAAATCTTTTGAAATAAATTTCTTTTAAATCAAAGCAGAAGAGGAATTCTTACTCCTACCTTCCATAAAACTATGGATGGGGGGGGGGTTAGTTACAATTGCCCCAACCAATCAGATGTTAGCTTTCAAATGGTATTATCTGATTGGTTGGGGCAAAATGGCAAAATGAGTACTCTCCCTGACTGTTTTTAAAAGATTTTTAAATTAAATTTACTTGTTATCCAAAGAAACAGAAAAATTAACAAAAATGGTAATTGAAATATTATAGGCAGCTTAGAGAATAATGTATAATTATTATGTTGTAAGAAACATAATCTTAAAATTTTCGTAAAAAATAAAAGTCTAGGGAATCGAAACCTGCAATCTTATGTGCTCTCTCTTGCAAAAAGCAGAACTTTCTACCAATATCCCTAAACAGCTGCTATATATAAAGTTTGTACATGTATAAACTTTATATTTTACTAGAAAATTATTGTAAACAAAAAACTCAGTCAGTTGAGTAATTTGTATTGTTTTATAAGTAAGAGAGCAGATTAGAACCTGTGACCTGTGTGTTTCAAAAAACATTTTTATTTTTATATTGTGCCACCAGAGCTACCAGAGGAATACAAGTACATTCAGAAACTTTATCTTTTGCTAGAAACAGAGGCAAAAAACCCTAATACACAGCAGTAAACTACCTGATTATTTTGAATATTTCCTGACTTGTTAGTAGTGCACGCTGGCTGCAAAATAAACTGCAGTGCAACAACCAGCTCTCAAAGTCAGGTAGCATGGCTCTCTGACAACTTCATTGACAGAAATTACTTACCTGAGTTTAATGTAATTTAAAAAATGACTTAACTTCTCCTTTAAAGGGCAAGTCTAGCCCCAAAATGAAAACTTGCATACAGTTAAATCACACCCCAAAACCTTAACCGGTAATAATTGGAAATCTGAAATATATAAGTCTAGCCTGAAATCCTGCATAATGTCCTGCTCCCCCTGTTTCTGGTTCCTGGTTCCTCCAGTTAGCAACTGTCAGTTATGGATTTGACAGTTGACATCACAGCCAATGACTGAATGTTAATCCCCTGTCATGCCCAGGCTCAGTAAAGGCTCAGTTCAGGTTTCTAAATTGCTCAGTTTCTATGAGGCACCCAGAAGCATAGCAGGCATACAGTAATGAATTAATAGGACAAACTATGATATATCAACACATTTTAAAGAGGCCATTCTTTCTAAAAGATGTTCTTATGAGGGTGGAGTTGTCTTTTAACATTTCAATAAAAATTAAAAGTAAGTCTGGGGAATTAAACCAATGACCCCATGCACTATGTTTTATTACCACTATCCCTACAGAGCTACCATATATAAATTAGTACATTAAGAAACTTTTAGGGAGATTCATTAAAAGTACTCATAATAATAATTAAACATGGTGCTATTTTTGCCCCAACCAATCAGATTTTATTTAACATTTGAAAGCTAACATGTGATTGGTTGGGGCAAAACTAGTACCATTTTTAATGACAAAAAATTTTATTGAATCTCCCTGTTTATCTTTTGCTAGGAAAATAATGGAAACACAAAAAAGTCTGGAGATTTGAACCAATGACCACATGGGCTGTGCATTTCTAAAAGTGACACAGGTACATTTAGAAGCTTTATCTGTTGCTAGAAACAAAATTTTAAAAAATGTAAGTAAAATGAGATGACTATTTTGTATTGCCCCAGGAAGGCTGTATGCAATTCATGCTTGCAGGTAAATAAACTGCAGGGTAAGAAGCAGCTTTTAAAGTCTTATTGGGAACTTCCATAATGAAGGGGCAACTTTTTTATAATATAATATATATTAATATATAATATAAAGTACTCTAGAGTCTTTTTAGTGATATCGTGCCTTTAACAATCGGAATAATGATCGCTAAAACGATTGTTAATTTAACAATCGAAAAAAAACAATCGTAATCTGATACAGATCGTTAATCTACGACTGTGAACGTAGATTAACAATCCCCATTGTATACCATAGTGCATGGTATTCTACAATTGTTCGTAAATTAATGAACGTTTAGCATAAATGTAAGATCACAGCCGTACGTTTTACACCCGCCATTGTAATTTACCAATAACACGTGGTATCGAGAACTGCACGTTTATAAATATGGTCTCAGGGGTTAGAAGGCCCGGCCAACAAGCACACATGCTCACTTTGCTCATTGAAGATTACTTGGATTGTGTGTTGTACTGACAACAATGGAAGCATGGAGGCCTTCTTAGTTACATAATCTATTTCTCACGTGTACTAAATGCAACTTACTAGAAAAGAATCCTACTGTGTATAGGTGTCCTGTGGGGGAAAAGCTGTAAAAGTAGGATTTTAAAAAGTGTAGTTCTCCTTTAAATTCACCTTATTCTAATGCAAACTAATATGTACCAGAGAATGTTGTTTCAAGCTTAATGCTTACATTCCTGCCATGCTCCTATGGTATAGTAAGCTCTTTGCACCTGATACCGCATCACAGGAGCATAAAAGGTAAATTGTGCCTGTTAGCTTTATATAAAGTAATTTGGTTCTGTGTCAATACTACTAACACTTTAAGTTTGGGATTTACACAAATTATAGTGTGTGATACAGTATTTCTCTACTAGTGTATTTGAATTAGCACTTTATATTGTGTATTACATAGTTAAAGAGGGATTACCTTTGCTATGTTACAGATTTTTACCCCTGTGCCGGCAGCAAGAAACAACTTAATTTTAATCAGCTCCCTCTACTGAGCAGGGAGCAGTGCAAACAGGGTGACATCAGCTGCCTGCTAATTTACTAATTGTATGAGAGGTATATCTGAATATTTTGCTTTTTGGCTAATTTTGAGCAGTTAATTAACTATTTTTTTATTTGAAAACCTATATTCTTGCCCCATTTGTTGAAAATACATGTATGTATTTTCCAATATTTGTATTATTATTATACTGCCAGTTAGTCTAGAAGCCAAGGTTATTCCTACTGGCGTAGATTGTCTAATACAGTTATATATTGGAACTGTAAAGTAGGAGCATAATTTGTACACTGTATAAAGAGATTCATTCACCATTATTATGTTGAAAGACAATAGTAAATAAAGAGCTAGGGCCATGGAGAGATTGTGAGGAGGCCATTAATTAAAGTCTGCTCAGTGAATTACATTTCCTATGTTTAGAACTTTAGTAAGTACAGGGCAAGTGTGGTCACTTATAAAATCCGGACAAAGGAAGATAAATTGCAGCTATCAAGAGGGAATAAAGATTTTACATGCCATGAAAGTGAAATATTCTCCCTGTTGACTCAATTCTATTTGTTTATTCTCTCAGCATCCTTGCATTGATAAGGCAAAGACTCTGAACAGGCTTTGATACAATCTACTGTATTGTAATTTTTGCGTATTAATGAAACAATGACATTTGTGAATTAAATAAGTATGCTAATGGTCCTTAAATTAATTAATTAATGGTCCTCTTTAAATGAAACCCCGTCTGTTTTGTTTTAATATTATTAAAAACACTTGTGGCTTAGACAGTTATTAAACAATCTAACTGATGGCTAATGGTTTCCTTTCAATTATCCAATTTAGACCACATTAATTTATAGGGAAGTATTGATTGGTGTTTCACTATTAATACACATGTAATGAAGCTACCCAAAGCTTTGGTTCTGGTCATTACCATTGAAAAGCCAGTGAATTTGCCTGATATACTTTTTTAGCAATCAAACTGAGATACATATTGGTTTCACCTTTGTTGAGCCATCATCAGTATAATGTAGCCTCTGGTTTTGCAATGTAAAGCACATATAACAGACGTCACTATGGAATTAAATAAAATCGGAACAGTATAAGCAATTAAAGCTCTCCTTACTCATATGCAAAACACGCATAGAAACTAAGGCTGGGTAAACACCATCCAATTTTTTGGATGACCGATTAATATTTCAGGGTATGGGTCGATCGGGATGATAAATTGCATGGGTTTGCAGCCAGGATGAAATATCTGCTGTTGTGTACCCAGCTTAAAAGGCAAGTCCAGTCCTAAAATGAAAACTTACAGACAGGTAAATCATGGATTTGACATTTGACATAACAGCCAATGACTGAATGTTAATCCCCTCTCTGCCTCTTCTGAGCATGCCCAAGCTAAATTGCTCAGTTTCCATGAGGCATCCAGAAGCATAGCAAGCATACAGTAATGAATTCATAGGACAAAGTATTATATATCAACATATTTTAAAGAGGCCATTCTTTCTAAAATATGTTCTTATGAGGGTGGGGTTGTCTGTTAAGGCCTAAAAACACATGGCAGATATATTCCTTATCTTTTCTGATCGATATACAGTAAACTGATTTTTGACATTTAGGATTCACATTCTATATTTTAGCTCTACTAACAGATCATTCATGTCGAAATACACACAATCAGAAATAATTTACTTTTCGGTCCATCTAATTTTGGTGTAGATGGACTAGGAATCACTGGGCCCCCCAGCAAAACTATGATGGTGCCCCCATACCTGCTTTTTCCACAGTGGTTTCTGGGAGGAGACTATATCTGTCATAGGAAAAATAGAAAGATGGGGCCCCCTTGGCTCCCGGCCCCCCTGCAGTAGCTCCCATGGTAGTGATGCCCTGCTAATTTTGTCAAAAATAATTTGGGATTGTTTGGTTTATAAAATTTTATTAATAGTGCTTAATACACTATCTATCTTCACATGCTTAATACACTCTTCACATGCTTAACCTTCACATGCTTAATACACTCTTACAGGAAATATTGTGCATCGAATATATCACTGAACTATATTGCTAAAAGCATGGTGTATTGCCCTTCTGATTGAGCTACCTATCTGCATACATATGTGTTACATTGAAGGCTTTTGCTTGTGAGGACTTGATGCTTGCAGCACCTATACAACTTTCAGGATGATAACGTTCTTTCATGTTTCCTGAAGCATGTATTGGTTAAAAGCTTTTAATATATGAATAACTTTATTCAGAAGCCATGTTTATCTTTTTTGCCACAATATACTGATATTATAGCTGGAATGTAAAATGAACAGGCTACAGGCTGCTAGGGCAATGGAATTCTATATTATCTATATTAGCAAAGTTACTAAACTACAGTATTCGGAACATTAACATTAACATTAACAGCCAAAAATAAACAGGGGCAATGTTATACTTACCCTCCACGCTCCTGTTCTTTCTTGGTTCCCGCAATGCACTAATCAGTTTCTCTGTGCTAAAGAGCCCTAAAGAACACAGAGAAAAATGCCAGTATTTGAATAGCTTTAATTTTCACACTACTAAGTAGTGCAAAAATTAATGCCTGTGCTTTTAATAGAAAAAGGCACAGGTCCTGCAAATAATGATGAGTTAAACCCACTCCAACATGATATTACATCTAGGTGGAAGTCTTTTTTTTTTTTAGCTATCTCTTTAAAAATGGAATTACATAGCAAACGGGTGGCATTAAAAAAGTAACACTTAAAGAAATATTAGGGGTTATATATACTGTGGGTTATTTCCCCAAAATGCACAGTCCCTGCTTTAAAGTGAGGCAATGAGTTAGCATCACTGAAATTGGAAAAGTGGAAGTAAAGTGGGAGGGGTTTCTGTAGTAAAATATTGCATATTTATATTACATATAAACAAGTGAGAAAGGGTCCATGTGGCCCCAAACATGTCAGTTGAACATGGATTGGATGGAAAGCAAGTTAAGCAGATATTCTGCCTGATCGCATGTTTTACTTCCAACAACATAATTAGTTATTTGTGAATGGTTTGTGCTAGTTGATGGAAGCATAGTTAGAATTAATCTGAAGCCAAACAATGAATAGTGGGACACTATATGATTGAAATAAATTACATAAAAAGACAGGTGAGATATCACTTTGATTGTCTGTTTCTGACCTTTAAGTCTGGTATTTCTTTCAAACAAGTCTAGTATGATGTCTTTATCTTCTCTAGATCTTAAATTACTGTATAGGCTTTAAAAGTTAAACTTCCTAGTCTGCCCTGACACTTTTGTATATGTGATAGGGACATGATGATCTGTATAGAAAGATTTTTTTTTTTCTGAAGCTAGTTTAAGACTTGCAACCCTGTCTGCACTTACATCTACCAATGGACTCCTTAGGGAGTGAAAATAATAATATATTGTCTGGCTTCTGGCTAACTTTAAAAATTATTGAAGAAGTTTGGAGTTTGGCTTATAAGGGAGTTGATTATGCTCTGTCCCAGGGGTAGGATAAAATTGGGCATGCTCAAGTAAAACCATAGATTTGGGGTAAAGCAATGGTGCTGATGATGTCACCATTTATACTGCTGTAATTGTGGATAGACTGCAGCTAAAAGCATGATCCTGGTGTCATTTTAGGTGTGCTCTTGGGCACCTGTAAGGAGACCAGTTCCCCTATAAGGTGTGTTTTGGCATTAGCCACATAACAGCACTAGAGCATCTTCAGAGTTGTGTTCTGTGATATAATTACATTTATACATATTGCCTGTTGTGGAATTTCTTCAATATAGTGTGCTAATGCTAAAAGTTCTACTGTTTCCAGAATACATTCTTTAATGTGGTTGAAATCATTTAGAATGGATTTGATTCAGATTTTGGGATTCTTTATATCATAATTAATAAATTATGCCAAGAATATCTTAGACAATTACTTAAAGGGACACTTAAGTGAAAAAAATGTCTTGCCTTTATCCCTTTCTATATTTTTAGTGCTGCCAGGAACTTGATCCCTTTTTGCTCTCAGTGCTCCCTGTCACTAGATCTCCTCATGTCCTGTTCAGCTCACTCCTAGTTAGTATGCATTTCTCTTCTCTCTGTGTCCACTCCCTCCCAAAACTGAGGCACACCTTAAATGGAGCATGTGTAGTGGAGATGACCTGTGTTCTCTTACAGCCTATAGCATTCACCCAATGATTTTGTGTTATTGGGAAAGTGTAACTGCTTTGCTATGAGAAGGTAAGCAGCATTGGTAGCTGTCATCACTGCTTGAATCAAGTAAGAGACTTCAGTAACACAGACAGCAGCTAACTGCAGGATTGAGTGTTAGCTGCAGGCACAGAAAGAGTACAGAACAACAGATAATGCTTATTCCTTTTCCTGATCTTAATGCTGAATTAATTAGCCATGCAGTTACAGATAAATAAGTTTTACTTTTATAGAATGTATAGTTTCTATATGTAGGGCCGTATTTATAAAGCCGCGGTACTGCAGTACCACGCCGTTAACAATCGGTAAAATCATCATTAAACCAATCATTAATTTCCAATCGGTTTAACAATCGTTAAATTCCGATCGTTAATCTCAAATCGGCTTAACGATCATAGAATTACGATATGATCATAAGTTAACGGTACCAATCTTAAATCTACGGTATTCTATGACCGAATGTTCGTTAATAACCGAATGTTCGGTGGTAAATGTACGATCGCGATCGTACATTTACGACTGTGACCGTACATTAACTAACCTGCAGTATCGCTAAAAAGCGAAACCGCAGCTTTATAAATACGGCTTGTAGTGTACTAGGGGGAGGGTCTGGGAGTGAGTGATTTACTTTTTAAAGTGGGTGGTACACAGCTAGTCAGTAAAGAACTGTCAAAAACCCAGAGCTAAAAAAAAACAAGTGATAGGAAGGTCAGAAAAGGGGGGGAAGCAGATTTATGATTGGTGATAATTAATGTCACAGTCCCCCACTCCGGTCTGGCAATCTACTTAGCAGTTGTTGAAAAATGTTCTCAAGTCGAATAAAAAAAGACAGGAGACGGAAGGGCAGTGAACATAAATACAGCACACGCTAAAATACATGTTAATATTTATAGGGTTATCTGCTACCACATTTCGAGACAGCAAAATGACCTGTAAACTTTATCTAAGCGATTATACACACCCCTAACTTCTATAGATCCTGTAAGCAAAAGATTATTCACCTTTATCACTCTATACACAGATCTATACATATAAACAATAATTCCTATACGGTAATGTACTCCGTTTTGGGATATACTTAGAATAGAACAATTAGCCTTTAAATGATTTTATAAAATTTATTAAAAGTACAAAAGAGTGCATAAAAAGATAAAGAAAAATGCTTTGGTAAATAATTGAACATTAAAGGTAGCACACAATTAAGAATAAATGGGATAAAGAAGAGAATACTTCTTCGTCTGTCCATAAGCAAAGTCCATGAAAACTTGGTTATTCAAGATGGAAAAATGACAAAGTCCAATATGATAGTCGAGGATATTAGGCAATATAAGGTCTGCCGAATTGGCTTTGAGGTATCCCTGTAGAAGGTAAAATGGTGAACTGCTTGCCCTCCCATTTCCCTAATATGTATGCTTTATCCTGAAAATGGGAGCGGTTTGGTCCCTAAAGGGTTGTGTTTGTTCCCTCCCTGGGAGGTTTATCCAGCTTTTTGGAAGGAAACTTTGGTATCTATTTCCCTTGGGATATGCACAACATGCACTGTACATTCCACATACAAAATATTAACAGTTTTGTGGTTGGCTAATATTATACAATACAAATATACCATATATGATGTATTTACAAGTTTGTTTGACTAAGAAGTAAAATATGTTAAGTTCCCCTTGTGATGTATATAAAATATATGCACAGATAGGCCTTAGTTCCAGCGCCAACTGACATTATTTTGGAAAATATTACATAAATTCTTCCCCTGAATTATGAAATATGAACTGACTTTGAAATGGCATCTGCTCCTTTAGCTTTTTTTTTTTAAGCTGTGCCTCCTGCTATTATTGCACACAAAAGTCTAGAGATGCTGAAGTTACTGCATGATTTTTAACACCTATTGCCTTTTGAACCTGCTGAGTTGAACAAAGGACAAATGGAAGGAGTACTATACAGTCAGGCAGGGGTTTTATTAACCTTTTGAGTATCGTACCTCTGGGTTGGGAGCTGTGTGGGAGCTGCCATACAGGTTACCACTGCTAGAAAAGTGAGATAAATTGAAAATGAATGCTAAAATGATGGAAATTACCACTCACATTTGTGACAATTAATCCTTATTTCTGTGTGATTAGTTATAATATGATTTGGCACCGTTTCCATGTCCTTTAAATAGACAATTATGCTCAGAGATCAGCTGGTATGTTTGTCTCAAAAATCTCTCATTATTTACTCTCCTTTAATCTGAGAACTTTTATTTGAGGTTCTGAACATTATGCAACAGGCTGCTCTTTGAGTTGATAAGGTCATTCGATTCCTCAACATACTTTCCTATCTTTTATAAAAGTTTTCCATAATGAAATAAATATATATTTTTTCTCTTTGCTTGTGGTCTTTTGAAGACTAGTCTGGGATAGAAAATTTAATAGAATCTCTTTTCTGTTCACTATAAGCAATTCCTGGTGTGCTATTACTTTGTTTGGCTTTTTCTCTGTTTGTCACATAGTTACAGAGCATTTGCAGTTTTTGAAATAATACGTTTTAATAGAGATGGGATCCGGGTCCAACTCGGACCTGGATCCGACATGGAACCCCTCAGTTACGAAATCCGAATGATCCGTCCAAATCCGGATAGATTGTCTGGATTTCAGGACTTCAGAGCCTATTTTCTATAATTATCGAATGTTTGATAATCAAAAATAGGCTTGAACATTTGATAATAATCGAAAATTTGTTCCGTTTTCAGATCTTCTGGATTTTCCCGAGATTCAGGAATCCAAAGTAAGAACATAAAGAGGCCAGCAGTGGATATAAAATGGGCACACCACCAAAGTTTCTAATACAAATAAAAACTCCTTTATTACAAAGAAAAGTGGGAGCAGCAGAGCATATAAAGGACAAACAATTAAAAACACATCCTACTCACATTGAGCATTAAAAATGTTTATAAGTACTTATCAAGTAATTGATATACCGGTATATCATATTGTTAAAAGTAAAAACGTAATTCACAAAATATTGCACACATCCATTATAACAACATAAAGATCCAACCTAGAAAGGTCAGGGAAATATCTCAGTACATAATAAATCAACCATATATAGACAGAAGGTAAACTAAAGTTCTAGTAAACCCCCTAATTCAAGTGTGATAGATATGTGGCAGATCAATCCCCATAATGAGTAACACGAATAGGCAATACAATACCGGTACAAACAGATAGTGTAAGCATCTATGGAGCTGAAGTGGTTAAAACGCAGGCTAGACGCGTTTCGTCCCACAGGGCAGACTTCGTCAATAGCAATCCAGGAATCCAAAAACGGAACGAAACTCGTTCTGTTTTAATGGGATCTAAACTTTATAGATAAAATCACATACATGGCTTTAGCTTAGATCATGGAAGATTATTTCCATCAGTGTTCCTAATGCTGATTACTCTTAGCACTGAAGTACATAGGATATGGGGGTAAACATAAAAAGGATTATAAATCCAATCTTTAAGTTGTTTTATTGATGCAACAGGTCCATTAAACCCAGTCCCTTTCAGAGAAATTACATTTCCTTTGCCAAACTCTGTATGCACAACTCAGAATTTTGTATTCAATGTATATTCAACTGCAATTTCATGCAGAATAAAATAAAATTGGTATTTCAGAAACAGAAAATGCATTTGTATTGTACTTTAATTAATTTATGAAATATAATTTAGTAGTTAGCATTATTTCTGCTGGGGGTTTTTTCTTCTTCACAGAGTCCAGTCTGGGAAAAATTAATTGCACAATAGATTTTTTTAAAACAAAAAATCTAAATTATTTCATCAAAAATGTATGAGTTTTCAGTTTAAAATGTATTCCTTTCAAACTTTATGCCAACGGCATTTATATTTGTATGTTTAAAATGGTTTCTTTTACATGTATTGTATTTTTAAAATACTTTTTTCAACAAGATTCTTATCAACCAGCATGAAATGTAATATTTTTGCTTTTCTTTTGTTTTTCTGTTCCCAGTGCCTGAAGGCACAATCCATTGTGAGCTTAAAAAGCAGGTTGTTCTTGTCTTGTCCTAATATTCCCAAAAGGAAATTAGCAAAAGCAAGTTGTATTAACAGTTTATCTGTAAACTCTCATCCAGCTTTCAAACAAATCTTTCCATAAACAGCTCTGAAAGAACGCACCTTAGAAATACTTTCCTGTTTGTAGACATAAGTGATAATCTTCAGTGGATATTTGTGCATACATACAGTTTGCCATGAGACTCCCTAAAGCAATAATTTAAAATGTAAGAAAATGTTGTTTGTTTCATTCCGTAAGTCCCAATCACATAGAAGAAAAGGTAAAGCACCCCAGACAATTCCAACCAAAAATACTTTTATTGTCTCACAGCTGGAGCACTCTCACAGCAATATTTGACATGTTTGATAAAGGGGCGGATACCCGAAATGTTGCTGTGAGAGTAGTCCAGTTGTGAGACAATAAAAACCTAGGCCATTTACTAGTGAGATCATTTCCTGTCCATAAAATTTAAATATCATGAGCGTGTATACCATTTTTGAGAATGTTTTGTGAAGGGGTCTGCGTACCCCAAAACGCTGCTTATGTCAGGACTTGGGGGCAAAGGATAGGGATTTGTTTTATTGATTAATGTGAGCTTAAAGGTGCAAAAAGCTCCTCACAGATATAAAATGAAATAAAATCTTCTTATTACAGAAGTTACCTAGGCCATTTCCTAGTGAGATCAAAATCCCCAGCTATAAATGTGGGACTTTGCCATGGTGAATACTAATTATGCATTATAATAAGTATGAACATAGCATGTTTATCTGGAACCTGTTTAGGGTCTCAGGTCACCCAATGGAGCTGTTTTGTTTGAACCACACATTAGATCTATTCTCAGACCTGCAGGATTATCCTATTTGGTTCCCCTGGATGCTGGTGACTGTCAGAGTGACAGTTTAAAATATCCCTGTGTAAAGATTCTATATCCACTGTATCCACACATAGCAAAACATACACATACATTATTTCCACTGTGCACCAACGGGCACAATTTTGCTAATATATATTGCATTATGGCTAAGGGGTGTTATAGGAACGTCCAGGGTAACACCCAAGAAACCAAGCCTGAATAGAGGTGGGGGGTTCGATACCAACTGTCAGCCATGTACAGTGCTGTTTTGACACCTTACTCTGGGCGTTCCTATAACACCTCTTAGCCACAATGCAATCACACCTTGCATTCAGGATGTTTCTAACACCTGGCTGTGATATGCTAATTGGGACTTTCCAGGGTACATAATTGGCAACAGATTCTTGTACAAGTCATTCTGAATTGAGAAAGCCAGTCGGATAACTAATGGAACGTCTTCAAGAACTATTTGGTATTTTTTAATCTGATGTCTGATTTATGTTGGGAAATCCTCCCCTTAACCATATGGGTGGTCTCCCCAACATATCATATAAGACCACAGGGACATATGATCAAATGTATTACAAATTTACTATTACACATTTTAAACCCTCTAATGTGGATAATGTGGTCCTCCCTAATCTGGACCCCCTCATCCTCTCTTATGGTACCCGTTTTCACCACGTTAGCACATTGATTGCACCATAAACATGGGTATATACCACTCTGTATATGGCCCCAAAAAGGTAGTATGGGTGGTCACCAGTTTCCTAATCACTGCTAAGGTGAGATAGTTGCCCGGTGACTTGCCCCTCGGATACAAAATCGGGAGAGTACTAAATTCCCTAATGTTGGGATATGCCATCCTCAGGAGCCCCCAATGTTTATTAAGTATACGTTTAACCTTACCAATCCCCAGTGCAAATTGCATAACAAAATGTGCAATCTGTCTTTCTTTCAGATGTTTCCACTTGTGTGGCTTTGATTAATGGCTGATCCAGGACCCCCTTGGGGTAACCCATGTCCATAATTTTTTTTATACATGTCACGTGTCTGTTCCTCAATCTAGTCACCTTTTTAAACTGACTAATGAGTAATGAACATCTTGTGTGTTTGGGATGATTACTGCGAAATAGTGTGAGTTGATTTCTATCAGTGGGTTTAGAAAACCATCTGAGTGTGGAATGGTGGTGTAGTGGCTGGCAACATCTAGGGTCACTAATAAGACTTCATCTAAACTGTCAATCTCTAAAGATCTCAATTTATCCAAAAAGGATAAAGTTTCCTTAATTTAAGACAGTGTGCCCTGCACCAGGGGTGCAAGAATCTTGTCCAAAAGGGTGGCCATAGGGAGAAATAGGGAACCTATTCCCGCCACTATGGGCCTACCTGGAGGTTGGACTGGATTTTTATGGATCTTTGGCAGGGCATACAGTACTGGTACCACTGGGTAATATACAGTTAGATAACATTTAGTATGATCGGTGATAATACCAGATTCTGCTACCTCACCAAAGAGATTAAGGGCCTTCTTACCAATTTTATGAGTAGGATCAAAAGGTATTTTCTGGTAAACCTCACTGTCAGATAACTGTTGATAAATTTCCCCAAGATAGTAATCAGTGTCCATCACCACGACTGCACCCCCTTATCAGAGGGCTTGATCATGATGTGGCTCTAAATTCAGCAAACATTACCCTCACATACATTACACATAATGTCATGCTTTACTTTATTAACATAAGCCTCCACCAAAGGGTAGGTGGTTGGAGGAGAAAAAGTACTCTTCTGGAATAAACCAAAGTCCACAGAGTTCAATGCAGTAGAGTCAGTGGAATAAGTCTCTATTGGAGGCTTGACAGAATGATGGACTTATACACCTAAAACACGCATACAGGTCAATGTCTAGCTGTAAAAGATCAATTCTCTTAACCAAGCAATAACCCAAACCCTTATTCAGAATGGTTACTTGCTTGACAGTGAGCCTCTTTTGAAAGATTTATCACTACTGATTGCCTGTTCCTTTCGCCTTCCTCTGGTACTAGGTCCTGTGCGCGGCGGCCCCTTGCTTTCTTTAGCTTCCTCCCTCCACTCCTTATGCTCCGCTTTCTCCTCCACCTAACACAACTTGGCTGCTACTAATATATATATATATATATATATATACATAGAAAAAAGAGACGGAGCAGCACTCTGTTTTAAATCATGCAGTATATTTCAAAAATTCTATTCAAATATTCTCATAAAAGCAACGTTTTGGGTCCATATTACCCTTCATCAGGCATGAGAACTAGAGAGTGAATGGCCTATCAAGACCATCCCTTTTATACATCATTCACATAATTAAAGCCGCCATATTTGTTCCATGTAATACTATTAACCCTTCGTACACATCAATAAATATATTCTATGGGATATTCCCTAAGCTAGAGACTTCAAAGTCTAAAATATAAATATAAATTATAATCCCTGTTTAATCCATTGGGATATAGGGAGCCCAACTTTTTAATCCACCAGACCTCCCTACATTTCAGCGATGTTCTCTATCTCCAATATAGTTCAGGTATGGACTCCAATACCCTAAACTTCATATCAGTTGCTAGATGTCCTTTATCCACATAATGTTTGGGCAAGGGAAATGTATTTGTCTGTGTTTACCGGGGATCTGTGTTGTGTCATTCTCAATTTAATTTTTTGTGTTGTCTCTCCTACATATAGTAGGCCACATTTACATACAATAACATAGACTACAAATTTAGTGTCACATTGTGACTACCTTTTAATTGAATGTTTCCCCTGAATGGGGTACAATGAATTATTTTCCTTGTAATACTAGGGGACAATAAATACAATTATGGCATGGCCGCATTCCATCACGGCTTTTAGTAAGCCATAAGGTCCCTTTCCCTATTCCAGAACACGTATCCCCTCAGATCTAGAGCTAACTATTCTGGAACCTATCCCTTGTTCCTTTTGAAAGACATCATGGGAGGGGCTTGAAATTCAAGTATGTCGGACAAGCATTTTTCAAAATGCTCCAATGCTTCCTTAGTAAGTTAGAAATTTCACCACTCATGTCATTAAAGTTGGTAACAAACGTCAATCTGGTTTTACATCCCGTTTCATCCGTTTGTCCCTTACATTCTGTACTTTATCCCTGGCCTCTTTGATTACCTTTATAGGATACACCCTCTTCCAAATTTGGTTTCCATTATCTGCATCTGCTTAGATTTAACATGTTCATTACTCACCAGTCTCTCTATATAGCTTTCTTTGTGTGTATGAGATGTTGACTTTCATAATGTATAACATGATTTCCTATCTGTGGGTTTAGTAAACAATTTTGTTTGAAGTCCCTGATATATAGTTTTATCCAAAAAGTTTATACTTTCCTCATTATATTCCATAGTATATTATATTGCCGGATGCATACCATTAAGCTCCAGGTGGAACCGCGACAGGGAATCAACGTCACCCCTCCAGAGGACGAACACATCATCAATAAATCTCCACCAGGCAACACAATGTGTCCGGTAGAGATCACTATGATAGATGTGCCCGTCCTCAAGCCATGCCATAAAGGCATTGGCATAGGAAGGAGCGACATTGGACCCTATCGCGGTTCCCCTGAGCTGTAAATAGTATACATCCTTAAACGAGAAGTAGTTCCTTGTCAGAATGATCCTTAGTGCCTCCAAAAAGAAGTCCAAGGTTTTTTCATCATATAAGGTCTCCATTTGTAGCAACCATTTCACAGCAATAATACCGTCTATATGTGGGATAGAGGAATATAGACTGGCAACATCAAATGTCACCAGTACTATATCCTCTAAATTCCCCACACTGACTCTATTCAATTTCTCCAGAAAATCAAGACTATCCCTTATATAAGAAGGTTTTTTACGTATCAGTGGTCCCAGTACCTTATCAAGCATAACAGCCAAAGGATTAAATATTGATCCAATCCCGGCCACAATAGGGCGTCCAGGAGGGGTAGTCGAATTCTTATGCACCTTAGTTAAAGTGTAAAGGGCAGGGGTTCTGGGATCTCTGACAACAAGAGCTTCTTTCAAACTAGATGCAATCACTCCTATCTCAAAATACTTATTCAATAATAATACAATTTCATCATTATTGTTTTTAAGGGGGTTACCTTGGGGTTACTACTTCTCCTTTAAGGATGTATACTATTTACAGCTCAGGGGAACCACGATGGGGTCCAGTGTTGCTCCTTCCTATGCCAATGCCTTTATGGCATGGCTTGAAGACGGGCACATCTATCATAGTGATCTCTAAGGGACACATTGTGTTGCCTGGTGGAGATTTATTGATGATGTGTTCGTCCTCTGGGGGGGGTGACGTTGATTCCCTGTCGCAGTTCCACCTGGAGCTTAATGGTATGCATCCGGCAATAAAATATACTATGGAATATAATGAGGAAAGTATTAACTTTTTGGATATAACTATATATAAGGATCAGGGACTTCAAACAAAATTGTTTACTAAACCCACAGATAGGAATCCCAATTTCGATGATTATCAAACCTTTGAGCTATTTTTGATAACCCTTTAAAATACCCTTGAAGGTTTGATAATTCTCGAAAATACGATTGGAAACTACTTTCAGGTTTCCGATCATATTTTTGAGGATTATCGAATATTCAAGGCTATTTCCAAGGATTATTGAAAATAGCTTGAACGTTCGATAATCATCGAAAATGGGATCCGAAGTCCCAAAATCCAAAGGATCCACAGGAGTAATATATATATATATATATATATATATATATATAACAATCAGAAAACAGGTACTGCACACCTTATATCTTCATCTACCTGGTGCTTGTGTGGAGGAGATCGGCTGTATTGCTCCCAAAATATCCAGAAAACCAGTTTCACACCGCACACAGGTTTTAATCTTCAATTTTCTTTTATTTCACATTAGCCCATGTAAAACGTACAACGTTTCGGGGTTGGCACACCCCTTCCTCAGGTACAACAACGGCTATCACATGTGATACAAACCCATAACCCTATATACCCTCCCCCACAGGATCTGACATCAATAATCCAACCTGTTAACCCCGTGCAACATCACCATTAACCCTGAAGCACCTATGAGACTACCCTCTTTTTTATATTTTTATTATTATTATTTATTGAGGAAGATATACATGGTTCCTTTTCAACTATAGTGTTTATAGATAATGATACAGATCGTAATCTCTATTAAGTCCCAATGGGTATAAGCTTTGTAATTGGTATACCCACCAGACTTCTCTCCTTTTTAATTTTAGCACCCGATCACCTCCCCTGTTCCCCGGGGGAACTACCTCTAATACTCTATATTTTAAGTCATTTTCCGTATGCCCCAACTCTCCAAAATGCTTAGGTACCGGCAATTTAATTTCTTTTTTCCGAATGCTAGAGCGATGCTGAGATATATGGGACTTGACCATCTGCGTGGTTTCTCCCACGTAGATGAGACCACACGGACACCACAAGGCATATACCACATAAGCAGAATCACAAGTGCAAAATTCTCTGTTTTTATATTCCTTGCCCGTCCGTGGGTGCTTAAAAGAGGGTCCCTTGGCTACAAATCTGCACTGTACACAATGCAGGCAAGGGTACATCCCACATTTACTAGGCCTCGTTGTCTTGCCCTCCTCATTTTTTCTGAAAGTGGCTCTCACCAAACGATTGCCTATAGAGAACCCCTTACAGTAAGAAATGAGCGGCGGAGATTTAAATTCCTCAATCTCCGGGTATGATTCACTTAACATATGCCAGTTCTGTCTGATCACCTTATTAACAAGATCACTACCCACCGCATAATCCATAATTAAGGGAATTCTCCTGTTTTTTCATTGGATGTTTGAGTTTGATATTACATAAATCATATTTCAGGTTCGATCAGTTGTACTACATGTACTCGTATTTTCGAGAATTATCAAACCTTCAAGGGTATTTTAGAGGGTTATCAAAAATAGCTCAAAGGTTTGATAATCATCGAAATTGGGATTTAAAGTCCTGAAAGCATGTTCCGTTTCGGATTTTCAGATCTTCGGGATTTTCCCGAGATCCATAAATCCAAAAATGGAATGAAACTTAACATTTTTGTCCATCTCTACTGACCACCTGGCGAATGTTGATTATGAATTTTTGGTTGTAAAAGATGTTTGTTTGTCGGTCGGACATCATGGAGGAATCTTCCCGGCTGTACATAGCTTCCTTCATAGTTACTAAGCTTATTGTTTACAATAACACCCAAGTCCTCTTTTATTGAGTCAACTCATAGGGTAAAGCTAGCATTTATGTTGTTTTTGCCCAAACACATACATTTGCATTTCTAAACATTAAACTTAATTTGCCACGTTGTAGCCCAAGTTGATTTAAATCAGCTTGTAAGTAGAGTTTATAATCCCACACAATTTAGTATCATCAGCAAACACAGCAATCGTACTTGCAATACCCAACACTAGATCATTTAGAAATAGGTTAAAGAGTGGTGAGTGGTCAGTATTTTATGAATGCTACCAAAGGATAGTAAGATTTATATGTGGATGTGGTTCAGGTTCCAGCATACAGTAAATTTCCTAATGCTGTTGCCACTGCCAAATACTTTAGTTTACAGAATATTTACATAATTCATGCATGCCATTACCATTAAGTGTACATGGATTTACAGATTTATCTTATTTACCTTTCTCTTTGACTTAAAATGTATTGTCACTACAAATAAAAGCACGTAACTGGCAGTTCAGATATAGTGATCTAGTGTGGTATGTGTTAATGTACTAGTGCAGATGGCCAGAAATTTATTTCAGTAACTTAAGCACAGTTACTGTAGTAACAGAGTGAATAGTGCCCAACTGCAACACTATGATAAATAATATGCATTGGGTTGATGCATTTTGGATGCTTGTAGTTTGTTATGCTAAATAATTTTTAATCTAGTTTATTTTTCACTATTATACAAATATACCAAATTGTGAAACAAAAAGGCAAAATATTAAATTCCAGTAAAAGGGAAAATGAAATCGTTAACAAGAAACAGAAATTCAATTGCAGTTTCATTAGTTGAGACCAGCTTGCACATTGTGTAAAACCCATAGAAGTTAGTTATAAGATGTAAAGCTCATTAATAAGCCTGCATTGGCAAAGTAACCTAGCCCACTGACACTTGAAGTGATTGCATCAAAACAGCTGTTCAGTTGATGTCAATATGACTTTTCGGGGTCTAATAATTGAAGATAAATTCTGCCTGCCAGGAGGCGTTGAAAAGCATCTGGCAGGCTAGTTCCACTGCAAATTCAAACTGTACAACTCCTCTTTGTAATAAATAGTGTCTGGTTTGTTATTAATAGTGTTATTAATAATAATAACTATAATAATATGTATTAGGAACTGTTGACTCGAAGGGGTGAGTCAAAATAGTAGTGTGAAATTGAAGTTTACTTAGTACCCCTTCTCCCCTGGCCAAGGACTGGTAGAATGGTGCAGCATAAGAAATATGTTGCTAAAAAGCAAAATACAAAATAGTCATACAACTTAAGGGGAGGTGGGATAAAGGGGCAAAAAGTGCTCCACGGAGCATAAAATGCAGTAGAGTCTTCTTAAAAAACAGAAGGTTTTTCAAATGTTTATTCTACAAAATTTGCACAAATTAGCATTGGCCAGCTAATTTCAAGAAATAATCAATTAATCCTTATTCGTTATTTCTTGGATGAGTTAGTTATATCTTTTTACAGCATAACACAGTGAAGTACCTTCTGTTGTTGTTTATATGATCCGTAAGAGTGATATAATGGCTGTAGTTTTCCTAGTTTTATTTTAACAAAGTCTTTATTCTTAAATGCAAAGCATTAAGCCAAAATATTTAAAAATTTTGTCCAATATTGGATTTTAGCAGAAATGACAAATAAAGCACAAACAAGATCTAACGCCCCTTCATGTCATATTATATTTGGAACTTATACACACAGGTTTCTGGAGATTATAGACTGAACATTTTGATCCATAAAATAAACTGTTACATAGCTCTAAACACTGTAAATAAATGTTGCTGAAAGTCCTGGAAGTGTGTGATTAAGGTTTAGAGCTATACTGTAGTAGAGATGTCCGAACTTAGCAAAATCCGGCCCGCTCGAGGATCCGCGAATTTTCGGAAAAATTTGAAAATTCGAAAATCCGTGAGCGGACCCATTAAAATGAAAATATCCTCGAAATTACGAGATTTCTCGTATTTTCGAAAATTTTCTAAAATATGTATTTTCCGCGGTTCGGAAGTTCGGAAGGCGGAAAATCCGGAAAAATCCGCCATTCGCGAACGGGATAAATCCGCGGCGGATCCAGGTTCAGATCCGTGAACCGGCCATCCCTATACTGTAGTTTTAAAAAAATACAGAATATTTGAAAACAGGGGTTAAAAAAAATAGTATTAGCCCCACTCTTCACATTGCTTGGGAATATGGTCAGCCTGTAGTTGGATGCACAGCACCACTGCGTGTGTGGGCAGGGGGAAGTGTTATTTGTGCATTATTATCTTCTATTATTGTAGTAAAAGATATTGAGGGGGTAAAGCCATTTGGTAAATCTTAGGAGACTGCAGCTTTTTTTTTTAAGGGCATGTCCACCCCCAAAACTAAAATTTCCCCCACTACTGGCCCCACTGTGCAGTGTTTAAAAATCCTAACCTTACATCTTTGCTCCAAATGACTCTCCTGCAATGTCTGTCCAAAGCCCCAGGAAATGACGAGTAGGAGCCTGTGTGTGAGTAAAAAGGTTTCCGCCTCTTGCGGGGTTTCAGGCTTGCCCACTGGAGCCCCCCCCTCTCCCTCCCTATCTCTGCTTGCTGCCCTGTGCCCTAGCATTAAATACTATTTCTGTAGTGTAGTGGACCCTATCCTACCCCCAACCCCCATATTTGTTTGCAAAAAAAATAATTGTTAATGTACTTACAGAGCCTTATTCCCCTGGAGTTCTGCACTGCTATCAGACGCGACTGTGATTGGCTGCCTCTCAGCCAATCACGGACACAGCTGCCAGTCCAGGCACCCTGCTTGCAATTTCTTGCAAACAGAGGGCCAGGTCTGAATGCCAGGGGAACGGAGTTCAGTAAGTACCTTTCTGATTATTTTTTTCCTAAACAAATATGGTGATTGTTATGTTATTTTAAATTTTAATTGACAGAAAATAAATGATATACAGACATATAGGCAAACAGACAGACAGACAGATATATTTTAATTGTTGTTATATATCTTTGTGAGTGTATAAGGCTTAGTACACACAATATATATGATTGTACATGCTTTGGCCGAAACGGACATTTGCCCCATGTGTGCCACACGCTCATGCATAAGGCCTTGTCCTCACAATACTACACTTGTGTACGAGGCTTAAATTTACTAATTTTGGCTGAGATGTTGTATTGTTTTTGTTTTAGAGTGAAATTATGTTATACAAAATAAGCAATAATCAGAACTAATGAAAGTTAAATTTACCTACGGAGCATACATTTTCATGCACCAGATCTGTCCAGGTGAACTTTATGCCAACAAAATTTGATTGTGTCTGTGCAACTCTAAGTAACCATGGTAACTTCTAAATTGTGTAATAGTTTAAAATAGAAATAGATTTTCAAATAATTAAATAAACATAAAAGAACTTCTGAGAGTAAAAAATATTATTTCCTCTTATTGAAATGTATGTGGTTATGAGAACAGTTAACATTCTGCAGACAAAAAATGTAAAGTCACCTTTTTGGGGTGAGTGCTCCAATAAAATAAAATGAATTAACACTTTGTCCTGGCTAGAAATTAACATTCAGACTAGTAAAGATAACATTTTTGAATTTGTCAACTTGTAAGTCATATTTCTATGTAGGATATAATTCAGGATGATAAAATAATTCAATTGCCTGATAATATTTCAAATCAGAATTACATTTCCTCCTATGTCATTCAAAGGTAACCATGTTACTGTATCCATTCTACACATAACTTTCAGTATATATAGGTTAATTGCAGAGTTTCACACTTGGAAATTCATAACCCATAAAAAGTACAACATTCAAAATGCAGATTGTATTAGGTGTTTAAAGGGAAGTATGTTTAATAAACACTTTGATGTTTAGTCAGCAGTGTTTCAGGAATTCCATACATTACTTTCATCAATATCTGTTGTATTCAATTAGATCAACTGGAGTTTAGTTTCGCTAGTCATCCGACTGGCTTTCTCAATTCAGAATGACTTGTACAAGAATCTGTGGCAATTATGTACCCTGGAAAATCCCAAATAGCACATCACAGCCAAGTGTTAAGGGCGTGATTGGATAGTAGCTAAGAGGTGTAGTCGTTTTCTCACCATGTCAACAGCCTCCTTGGTGGGTATACAGGTGAAGAGAGATGTCACATCATAGGACACCATAGTTTCTTCTGCACCGAGTACTATATCTTCAATCTTCCCACCAATGGTCCTAAGATGTTGGCTGGGTATTTTGCCACCTTGTATGTTACAGAGTTGATGCTGCTGACTATAGGTCTTAGTGGGGCCCCTTCCTTATGTATCTTTGGGAGTCCATATATGCATGGATGTGCCTCACCAGGGTAGAGGCGATGATACATTGCTCAATCAATGGCTTTATCCTCTTAAAGCTGTTGTAGTAAGTCTATGATTCTTTTTTTTGTAACGGCTGGTGGGATCCCTTGTTAAAGCCTCATATGTGTTGTTATCGGCCAGGAGCATGGTCACCTTATCATGGTAGTCTGAGGTGTTGAGTACCACTGTGCATCTTCCCTTGTCTGCTGGTAGAATAGTGATACTGGGTGTTAAGGAGGCCATTTATGTGAAAATAGAAAACCAAGCCTAAATAGAGGTGGGGGGGTTTGACACCAACTGTCTGCCATGTACAATGCTGTTTTGACACCTTACACTGGGCGTTCCTATAACACCTCTTAGCCACTATTCAATCACGCCCTTAACACCTGGCTGTGATATGCTAATTGGGATTTTCCAGGGTACATAATTGCCGCAGATTCTTGTACAATTCATTCTGAATTGAGAAAGCCAGTCGGATGACTAGCGAAACGTCTTCAAGAACTAAACTTCAAGTCCATTTGATCTAATTGAATACAACAGATATACCATGACCTGGATGAATGAGAACCTTCACAAGCATACTTTCATCTACTTTGTACAATACTGTAGATGTTGTGTCTCATTATCTTTAACTGTTTTCTATATTTCCATATCCCTACATTTCACTCATTAAATTGAAAATTTAAGACCACGTTATTTACACAATATATGTAGATGTGTATCACTATAATAGGAGATGAGAGTGTGTCCAGTTCAGTTAATAGCATAGCTGTAAATGCCCCTGAATCTGTATCATCAAAGATCCTTGACATTTTTTTTTTCTTCAAAAATCAGTGGGATTTATTGTTCACAGAATAGTATAATCCATATTAAAATGTTTCCTCCATAATCCTGGAATAATCAAAAAATAAATATACAGTTTGAGAGGTTTTCAGAACCACTAGGATCATTAAAACAAAAATACCAATGGGACTGACAATGTCAATGTCAATGCACCCAGATGTTATTCTTGCAAGATTTTCCCCCACCAAACATGTTACCGGAGCACCCTTCAGGCTCTTCTGAATTGTCACACAGTATATCATCACCTCCCTTAGGAAGCTGCATGTCAGTAGCAATTCCCCAATGCCTTTGTGGGTCATATGTTCCTCGTCCAAGGTTATGGTTATTCATCCATCTTGAAAAAACAAATTCTTTGGATCCCCACCAATTTTACTGCTGCTCCAAAAAAAATGGTTCTTAAGACTTCATGCAACTTATGTTTGTAACTATTTTAGAATGTACAGCACTGCATACCCAAGTGGCACTGCTGTATATAAATACAATTATATATACATACATACATACATACCACATCCCTCTGTCTCTTGCCCCGTGTAAGCCATTGTTGTCTACATTATGAACCTGATGAAAAGGGAGAATGTCACTTTTCGCTGCTGGTTATCGCCAATTTATAGATTGCATCAAGTCTAAATGTGGCGGAAAAAAGTTACTGAACCTTTATAGATACAGCCCTTATTAACAATATATTTCTTGTGACTACAGGTACATTATATTTACAGATAAAAAGAATGATTAGGGAAAACATATGATATTCAACACTGTTTTATTTTGATTATGAATGTTGAAAAGTGTTCACAGTTTTTCCTATTTCAGAGGTTTGGCAAGATTAAAAGGCAAGATTTTGCATGATAAGATTAGTTTCTCTCAATAAATGTGCATTTACATTTGATTTACCGCATCTGTATTAAAAGCTATACATTCTTATAATGTGAAAATAATTATGGATTTATTATACTGTTATTTATATGTGGCCAGAGTTAACACTCTGTTCTGAAGTGCTGCACTGCCATCTACTGATAATGTAATATGCTTATAAATGCATTGCTCCTTGGCAAATTGAGAAATAAGCTGTACATTTTTTTATCAATGAAAATGGGGGTTGGAGGGTCTCAAACTGGATTTTCTTGCTTTAACTAAATCTATGTGTGCAGATAAGTGACTAGGATCCTGTTAACACATTTTTTTTATAAATACGTGTCAACGGTAATCCTATTTTATATCCATAGTGAAGGTCACACCCAAGTGCAGGTTATTTGAAAGAGAATACTTATCACAGATGTGGTGTTATCTGGTATGCCAACCATGTGTGTAAGCAAGGTTAATTCTTTCCAGACAGAAGGAATATTAATAGACTACAAAATAAATTGCCAATAGACTTTGTTGCCACAGATTCTCAGACCCATTAATAGGAGCTAGGATTAGAATGGAATACTCAATGCTTTTTTTCTTATTTACTTGCAGTAATTCCCATTTAAAATAATATCAGCCTTGGAATAAATTAAAGGTCATGCAGAAATCCAAGTTTGTTTGGTATGTAAACATAGAAAATATTATAAATTCAAACACAACTTTTCCATTTTACCTTCAAACAAAGAGCTAATGATGAGCTTAGTGCTACACTTTCCTCCTTTAGCTTAATAAATATAACAATAATTTAATAACGTCATTGATACAGTACAATAGATTTACACTGGAATGCAAGAATGGCCAGAATGGGAACAATTTCACAATTTCTATACATTGAAGATGCACAAAGCCAATAGGTTGGATCCTGCACATCTTAATACATTTATATACTGGGTGTGTAGTGGCAATTACCTCTGAAAAGGCAATTGAACTGATATATTGGGATGGATTCCACCACACACCAGATTTAATAAATAATCTTTATTTGGTCAACGTTTCGGGGGGCAGCAGAACCCCTTTCTCAAGATAAATCAACATATGATTTGTCTTGAGAAAGGGGTCCTGCTGACCCCGAAGCGTTGACCAAATAAAGGTTATTATTTGTTAAATATGATGTGCGGTGGAATCCATCCCAATACACAAGGTATACAATGATTGTTGATGGGAGGGTACTTCAAGACAGGCTTCTACCTGTATATTTGCAAAGTAAAGCAAAAAATAAACAAATAAACATATGCAATTGCTAGTTATCTAAATATCAGAAGCAATTAAATGCTTAAAAGTAATGGCACAATATAACATGCCTTATGGCCAATAATTTAGAATGCGTAGGAACTGCTCGACGAGGGAGGCTTTTTGATCAGCATCAGAAAAAATGATAGATAGGCTCCTACTAAGGGGATATAAGAGGGATACCCTAGAGAAAGCCTACATGAAAGCAAGTCAGATGGATAGAAAGAAACTTTTACTAGGTAAGGAGAAACATCAGAAAAATACAAATAAGGGCACGCACTATACTACACAATTTAGCCCCCAGTATAGGGGCATTAAAAGAATAATCGGGAAGTATATCCCTATTTTGGAGCAAGACCCTATTCAGGAAGGATACAAGTGCATCCCAAAGAGGGCATGCACTTTAGGGAATATACTGTCACCCAGTTCCTTTTCAAGCATCCCTATTAATGGGGACACATGGTTAAAACACAAAGGCACCTTTCCTTGTGGTGCCATAGATGTCTGACCTGCAGGTATGTACATCAGGGTGCTGAATGTAAAAGTACAGCCAATGGCAAGGTTTTTTCATTTAAAACAATACATCAATTGCCGAATCACGTAGTGTACCTCATTACATGCAGTGTGTGAAAAATCTAGTACATAGTATGCACAACACTCCCTCTAAAAGAACGTATGAGGGAACACCTACGTGATATTAGAAACAATAATGAAAGGAGCCATCTAGCTCGCCATATAAAGATAGAGTCGTAGGAAAAGGTATTCTGAAAGCATTCAGATACAAGTCGTCACACAAGTATCCCCCATAAAAAGGAGACAGGATCGTGTATCTCCAATATAAAAACCAGAAGCCCAATGGATATTTTGCATGAATATCAGAACACCTAAAGGTCTAAACCAAACAGGTGATATAGCTTGCTTTTTGGACTGATTAGATTTGATTGCTTCTTTTTCTCCCTCCTTCTCTCTCTTTCTTTCTCCCTTTCTCTCCTCTCCTCTCCTCTCCTCTCTTTCTATCCAAGCTATGAAGCTGTATTTAGTTTGCTCTATCTCTAACATATGTAGGTCTCCTCCTCTAATTTATTAGTCATAGCGAGATACTGTCAATACATTCTATAAGACTACCCTAGAGGTGGAGATAAAATACTTCACCTTATAGAACATCAAATAGTCTCCATAACCCTAAACTGATACATTGGAAACTATGTACATTTGTTTTTCTATATAGCTGTTACACTTTTTAAATGTTGTGTCTTGGTTTTCTGAACTCCCCCTTAGATGATAATTATATATATTTATTTTTGATACATTGTTTGTTTTTCCCCATTTTTTTTTGTTTAGGGGGAAGAGTGTCAATTATACAAAGGCTTGATTTAGGATGTTTTTGACGGATGCTCATGTTTTGTACATATTTTGTATGTATTGAAGGGCAGGTATTGATCCTTGAAGTATATCTCCCTTCACGCTCCCACTGTTTAAGAAAGCCTTTAAATGATAAAGACCAGGGGAAAGGGGTGGTTACCCCTTTATCGCTTGCCTAGAAAAGGAAGCTATGTAAGGAGAGAGTTACACGCCTATGACTAAGGACATGGACGTGTCCAAAATGCGTAAGGCTTTTAATTTGCTGTTTCTCATGCTTGCTGTATAATTGATGGATAAATAAAGACTGGCAGCACGGGTCATTTATATTCTGGTATCAGCAGTAGCTGTGGTAAATTAATGATCGCGGTCATAAATTTATAATTGCAACCATAGATCTATGACCGCAATGGTAGATTTCCGAATGCACATACAATATTATTGTGGTACTGCATGATAGTGTATGAATGAACGTTTGTACATTTATGGTTGTGATTTTTTTTATGATAACCCACGGTTATCATTATTGCAAAATCTGACCCATTGTGTTTAAAGTATAGATAAATTACAGGTTAAGAAGATGGGGAAAAACACATCAGGGTCAGAAACATGGAGAATCCATTAGATATAAAGATCTGTAATTTAGGCTGCGCAAACTCCCTCACACCATGGGCATGTAAATAAATAAATAAAGTATGATCAATAGTAGTGTACAGTAAATATCAGTCTAAAACCTAAATACATTAACCATATAAAAAATATAAATAATGTGTAAAAGGACACTTACATAGTCCAGTAGTTTTCAAACAGCTTTATTTGAGAAAGCTGTTTAAGATAGTGAAACGCGTTGAGACCTGAAGAAAGGTCAGGATTTAAAAAAACACCTTTTTTACTGCATTTTAGCAACATTTACCGTATATACTCGAGTATAAGCCGACTCGAGTATAAGCCGAGGTACCCATTTTGCCTCCAAAATGGGTAACCCATGATTGACTCGAGTATAAGCCGAGGGTAGAATGTTGCCTAATACCATTCCACTGTAGATGTTTGGAAACTGCAACTCCCAGCATGCTTTCGTTGCTGGGAGTTGTAGTTTCCAAACACCTATAGTAGAAAGGTATTGGGTGCTATTGTATGGCCACCCTAGAGCCCCCCCAGTTCACTTACCGTACCTGGCCAGTCTTCATCTCTCCAGTCTTCAGTCTTCATCTCTTCAGACTTCAGTCTTCATATCTCCAGTCTTCATCTGTCCAGTCTTCATCCTTCAGTCTTCAATCTTCAGCTCTCCGCCGGTCTTCAGTCTTCAGCTCTTCTCCGGCTGCCGCTCGCTCTGTGCAGTTCCCAGTAGTTCTTCGTGGCTGCGCGATGACGTCATCCCGCCGGCGTGTGCGATGACATCATCGCGCACCCGCGAAGAACTACTGGGAACTGCCGGCTTTCCTTCCTGAATCGCGGCTGCAACTGGAATCAAGGTAAGTTTTCGAATGACTCGAGTATAAGCCGAGTCAAGGTTTTTAGGTTGATTTTTAAACCTAAAAACTTCGGCTTATACTCGAGTATATACGGTATTTATGTTTTTATCTTGCTGTTAAAAACATGCTCTGTGCTAAGAGTTAAAACAGAAGAGGAACCAAGGCACCTATCTGCAGTATACAAACCCTCTGAACAAATCCATAGATTCTGAATGTTTATGGGACTTTTTATTGGTGTTTTAACTGACTTGCTATTTTAAAAGAATAAAGCTGTTTGAAAACTACTGGACTATGTAAGTGTCCTTTTACATATTATATATATTTTTTATATGGTTAATGTATTTAGGTTTTAGACAGATATTTATGGTATACTACTATTGATCATACTTTATTTATTTATTTTTTAAATGCCAATGGTGTGAGGGAGTTTGCGCAACCTAAATTACTGACTTTTAAACATATACAAGTGGACCCCAGGTTCTGCAGCAGACCCCATGCACCTTATCTACACATCCTACCCACTCAATCCTGAAGCGCAGAGGACCCACATTTACTGAAAAGATACAGAAATCTAGTAGCTGGTAGTTTAAAACATTTGATTGGTTCTACATACTATCTGGCAACCCAGTTTATGACTGGGTTGCAAGATCATTTGTTTGTTTAGGGACTTAATAAATGTATTGCACTGATTGAAATTAAACAACACTTATTCTAATTCAGCCCTGCTGCATGGGTTATAATAGGTGTCCCTACATGTTTCACTGATGTGGCAACCCTGGGGTCAACTCTGTGTTTTCCCCTGGATAACCGTTTTCTGTACAGGGAATAGGGTGACCAATGGAATTTGTGTATTTCCAAATATGGAATGAAAGTCACTTGTGTATGGCCATTTTAGTTAGGGGACTTACATATCTGTCTGTCTGTCTGTCTGTCTGTCTGTCTGTCTGTCTGTCTGTCTATCTATCTACCACCTGAGTGTTGGGACACCTGTTAAAACCACATGCAAATTAAAATTAATGTTGTTTAATTATAATCACTTTGTAATTAGTACAACCCTGGTAATTACATGTATTAAGTGTGTCCCTTTTACATCGAATTATCTGGCAACCAGTTTGTGACCTTTTCTCATAAGACACAAATTCATACATAATCTACTGTCTGAAAGGCTGGTTTGTATTTACATTCGAAGCATGATACAGGCTGCATTGGTTCCAGTTTAGGGATACATCTGGTTATAACGAACTGCTACACAGCCTTGTAATACTGTGTCATATGTGTTCAGGCTCAATCTATCACAAGCTTCAGAAGATTGCCACAGTCTCCCAGATTGTGTTGAATCATCCTAAATCTCCTAAAAATGCTTTATACAGTATCTGCCATAGTCTCTCACATATTGCATACCATTTATTGTGCAGATCGCATCTGCCCCGATAACAAGTTATTGGCAAAATTAGTTTCTTGCGTGAACTGTGCTGCATCGCAATTGCGCTTTTCACACGTTAGTGCGGCTGCAACCTTAGGGTTCACAAAACCCTTCAATGGATGGTGTTAAAATGCCTGCCCAAGTCTGCAGTGCATCACAATGCAGGAGACGCTATTGGCATGTTACATCGAAGGGGAGATTGCACCGGGGACCAGATAGCAGATCCTGGTTCAACCTCACTGTCAGTCTCTTGCTGTACCCCCTGCATTTTTTTTTTTTTTTTTTACAAAAGTCTAACTGAAGCTATTAAATATTACCAACTGTAAAAGTGACCTTCCCCTGCATCATTCGAGTTTCATCCACCATTTGAATTGGATTCAGGTTTAGTTTAAAAGCTCCATTGACCTTAATAATATCACTACAAACCTTGTTAGCTATTTCCATTTGTAAAATAATTCCTTGTGACTTTAAACTAGACATCCTTTTTTAATTTAAATTCATTTCAAAATAGTGATTGGATTTTAATGCTAATGTTTGATATTCTGCCCGTGTTTAATTAACTCCAAATTATTTCAAATCTTTAAGTATTGCCAGAGCTATATAATGTACATATAATGTATGATTACAATACTTCGGGTAAACTACTTTTATTTACTCATTTGGCACCTGCAGATACAAGAAATGTATTTTTATAAAATCTCTGCGTATAATGCATTGAAAAAGGGTTGTAATACATTGATGATATTCTAAGCAAATTACAGCAACAGGAACCCATAAGCTGGTTATAGTAACCATCCATAAGACATTACAAAAAAATGCAAATGTTTAAAAAAGTGCTCTCCTTAAAATGAATGATTTTCCCTGGTTCCCCACACTGCTTACCTTACCATCCTCCTGCAATGCAGGAGGTGTTGCAAATTGGTTACTGCTTTACAGTAGCAGGGAAGGTAAGGAGCAATGGCTTGCAGGTGATTAGAACTCCCTCTTGTCTGTGGAACTGAACTGTATATTAAACACTTGCCAAACCCTAACCAAAGAACTGAGTTCTTTCTTTTATGCTTTCCCAAAAAACAATCCAACCAGACCATGCAGTCCAGACCAGGACATGTCCATTCTTTAAACAAAAAAAATCATCACTTTTTGCCTCTAACCCAACTGCTATTTTTAGCACTTCATTACATTCACTGGATATTTAATGATAAGTATCACCCTTGTTTTCTCCATTTTCGGCAGAGGTTGCTGCCTCCTCTGTGTGTGCAGAGAAGGCAGCAGGAAAAAGAGCAGTCAAACTTTAGCTGCGATATAAGCTGTCACAGTGAGTGGATGGAGGGAGGAGCCAGGTTACGTTTACCCTTTAAAAGGGTGTCTGTAGCAGCATCAGTGATTGGCCAAGATGTGATGTCTCACCCAATCACTGACGCCGGTACCGGTCCAGCCCCTTCTGCTGCTGCTGTGCGTGGAGAAGTTCCAAATGTACTATGGCACACCGCTGTTGGCTGGTTAGCCAGACAAGTTGGTAGGTGCTATCCTCTTAGCCCCCTACTTCCAGGGCTCCATAAACCAAGCAAGGTATCAAAGTAGAGGAGCACACTACTGTCGTGAAAATTTCTTTATTTTAGTGCAACAGCATACAACGTAGTCCCCGAAACGTTGTATGCTGTTTTTGCACTAAAAAAAGAAAATTTTCACGACAGTAGTGTGCTCCTCTACTTTGATACCTTGCTTGTGCGTGGAGAAGGCACAGAGCCGCAGCAGAGAGGTGAGGCAGTGAGTATATTTAGGAGCCACTGAGAACTGTTTTAACCTAACAAGGTCTAGATTTTGGGGGGTGTTTAGTTTACAGTAAATTTAAGTTTAGGTGTGGACATGCCCTTTAAAGTTTATAGAAAAGTCCTGTCAGCAGCAGAGGATGTTGGGAAATTTACCATTAGGTTTAATATAGGCATCCACAAAAAGAAGCCATTATATTTTGGACCATACCTACTATATTATTTTTAAGTTTTTAAAACGCTGAATCACAAATTGTATTGAATTGCTGAAACTAATCCTTTCATCTACCCAAGCTTCTCTGCTTTCTCCCACCTAGATCTTTATTGGCAACAATCTAATTGCTACATTAGCTTCAGTGGATAATGTTCAACAAGAAACAAATCTTATCTTTAAAGGCTATGTCCACCCCTAAATTGGAATTTTAATATTCTGCTCCCCCATGTCCCCCAGCCCCAACCGCTATTTTTTTTTGTCAGAAACCCCCCAAACTCTTACTTACCTCCCCTCGATCCTCCGCCCACTGCCGGCCCTCTGCTTGCGAGAATGCAAGCAGAGGGGCGACCGCAGTCGCGTCTGTGATTGGCTGAGGCAGCCAATCACGGACACGGCTGCCGGTCATTCAGTGCAGCGGAGGAAAGCGGAGAGGTAAGTAAGAGTTTGGGGAGCTTTTTTAAAAAAAAAACATGCGGTTGGGGCTGGGGACATGGGGGAGCAGAATATTAGGGGGTTTAATGCTAGGGGGAGGGATAGTAGAACGGGAGGGAGAGGGAGGGAGAGGGAGGGGGAGGGAGGGGGGGAAGGGCTGCAGCACGCATGCAGGAATCTCCGGGAGCCCAGTAGCAGGCAGTGTCCTATATGGACCTGCTAGCCTCCTGGTGGTCAGTTTTTGGACTTGGGGGGGGGACTACAGGAGAACCAGATGGAGTTGGGATGTGAGGTAAGGATTAAACTACACTACATGGTGGGGCCAGTAGTTGGGGGGAATTATAGTTTTGGGGGTGGACATGCCCTTTAAAGGGATATTCCTTCCCTAAAAAAGCATTACTAAAAACTACAAGCATTGTAACTCTACTGGGACATATTTAATGCAAAATATTTTTATTTTTTTTGACCAGCTCCATTTTAAAAGCAGGATTACGGCTGCGGCCACACAACAAGTGCACTCTGAACCCAACATACAGGTGCAGAATCCTCAATATTCCTCCCTCACAAGAAACAGCATTAGAAAGTGAACTAAAACGAGGGTGGCACTCCAAGTGAAAATAATTTATTTGTGACCACACATCACTCACAACATTTTGGGGGGGTTACATAATCACCTGAAGAAGGGGGCATGTAACCCCCCCAATGAGGTCCCTGTCTTGTAATCTAGTTGGGTAACATACAGATACATAGGAAGGTTATAAGCGCCAGGTTATAGTGAGAACCTGTGCAGCGTAAATTTAACAATCATATAATTTGCTGGTGATTTGAGAGGTAGAATGTGAGATTATGTTAAAACCTACTGATCTTGATGAAGAGAGAGGGGAATAGAATTCAAGAGGATAGAAGACACAAGAAAAAAATGTTAAAGGCCAGAGGAGACGCTGCAATTGTGATGCTCTGTATGGGAGATGGTTCTGCAAGTGAGAATACAGGTAGAGACATATGGGGACACAAGAGAAGATGATACAAGAAGGAGCAGCAGAGAAAAGTGATTTGAAAGTTAAGAGAAGGTTTTACAAACAATACTTTGTTGGGAATAGGGAACCAGGTTGTTGTCTGGCATAGGGGAGATTTAAGTTTCTGTTTGTTAGAGAGCGAGACAATGCATGCAGCAGAGTTTAGTATCAACTGAAGGGAAGAAAAATGGGAAACAGAAAGACCAGTAAGCAGAATGTTACAATAATGCAGATGTGATAGAATGAGAGCGTAGATAAGCATAGCAGAAACAGAGGAGGTTGGAAAGGACCAGGTTTAGGTTGTAAAATAATACATTTACGGGGAGATTCAATACGGGAAGTTGCAGTTACTTACCTTAGCCCAAACCCACGATACAATAACTGACGTAAACGAGATTACGTCAGTTATTGCATCGCGGGATCAGGCTAAGGTAAGAAGCAGGACTTTAATGCTCCACAACCTGTAGCATAAAGTTTTGTGCTAAGAAGTAGCGCAAAACTTTACGCTACTGGTTTTGGATCGTTAGCACAGCGCTATTTCCAAAAACATTCGGAAATGGCGCTGTGCTCTAAAATCCGTCTAAAACCCAAGTTAACTCAAAATTTCTTTGGGTTAACGTGGGTTTTAGACGGAAAAGCCATATATTGAATCTCCCCCTTAGTTTTAGAAAGGTTCAGATTAAGAGGAGAGGGCAAGGAGACAGTTGGAGATGAGTTATTGGATGTTAGGGTGGGGGTGGAAAAGTAGATTTGTGTAATATCAGCATACAGGTGATAGTTTAAAAAATGAACTAATGATGTCTCCCGTGGAAATAGTGTAGATGTAGAACAACAATGGTCCAAGAACAGAGCCCTGCGGCCGCGCACTCTGGGAAACAGAGAAGAGGTTTAACTATCATAAGACACGGGGTAGGTTCTGTTATAGAGAGACAGGATCAGAGACAGGACAATTTTTTTGATTTTGATTATTATTTTATTGATTGCTTAATTTTTTTTATGAAAAGTATGGTTTGGTAGCCCTTTAATACATTTACTGAAAATAACTTTATGTTGAAGAACATTTTGAAATATTTTGAATTCTATTCTGTTTACATTTTCCTTCATCACCAGCAATTTGATATAAAAAAAAAATAAGTAACCCAATTATTTCATTACTTGGAAGATTTCATTATGCCATAAAATATCAATTCAGCAGTTTCTCTTTGCTAATGCAACTGAAAGTCATCTGCTCAATGAGACCTATTACTGGTGTTTCCCATGATCACAAGCGATTGCTGCTCATTTTGCAGCAGGACTTTATTGTCTAGTAATGATGGTTTGAGAGTTTAATTCTAATTTACGTTTTCTATCGTTTTAAATTTATTTAGTTGTTTAGCTGTAATAATTTTCGTGCTATTAAGGGATAAACAAAGAACAGCAACTCATTTCAATGCAGTCAGTTGAGTTTATTACACTTTCTTAATTGCCTTTATTTTTTTTTTTAGAAGTGTTAAAAGTTATTTGCAATTCCTCCTGTGGTTTACACACACTTAGAAAGTTCATAGACATAAACTAATGCTTTATAGTAACTGGATTTAGTATTGCTGCAGTTACAAACTCCATTTCAGTAGATATCATCAAAAGAACAATTTTAATACACACAACAACAAAAAGTTCATTAGAAGACATGACTAAACTATACTGCACACCAATCCCCCCCCCCCCCCATTAGATAACATGTCGTTTCTGATAATAATGTTTTGTAGTAAAGAATATAAACTCTTCACCCAGCAGAAAATACATCACTCAGAGATCCCTCTTAGCAAAGCATAACAGGGCATGTATGTGTACTGTATAGGTTATGGGGCAAAATCTCACGGGTTCAGTGCTGTGTAACATAATTGTTGACCCTGGACAACAAAACTTGGCTATGGCTATTGTAATGACAGTTTGTTGTGACTTGGCCTGAATGGGTTAATTATTGGTATTAGTTCCTTCAAAGACACATAAATGCCATTCCACCTTGAAAACAGTCCCCAGTATCTTTGTTAGGGTTAGTGGAGCACAGAGCTAGATCTTCTGTAATAGACAAAGTGGGGCCGAACCATCTGGTATTCTCTACAGCCAGAGGTCTGGTGGTTACCAAGAGGTCACCTTAAGGACAGTCATATGTATTAAGTAAATATATTATTGTATTGGAATGTGATACAGGAAACAATATTACATTTGTGAATGGGAAGGTAGGCCCATTAAAAAGATACCCAATATTATCCTTTTTCCATTGTCAGGGGGAATTATTAATATCTTGGGAAATATGTATTATACACGTTTTGTGTTTGGTATTATAGGAGTCGATAATACAGGAGAGGAATATGTGGTCTATATACCAGTACAATGTACATATCTAAATTTATCTGGAATCTACTTAACGTGAGGAGGGAATGAATGGTTGTGACAAGTCGTAAATCTGGACATTCCTGAGCACTCATGCATTACAACAAGGGGCATAAAAAATCACTGTAACCCCTATAACTTTGTTCATACTTATGGGACATGCTAAATGGGTATCAGTATGAACAAAGTTATAGGGGTTACAACTCACAGGACTTCTAGTGAGTTGTTAGGGTCTGTGAATCTTTTTATTCTCTTTATTTTATATAACTGTTTGTACCTATATTGTATGTCATTTTATTATAACACCATTTTCTATTATTTTTGTATTATATGCACTGTCCACCTTTCAGAATATTAAATCTAAAATTTAATAAGTTTTGTCTTTGATGCTCAAAAAGAGCTTAGCCTCTGAAATATACATGTGTTTGGATGGTCTTTAAAGTGTATTGAATGATTTGCTTGGGTAAATGCTAATTAACTCTGTGAATGCTGTGATCTACTGAAGCTGATTAACCCGTTGGTTGCTGGAGCGAGTGGTGTAGTGTTAACCATTTAGCTGCCAGGACAAGGGTGTACATAGCCAGTGAGAGTCAAAAATGTTTGTTTGGTTCTCCAAGGCTTTAAACTTGGAGTGGTGGTGGCCAATATCAATTGATTGGTCAGATGACGTGCCCCAGCGATCAGCCATTCGTGACAGCTATTCTGGCCCAAACTTCTTAACCAACTCTGGGTAGGATATGTCCCAATAGACAGAGTACATTCACCAACATACACAAGCTGTATCTCACCTCTCCCTTTGTTGTGGCTGCTAAGTGATTTATGAAGTTAACCAGTGGGTACTAGGGGTCAGCTCCCATAACCACCTCCGCTGGGTAAACCTCCAGCTATTTGTAACATATTCTGTAGTGTTCAACGGATCAAGACAAGGAAATTGCAGCCTTGCTTCCTAGAAGCTGACAGCCAATCACATAACAGCACAGAGAGCCACTTTACTTCTGTTCACAGCTGTGATCATCCTCAGTCATGCCCATATAGGTAAACATGACTGTGGTTTTTTTGGGGGGGGTGTTGATGTCCAGCCTTCCTACTAATGTGTAGTTACATCCCTCAGTGACCTAGTTATGGCAGTGATTTCAGTCTATATATACGTTTTGGTGCTGGGGTACATTTTTAACATAGATCTGAATATTTCACGGGCATCTGCCAGAATATTGGAAATATTTATTTTAAATAAAATATGCAAAAAGACGCACAGTAGAATTATATTCTTAACTATGTCTATTTGACATTACTGGCAACTTTAATGTTAATTTAACATTATGAGTTTTGAGGTGACTATTTTATGCATTTATTGCTGTCATTCAAACGCAGCTGCATTTTTTACTTCAGCTTTGTAATCTGCCATAAAACAATGCAGTGCCAAAGTCACTGGATACACAGGAGATGAAAATAGCTAAACTCGACATGCTAAACTGATATTAAATTGTACACACTGTGGAAAAGTGCTGTTATTACTTATTACAGCTCTAAATTATTAGCAATGCTTTGTGGATCCTCATTCAGCTAACGTCAAGGCAACAGAAAAATCTATGGAACTGACTGAGCCAAACATAACTCGTTCACTACCAGCATTAACCAATCTATTGAATATAATGCATCACAGCTGTGTGAAGAATCACACGCCCCCTCTAGCATTAAAATGCTTATTTAGAACTATATAAAGAAAAGAAGACAAATATTCACAATTTAATGCAGAACTCTAATTAAAATACTGTAAAATCTGAATGAAGTGTATGTAAGTGTGATGGGGAAGGTGTCACAATACAGATCTATTAAACTATAGAAAGAGGATGAAGTTTATGGAAATCCTTTTTTTTAGATGATAAAATTTGATCTTTTGAAATCTCCTCGTTATATGCCTGCTGAAAAATGATACACTAGCAACCACTTTTCCACAGAGAAATCAATACAGTTTTATTTTGTTAGGCAATAGGATTTGATAGCATGATTTAAACTCTCTATTTCTGTAGCACCTGCATCTCAAATGTAACTTGAAGTACTTCACAGAGCAAGTCCCCTAAAGGCAATAGAAATCTAAAATGTTATGAAAAAATCAAACCAATCCCTCACCACCACAACCCCCCAAACACACCTATGGGCCGATTTACCTAGCGGCGCTGGACAGGTTTTTGCAGTTAAACTTTAACTCCTTAATAGTGCCGGATGCACAGGCTACGTAAAAGACACCCGCGCACCCGGAACTCGCTTTTCAATGATTTTAGCGTCAGCATGATTATAACGTTGCCAAATAGCTGGCGTTAAAATTACACTGTCCCACGTGCGCAAACGTGATATTGAACCATAGCTGCTCTGGGTAAATCGCCTTTTAGGGCTAGGCCACACTGCTGTGTTTTTTTTTTGCGTTTGCGATTGCGATTGCGCTTGCGATTTTTCAAAATTATTGAAAACGCGGCAATGCAAAAAAACGCGCGTTTTTCGATGTGATTGCGATTGCGTTTTGCGTTCTGCATTTTTAATCGCAATCGCATGCGTTTTCCTATACTTATTGAAGAAATCGCAAATGCAACGAAAATCGCACATGAAATCACATGCGATTGCGTTTGCGTTTGCGTTTCAGTGTGGCCTAGCCCTTACTCTGTAAAGTCTCTGGGAAAAAAACAGATACATCTTACAAATAATATTTCAATATCTAATCTTTTATCTGCGTAAAATTTTCAGTTCTTTAAATGTATAGCGAAAAGGACATTTAAATCCATATTAAGGGCTAGGCCACACTTATCCGTTTTAATGTGCGATCCGATTGAGCATTAAAAAGCCCAAGTGTTGAGCAATTGGTCTAGCCACACATTTTGCTGTGATCCATTTTTCGGAGTGCATGTGATCAGCATTTTTTCCACAATCGCATGCGCTATGATTGCACAATGTTGCGAAATCGCACATGCACGGCAATGCGCACTAGTGCACCAGAAATGCATTGTAGTATGGCCTCATCCTAAATGTGATATTGTATTTGTTATTAACAAAGGGATTTAAGGTGCCTATCCATATTGCTGATATTCAGTAATGTGTAATGGAAGTGAAGGACACCATTCACATTGCACTGCTGCAATGTGTTTGGTTGTAAAAAAATGCACTGTATGCATCAGTTTGGTGCATTAACGCACAGCGTTGCCATTGAAAACAATGGCCACTGTGCATTAACGCAGAGGAAAATCGCACTAAATCGCAATGTGATTAAAGTGTATAAAGTTTATATATATGGCCGCATCGGCAAACTTATAACCCAGCTGCATGTTTATGGGAACCTCTTTAGTCTGCAGTTGTTCACCTATTAGATTTCCTTTAGGGAAAAGTGTATTTATTTATAAAGGACAAATATATTCCCCTATGAAGGGAAATTGCTGGAACCTACTGTATGTTTACATGACTGCCTTACTTCTTTCTCAGCAGGTATAACAAATGGTCAGATAGCTTAATAGCTTTAATGCTGTCAATGCTTTTACACAATTTATTGTTTGAAGATGTGTCATAAATGTTATTGCTGAAAAGGACAGATTTCTATTCATCATGTTAATTTATTGTTTTGTTCACCATTGATAACATTCTAATGTAGTCAACTTTTATTTCAAGTATCATGTTATAGAAAGCACTGGAATTGGACTGGAATTTTTGCTGTAAGGTACCCTGTGTGTAGTTGCTGCCTTTGTTTATTACAAATCTATTCATTTTTTACTTTAGTCTGCCTTGACCCTTGGATGTGTTTTTATTCTATCAGCTTTATTTAATAAATTGAATTCCAATAATTACATTTTGAATTTACATTATTAACAGGAATAAACTAGTAATGCTTGAACTACATTGCAACAATTTGTGCCATATAAAAACAAAAACTAGTCAGCAGTCATTTACCTATCCAAAATGCCCCATTAAATGTAGCTGTGTATCCATTTAAACACAATTTTCCAGAGTGTATTGCTGTAATCTGCTTAATCTGCTACACATCAGCAACATTTTGCAATAATACGTTTGGCTGCTTTTAACCAGTTCCTAATTTCATACCCCACCATTCATTACCTTACTTGAATGCAAATACTCTTCACACTTTGCATACAACAAAACAATAAATACCTCAGCGCTGTTTAATTTAGATTATCAAAAATAGTGATATATATAAAGAATACTTTCCACATACTAGTCAAATGAGCCTTCAACCATTAAAGCTGCCCAATAAATGGGGAAAAGGATGAAATTCCCACATGTATGAGCTACATAAATACTAAATCATGCATCCATGCTTTTAATTATATGTGAAAACTAAACACTTACTAAAGGATAACTAGAGGAAAAAAGTATGTTTTCAAATCTACATAAATTTGACAGAGAAGTAGTATGTTAATGCTCCTCCCCCTTTGACTATCTGCAGAAGAAAGTAAGGCTGGGTACACACTGAGGGACTATTTGTCACAACCGAGCACTCGCTATGAGCGAGTGCTTGGCAGGAACAAATGTCCGTCGGTCGTGGCAAATACAGCCGCGGACGGAAATACGAACGATCCGATAGGGAACCGCACGATCGATCGTAATTTTCCGACACGTCTGATCATTTGTGTGTCTGATCGAGGTCGGTCACAGGTTACACCGTGAATCTGTCAGTCGGCTGAAATTATGGGCTGGTGTGAGCCCAGCCTAAGTGTTATACTAATACACTATCCCAATCTAGAGGGCATATGTACTGAGTAGTAAAGTCTTTAATTTCAAACTTTTTTGTACTCTTTGCTGTTTTTCTGTTTGATTCTATTTATAAAAAGGAGAACATTGGAAAAAGAGTCCAAAGCTGTTTAGTATTTTTTCACTACACTTCATGGTAAAAACATTGAGAAATGTCTGTCATGGTAGTTAAGAGGTAAAAATACATTTTTCTAAAATAAATAAATCCCAAACTTATTTTGCCTAGTAAAAATGCATTATGGTGGCTTTATTACCTAATAATAGATACTTTTTGTACATGGAAGGTGCTATTAACATGACTAGTGCTTAAATGCTGTTGTGTGTTACCCTATTAATATTATTAGACCAAATCAGAGGGAAATCCTGAACACACCTGTATATTTTATTCAAAAGTAGATGCTGGGTGCCAAATGGCAGACTGAGGCAACAGTCAGTATATCAAACAGCAATGAAAAGCCATGCACACCAGACTTGCAATCCTGTGTATCTTTATTGTATATTACACAGGAACATCAAAGTGACGTTTCGGTACATAAATGTACCTTCTTCAGACAAAAGTTATACATTAACACAGTAACAAAAGCGACTTATATAGACACAGGAAGTAACATCTTTAGTGCCACCTGTAGGATAAAAAGACAATTGCAACACCATAATTACAAGTGCAACATACAAAAGTTTAAAAAGTGGAAAATTATCTTTAAGACAAGAAGCAAACCCAAATTATGATTCAATCCTTTTGGTTGAAGGGAGTCCATTGTGAAAATCCAAAATACTTCCCTACTAGAGATGGTCGAACTATTGAAAGTTCGGTCCGTTTTCGAACTTTCGAACTATTTTAAAAGTTCGAAAGTTCGAAAACAACCCATTAAAGTCTATGGGAGGCAAATAGTTCGAAAAGTTCGAGTCAAATACAACTAAAATATTAAGGTAACTTAATGTAATGGTTGTGGACCTGGGAAATGGTCTGGGGAGCATGTTCCAATATCCAGGACTTAAGTAAAATCGATTTTACTCTCACGCGCGCTACTTTCGAGCTTTCGCGTTCGAACGTTCGAGGTAACTGGACTTTACTTCTGCAGATCGATACCACGTATAGGCTGTAATGGAGACTTTACACGCAGATTCGATGTTCGCGCCTAGATACCATGTACATTTTACTCGCGGATTCGATACTCGAACATTCGAACATTCCATAATCATCGAAAGTCCGGGAAATATCGAAAGTCCGCGTCCGAGATAGTTCGAGAAGTCCGGGTCCGTTCGAACTCGAACAGTTCGGCTCGAACTCGGGTTCGAGTTCTATGCCATCCCTATTCCCTACATAAGAGCATCATCTATTAATATTATTAGGCTGAAAATGAGCCATTCTGAAAAAAAAAAAAAATTGCTGGGGAAAAAAAAGATGTTAGGTTATTTTACACATGTTACATGTACATTAGCCTTTTTCATTGTTCATATTCATGGAATGGGATATTCATTCATTCAGGTCATGGTATACTGTATCTCTGGTATTTAATTAGATCAAATGGAATGAAAGTTCAGTTGATCTAACAGAATACCACAGATATATGGTAAGTAGAGATGGGACTCCGACTCGTCAGATGGTCTGGATTTCGGGACTTCGGAGCCTATTTACTGTAATTATCCAATGTTCGATAATCCTCGAAAATATATCTGGAAACTCAAAAGTAGTCTCCAATCGTATTTTCCAGGGTTATCGTACATTCAAGGTTTTTTTCGAAAATTAGTGAAAATAGCCTTGAACATTCGATAATAATCGAAAATTCGTTCTGTTTTTGGATTTTCAGATCTTCGGGATTTTTTTGAAACCTATTTAATTAGAAATTTTCGAACTTTCATTAGGAATTTTTTATTTCAAACACACGTTTCTGATTTTCAAATTTTACATTTTTGTTTTTTTGATGATAAGTTTTAAGTTTTAAAGTCTCATCTGCGTATTTTTTAAAACTGCCATGTTTTTTTTTATCGAAACCAGATTCATTTCAAAACCAGGATTTATTGTTATTGGTTACATACGTACATGTGATTTGTTACCATGTGACTCTATTACCCCTATACGTAGGTGTGCACTGTTAATTAATTTAAGTTTTGGCAAAATCCTAATGTTTCAACTAGTAAAATAATGATCATGATAAAATAAATTACCTGCATTTTCTTATCTAAAAAAGGAACTTCCGTTATCATTTCCAGTAAAGAATGGGTTACACCTTTCATGTCATTCTAATATTACATTTTAAAACCATAGCTGCTTGTTTTGTAAAACCTTTTGTGGAATACGGTTCATTTGTGCATTATTATTATGTTTCCTCTGATTTCAATAGTATATTGAATTTGAACTAATTCAGAGACGCAATCTTTATAAGTCTGCTTCAATATAGAGCTGTGTTATTATTCCCATATATCATATAATATCAAAAGGGAAGACTCCCTATTTGTTCCAAATACGTCTGGAGTTAATGGCACAGTTAAGTAATTTTCTACCAGCCTATAATTTAACAAATGATAAAAGATTTTCTTTGACAGCTGTGCAATGCCTTTATTATGCTGTCAATGTAACTTGTACACGAGTGCACCCAAGTCTGTCTGCAAGACAGAAAGTAAAAAGTGTTATTGATAAAAGAGAAAGACAACAGAGATGGGAACATACTTATAAAAACAATAGCAGTGAACATTTGAAATTAATAAGATGCGCCTGTAATCTGGATGATGCTCTAACAGTTTCTAATTTTAACGTATCTCTATGCAGACCAGAAAGTAAAAAAAAAAAAAACTATTACCACACATTTTAGTACCTCTGTCCAGACAAATTGATATTTGCAAATGTATTTATTTCACCTGCCCATCATTAAGCATACAATTTTCTAATCAGGTATACCGTATATACTCGAGTATAAGCCGACTCGAGTATAAGCCGAGGTACCCATTTTTGCCTCCAAAATGGGTAACCCATGATTGACTCGAGTATAAGCCGAGGGTAGATAGTTGCCTAATACCATTCCACTGTAGATGTTTGGAATGAAATAAATCATTTGCAATATCAATTTGTCTGACAGAGGTACTAAAATGTGTGTTAATAGTTTTTTTTTTTTTTACTTTCTGGTCTGCAAAGAGATACGTTAAAATTAAAACTGTTAGACATCATCCAGATTACAGGCGCCTCTATTAATTTCAAATGTTCACTGCTATTGTTTTATAAGTATGTTCCCATCTCTGTTGTCTTCTCTTTTATCAATAACACTTTTTACTTTCTGTCTTGCAGACAGACTTGGGTGCACTCGTGTACAAGTTACATTGACAGCATAATAAAGGCATTGCACAGCTGTCAAAGAAATCTTTTATCATTTGTTAAATTATAGGCTGGTAGAAAATTACTTAACTGTGCCATTAACTCCAGACGTATTTGGAACAAATAGGGAGTCTTCCCTTTGTATTATATGATATATGGGAATAAATACACAGCTCTATATTGAACAGACTTATAAAGATTGCGTCTCTGAATTAGTTCAAATTCATTATACTATTGAAATCAGAGGAAACATAATAAATGCACAAATGAACCGTATTCCACAAAGGTTTTACAAAACAAGCAGCTATGGTTTTAAAATGTAATATTAATGACATGAAAGGTGTAACCCATTCTTTACTGGAAATGATAACGGAAGTTCCTTTTTTAGATAAGAAAATGCAGGTAATTTATTTTATCATGATCATTATTTTACTAGTTGAAACATTAGGATTTTGCCAAAACTTAAATTAATAACAGTGCACACCTACGTATAGGGGTAATAGAGTCACATGGTAACAAATCACATGTACGTATGTAACCAATAACAATAAATCCTGGTTTTGAAATGAATCTGGTTTCGATAAAAAAAACAATGGCAGTTTTAAAAAATACGCAGATGAGACACTTTAAAACTTAAAACTTATCATCAAAAAAACAAAAATGTAAAATTTGAAAATCAGAAACGTGTGTTTGAAATAAAAAATTCCTAATGAAAGTTCGAAAATTTCATTAAATAGGTTTCAAAAAAATCCCGAAGATCTGAAAATCCAAAAACGAACGAATTTTCGATTATTATCGAATGTTCAAGGCTATTTTCACTAATTTTCGAAAAAAACCTTGAATGTACGATAACCCTGGAAAATACGATTGGAGACTACTTTTGAGTTTCCAGATATTTTTCGAGGATTATCGAACATTGGTAATTACAGTAAATAGGCTCCGAAGTCCCGAAATCCAGACCATCTGACGAGTCGGAGTCCCATCTCTCTTACCATATATCTGTGGTATTCTGTTAGATCAACTGAACTTTCATTCCATTTGATCTAATTAAATACCAGAGATACATTATACCATGACCTGAATGAATGAATATCCCATTCCATGAATATGAACAATGAAAAGGCTAATGTACATGTAACATGTGTAAATAACTCACAATCTTTTTTTTCCCCAGCAATTTTTTTTTTTTTTTCAGAATGGCTCATTTTCAGCCTAATAATATTAATAGATGATGCCTTATGTAGGGAATAGGGATGGCATAGAACTCAACCCGAGTTCGAGCCGAACTGTTCGAGTTCGAACGGACCCGGACTTCTCGAACTATCTCGGACGCGGACTTTCGATATTTCCCGACTTTCGATGATTTATGGAATGTTCGAATGTTCGAGTATCGAATCCGCGAGTAAATGTACATGGTATCTAGGCGGAACATCGAATCTCGTGTAAAGTCTCCATTACAGCCTATACGTGAGTATCGATCTGCAAGTAAAATGTCCATGTTACCTCGAACGTTCGAACGCGAAAGCTGCAAAGTAGCGCGCGTGAGAGTAAATCGTTTTACTTAAGTCCTGGATATTGGAACATGCTCCCCAGACCATTTCCCAGGTCCCACAACCATTTACATTAAGTTCCCATTAATATTTTAGTTGTATTTGACTCGAACTTTTCGAACTATTTGCCTCCCATAGACTTTAATGGGTCTGTTTTCGAACTTTCGAACTTTTAAAATAGTTCGAAAGTTCGAAAACGGACCGAACTTTCATAGTTTCGACCATCTCTAGTAGGGAAGTATTTTGGATTTTCACAATGGACTCCCTTCAACCAAAAGGATTGAACTAATTTGGGTTTGCTTCTTGTCTTAAAGATAATTTTCCACTTTTTAAACTTTTGTATGTTGCACTTGTTAATTATGGTGTTGCAATTGTCTTTTTATCCTACAGGTGGCACTAAAGATGTTACTTCCTGTGTCTATATAGTCGCTTTTGTTACTGTGTTAATGTATAACTTTTGTCTGAAGAAGGTACATTTATGTACCGAAACGTCACTTTGATGTTCCTGTGTAATATACAATAAAGATACACAGGATTGCAAGTCTGGTGTGCATGGCTTTTCATTGCTGTTTGATATACTGACTGTTGCCTCAGTCTGCCATTTGGCACCCAGCATCTACTTTTGAATAAATATCAGGTGTGTTCAGGATTTCCCTCTGATTTGGTCTAATAATATTAATAGGGTAACACACAAACGCATTTAAGCACTAGTCATTTTAATAGCACCTTCCATTTACAAAAAGTATCTATTATTAGGTAATAAAGCCACCATAATGCATTTTTACTAGGCAAAATAAGTTGGGGATTTATTTATTTTAGAAAAATGTATTTTTACCTCTTAACAACCATGACAGACATTTCTCAATGTTTTTACCATGAGTGTAGTGAAAAATACTAAACAGCTTTGGACCTTTTTCCAATGTTCTCCTTTTTAAAATAGAATCAAACAGAAAAACAGCAAAGAGTACAAAAAGTTTGAAATTAAAGACTTTACTACTCAGTACATATGCCCTCTAGATTGGGATAGTGTATTAGTATAACACTTAGGCTGGGCTCACACCAGCCCATAATTTCACGCGACTGACAGATTCACGGTGTAACCTGTGACCGACCTCGATCAGACACACGAATGATCAGACGTGTCGGAAAATTACGATCGTCGTGCGGTTCCCTATCGGATCGTTCGTATTTCCGTCCGCGGCTGTATTTGCCACGACCAACGGACATTTGTTCCTGCCAGCACTCGCTCATAGCGAGTGCTCGGTTGTGACAAATAGTCCCTCAGTGTGTACCCAGCCTTACTTTCTTCTGCAGATAGTCAAAGGGGGAGGAGCATTAACATACTACTTCTCTGTCAAATTTATGTAGATTTGAAAACATACTTTTTTCCTCTAGTTATCCTTTAGTAAGTGTTTAGTTTTCACATATAATTAAAGCATGGATGCATGATTTAGTATTTATGTAGCTCATACATGTGGGAATTTCATCCTTTTCCCCATTTATTGGGCAGCTTTAATGGTTGAAGCTCATTGGACTAGTATGTGGAAAGTATTCTTTATATATATCACTATTTTTGATAATCTAAATTAAACAGCGCTGAGGTATTTATTGTTTTGTTGTATGCAAAGTGTGAAGAGTATTTGCATTCAAGTAAGGTAATGAATGGTGGGGTATGAAATTAGGAACTGGTTAAAAGCAGCCAAACGTATTATTGCAAAATGTTGCTGATGTGTAGCGATTAAGCAGATTACAGCAATACACTCTGGAAAATTGTGTTTAAATGGATCACAGCTACATTTAATGGGGCATTTTGGATAGGTAAATGACTGCTGACTAGTTTTGTTTTTATATGGCACAAATTGTTGCAATGTAGTTCAAGCATTACTAGTTTATTCCTGTTAATAATGTAAATTCAAAATGTAATTATTGGAATTCAATTATTAAATAAAGCTGATAGAATAAAAACACATCCAAGGTCAAGGCACTAAAGTAAAAAATGAATAGATTTGTAATAAACAAAGGCAGCAACTACACACAGGGTACCTTACACAGCAAAAATTCCAGTCCAATTCCAGTGCTTTCTATAACATGAACTTGAAATAAAAGTTGACTACATTAGAATGTTATCAATGGTGAACAAAACAATAAATTAACATGATGAATAGAAATCTGTCCTTTTCAGCAATAACATTTATGACACATCTTCAAACAATAAATTGTGTAAAAGCTTGACACATAAGCTATTAAGCTATCTGACCATTTGTTTATACCTGCTGAGAAGAAGTAAGGCAGTCATGTAAACATAACGTAGGTTCCAGCAATTTCCCTTCATAGGGATATATTTGTCCTTTATAAATAAATACACTTTTCCCTAAAGGAAATCTAATAGGTGAACACTGCAGACTAAAGAGGTTCCCATAAACATGCAGCTGGGTTATAAGTTTGCCGATGCGGCCAATTATAAACTTTATACACTTAATCACATTGCGATTTAGTGCGATTTTCCTCTGCGTTAATGCACAGTGGCCATTGTTTTCAATGGCAACGCTGTGCGTTAATGCACCAAACTGTGCATACAGTGCATTTTTTTACAACCAAACACATTGCAGCATGCAATGTGATGGTGTCCTTCACTTCCATTACACATTATGAATATCAGCAATATGGATAGGCACCTTAAATCCCTTTGTTAATACACATACATATCACATTTAGGATGAGGCCAACTACAATGCATTTCTGGTGCACTGTGCGCATTGCCGCATGTGCGATTTCGCAACATGTGTGCAATCATAGCGCATGCGTTTGTGGAAAAAATGCTGATCACATGCACTCCGAAAAATGGATCACAGCAAAATGTGTGGCTAGACCAATTGCTCAACACTTGGGCTTTTTAATGCTCAATCGGATCGCACATTAAAACGGATAAGTGTGGCCTAGCCCTAATATGGATTTAAATGTCCTTTTCGCTATACATTTAAAGAACTGAAAATTTTACGCAGATAAAAGATTAGATTTGAAATATTATTTGTAAGATGTATCTGTTTTTTTCCCAGAGACTTTACAGAGTAGGGCTAGGCCACACTGAAACGCAAACGCAAACGCAATCGCATGTGATTTCATGTGCATTTTCGTTGCGTTTGCGATTTCTTCAATAAGTATAGGAAAACGCATGCAATTGCGATTAAAAATGCAGAACGCAACCAATCGCAACCATCACATCGAAAAACGCGCTTTTTTTTTGCATTGCCGCGTTTTCAATAATTTTGAAAAATCGCAAGCGCAATCGCAATCGCAAACGCAAAAAAAAACACAGCAGTGTGGCCTAGCCCTAAAAGGCGATTTACCCAGAGCAGCTATGTTCAATATCACGTTTGCGCACGTGGACATTGTAATTTTAACGCCAGCTATTTGGCAACGTTATAATCATGCTGACGCTAAAATCATTGAAAAGCAGTTCCGGGTGCGCGGGTGTCTTTTACGTAGCCTGTGCATCCGGCACTATTAAGGAGTTAAAGTTTAACTGCAAAAACCTGTCCAGCGCCGCTAGGTATCGGCCCATAGTGTGTTTGGGGGGTTGTGGTGGTGAGGGATTGGTTTGATTTTTTCATAACTTTTAGATTTCTATTGCCTTTAGGGGACTTGCTCTGTGAAGTACTTCAAGTTACATTTGAGATGCAGGTGCTACAAAAAATAGAGGTTTAAATCATGCTATCAAATCCTATTGCCTAACAAATAAAACTGTATTGATTTCTCTGTGGAAAAGTGGTTGCTAGTGTATCATTTTTCAGCAGCATATAACGAGGAGATTTCAAAAGATCAAATTTTATCATCTAAAAAAAAGGATTCCATAAACTTCATCCTCTTTCTATAGTTTAATAGATCTGTATTGTGACACCTTCCCCATCACACTTCATACACTTCATTCAGATTTTACAGTATTTTAATTAGAGTTCTGCATTAAATTGTGAATATTTGTCTTCTTTTCTTTATATAGTTTCAATAACATTTTAATGCTAGAGGGGGCGTGTGATTCTTCACACAGCTGTGATGCATTATATTCAATAGATTGGTTAATGCTGGTAGTGAACGAGTTATGTTTGGCTCAGTCAGTTCCATAGATTTTTCTGTTGCCTTGACGTTAGCTGAATGAGGATCCACAAAGCTTGCTAATAATTTAGAGCTGTAATAAGTAATAACAGCACTTTTCCACAGTGTGTACAATTTAATACATTTTAGCATGTCGAGTTTAGCTATTTTCATCTCCTGTGTACCAGTGACTTTGGCACTGCATTGTTTTATGGCAGATTACAAAGCTGAAGTAAAAAATGCAGCTGCGTTTGAATGACAGCAATAAATGCTAAAAATAGTCACCTCAAAACTCATAATGTTAAATTAACATTAAAGTTGCCAGTAATGTCAAATAGACAACCAAAAAAATTTGGCCTGCCTATCATTAAGCATACAATTTTCTAATCAGGTATAGTTAGATATATGAGTTTAGAATTAATCTTTTTTTATTTTAGATTTTTATTTTTACCTTATTTTGAACATAATCTTGAACATAATCTACGCTTTTTTCATGAATAGAAAATATTTCTAGAGAATATAGGGAGGCCATGTCTCAAATTATTTTATTAGAAATTGCGTGTATGATTTATAATGTAGCAGCAGCCAGGAGAAATGTATATAACCACAGTATTGTTAATGATAATTACTGATACCAGCGGTTCCAAACAATGTGACAGTATTCTACACTCTGGCCTGGAAAAACAAAGTTGTACAATACAGATCAGTTTGTTACATCTGTATAGGTACAGAATCTGATACTATGCAGTAAAATTCTCATCGGCCACCGATAGATACAGAGAATTTTGCTTTGCTGTTCTTATTTTATGACGTAGTTGTACATATCATGCCAATGATTATGACTAATAGAGAAATGTATAAAACTTTGTTATTGTAAAATAACTATTGATATTTTACTCTCATAATTTAAATCACTTATTATTTTATACAATGATCTTTTTTTACACATTGTAAATTAAGACCAGCACACCTTACTAATCACATACTACATAAGCTAGTGTGGATTTTACATTCATTTAGGAGATTTCACACTATTTAGCAAATCCTGCATTAACTGTTTTTTTGTTAAGGCCTATAACCGTAACAAAGGGATTTAATTGTGGTTTTAATTTACGATGTGTAAAATAACAAGGGTTAAAAAAACGAGTGCAAAATAACGATATTGTTATTTTACAATAATGAAGTTTCAGAAATTTTGCTGTATGGGCAGTACTTGTAAGCCAGTGGACTCAGAACTTTTCATAAAATTACAGCCACAGGCATATAATTACGGTGACCACTGCCGTACAATACTGCTGTCGTAATTACAATACCATTGTAATTTTGTGTGAGATATCATGCAGTAGTATATTTTACAATGCAGTCATAAATGTACGACTGCTTACGTAATAGTGTGACGTGGTCGTAGAAACACTGATCACTGATGTTTCAATAAAGATGTCTTCCTTTTCATTGTATTGTATTCATTGTATCTGTATTACAAATACCCTTTGGTATTTGATAAACTTAATAAAGTTGCATTATCACCGGTTTGCAATACTATTGCTTTATAAATATGCCCCTCAGAAATGTGCACCTCAGAAATGAGGTGCAGTTAAACCTCAAAACAGCACCAGCACAAAAACAAAATTCTTTCACTACATTATAGTAGTGGGCATTACATTTTCGAAAAGGAGACTGCCATAGCCGTCAAATTTGGAATCAGAATTTTATGATACGGTAAACAGCCCTGATCTAAATTAGTGCAGGGGTAAACCGTTCTACAGTTTAATCTACTATACATAATGGAGGGAACAATGGCCCACAGAGCCTTCTGATAGCACTCAATTCCCTTGTAACCCCTAGATCTATATACCAACAGTCTTACATCCCCTTACAATCTAAAAATGAACCATACCAATTTTGTGCAAAAACAAAACATAAATATTTATTAAACACACCACACTAAAATATCTCTATATCTATGTATATAAAAAATTTGGGCGTCCCCGATAACCGCTCAAATATCCAAAATGTTGGACCAATGGGTCTATATAATGCCTTGGGGTAGATCACTGTGTTAACTTGTTATGGAAAGCACCTAGTCCATCCAAATAAATACACAGACAAGGACCGGCCAGTGGCCAATAGAAGAATAAGCAAGTCACAGGAACAGTAGCGGATAAAGTACTTTTCAATAGTTAGGCAGGGAGTTCCATCCCGGGACATACTGGCGTGCACTCCTGTCTTGGCTGAAAAACAAGCAGGATGTACTCACGGTCGAGGCCCCCACCTGTATGAGTCCACAGATGTCCGAGTGCCGCCCCTTCACCCAGGTAGTTCGGCTCCGTGGCTCCCGCTCACTGTCCAATGGTGTTAATACTGGCAACTACTCTCGGCATATTAATGTTTGCTCCATAGCTACGATCTCGATAGCTGGATCACAGGATCACAACCCTCAAGGTATATCGGACTCCAGTGTCCTGGTCAGGACACTTAAATTGGCACTCACATGCTTGTACTGGATAACACACTCAGGGTTCCCTGTATAACTTATAACTACACCGGCTCATAGGTAAATGTGCATACAAAACATGACATTTATTGTGCAAAAAGACAAATATAACCTCCAACCCTAAAAACCAACAGGGAGATTTAATACAAGTTTTTATTGCTAAAGATTGTGCTGATTTTGCCCCAACCAATCAAATATCAACTACCATTTGAAAGCTAACATCTGATTGCCTGGGGCAAAATTAGCACCATTTTTAATGATAAGCAGGGAGATGTAATAAAAGTTCTTATCGTTAAAACTTTTATTACTTCTTCCTGCAAATGTCCTCAGAATTCCAAGAATAATTCACAATAGACATGTATTGGTGGTCAGATCATCAAAGCTAAATTCATTATAAGATACTTTAATGTCATTCCATGCATAAGTTTAAAATGCAATCTGTTTGCAAACTGAACCAGAACTTGCCCAGTCTTTAACAAGCAAAGGTGTCCAGGAACCAGGTGAAGAACGGGAGCAGAAAGCCCTTCATATATTAAAGTACTGCTGAGACTGGGGCCAAATTGACATAGGGCTATGTACCGAGAGCCGTGATTGCTCTCTATTGCTTCCCCTAGGCAATGTACTGAGGTAATAACAGCTCTCAGTGCATAGCGAATGGGATTTTCCTATTCCGAAACTTTAACACCTGCCGGCGTTAAGGTTTCTGCCTTAAAGAACCGTTAACGGCTCGGTACAAAGCTTGCGGCAATTGTGCAACATAGTTTTTGTGTACCGCCACAACCACCTCAAGTTATGTCTTAAAGTCACATTAACCCTTGGTTAACGTGATTTTAAAGGGCATGTCCACCCCCAAAACTAAATTTTAACCCACTACTGGCCCCACTCTGCAGTGTAGTAAAATCCTTAACTTACATCCCTGCTCCAAATGGTTCTCCTGTATTGTCCCTCCAAAGTCCCAAAAACTGGCCACCAGGAGCCTGGCAGAGACCATATAGGTCTATCCCTTCTCCGGGAGAATTTTGCCATGCACACTGCAGCCCTCCCCCCTTCCCTCTCCCTCTCCCACCCATTTTGCTCTCCCTCCCACTAGCATAAATCCCCTTTCCTGTAGTGTGGGGCTCCCTCCCCCAACCCCAACCGCCATATTACTTTTTGAAGAAACTCCCCCGAACTCTACTTACCTTGCCTCTCTCCCCCAGCGTTCTGGATAACCAGAAGTCGCATCCGTGATTGGCTGCCCCCCCCCCGGGACAGTACACCGGAGGAGAGAGGCAAGGTAAGTTATGATCAGGGGAGTTCCTTAAAAAAGTAATATAGCAGTTGGGGCTGGGGGAGGGAGACCTACACTATACCAAAAATCCTAAAAAGGGATGGACATGCCCTTTAAGACGGAAAAAGACTATAACAGCTCTCCATACATAGCCCTTTAAGCGAACACTCTGGTCTTTGGGGACTATTGCTTCCTGCTGGACATTTGCAGCCAGATGCACCAAGAGGTGCAGTGCCCAAAAATGAAGTTAAAAGACATGCTTACCAATTTGATATTGGTTAGTGCCTCCATGTTTAAAATGGAAGTTAACCATGCAGGTGCCGCAAGCAATGCTATATTTGCGTAGCACATTACCTTTACAAGACATTGACTTCCGTTAAAATCCTGCAACAGTAAAACTCCATTTCAAAATGCACAGAGAGGCGCTACGTAGTATTGTCAGAGTATTGCATGGGGGAGCCATTCATCAACCTGCTCTCCGTGCATCAACCTGCATGGAGGTTTATAGGGTTGGGTAGTTGACATTTTGCACAATAAATAAAATATTTTATATGAATACTTACCAATGAGCCAGCATAGTTATAAGTTATACAGGGAACCTGTATAATTATTCCAGTACAAGTGTGAGTGCCTATTTAGGTACTTATTGTATCTTTGTTCTATTTAAATATTGTACTGTAATGTGTGGAAGCTGTTATTAGGCTGTATGATTCTTTTTCTTATATTAATAATTTGGTCTCTGCTGCACAAGCTATTTAATAATTTTAAGACTTGTTTTGCATTAATTTGCCTGTAAGTGTTTTTATGCCAGCATGTATCCAGGACACATGCAGCTTATCCAATTCTTATGTTAGTTTTGCAATATTAGGTGCAAAAGCCTTCTTGAACTGTACAATGTATTATACTTTATCAAACAATCTACTGTGTTAACTTACTGATTGCTATATCAAGAACAAAGGGCATTTATAGTAAAAATAGTAAAAAAAATGTAACAAACTATGTTTTCCAGGGAGATAGGAAAAGGTATGAGCCCTTGTTATTAGCTGTCAATGTTAAGCAATCGGGCTTAAAAAGAGCTCTTTTTTGTCAAACTTGCATACGTTTTCCTGCCCATCAAGTAATCAGTCAATCTGCTAATTAAACTAATTTGGGTGCACAAAATATAATACATTTTCCTGTCCATTTGTTACAAACACGGGGAATTAAAAAAGATTAATTTAGAGAAACTAATGACTAATAGATTACACATCACTGTGTGCTTATTTATTAACGTACAGGGAGATTCAATAAAAGTTCTTATCATACTTAAAAATTGTGCTAATTTTTCCCAAACTAATCAGATGCTAGCTTTCAAATGGTAAAAAACATCTGATTGGTTGGTGGGACAAAATTAGCACCATTCTTAACGATAAAAATTGTATTGAATCTTCCTCTTAGAATGCTATAGTAGTGCAATTTTTACAATTAGGGTTCTAGCTAAATTCCCCTGTCTATGATTAAAATAGTCCACCATACACAACATTACCAAACACAGCATATTCTGTAAGACCCCTGGAATTCCTTGGATGTAAAACTGTGACTTTTACTTACAATAAGGACTCATAAACATATGATGCAGATTTCTAACAGTTCAGGCTGATTTAAGAGTGATGGGTTTTCATGGCCACAGTGTTTCTATTAATAATATGGATACATTATTGTTATGAATATATAAAGGCATCTAAAATGCAATCTAAAGCTAAGGGGATGCTTGCCACTAAATTCCTAACTTAATAATAATAAATCATTGTAAAAAGCCAGGTCCTGTGCTTTGTTAAATTACTTGCAATGGCATTACCCTGAAACCTTGCCAACAGAAAGCAGTTCTATTATTCTTTACTGTTTCCACTATTATTCATACAGCTTCTTGTGTTGCAATATTTTTTGCAAGATTAAAAAAGTAGGTAGTCCTCCAAAATAAAGAAAAATCTGTGGCTTGCACTACTGTCAACTGTACAGTACAGCCAATAGCAATGCAAGGGGGTAATGCACCCAGAGTGAAATGCCTCTATTTCTCAACTCACTTAATGGGTATGGTGCCCCTCAGTAGAGAACAGTATTGACAACTATTTTTGCCTTGTCTTATTGCAAAACCAAACTAAGATACAAATACTCTTTACAGCTTTTCACCTCAAACCAACTTCATCCACACTAACCCAAACAATTATACATCAAATGGGAGAGGATATTAAAGGAGCATTGGCAGTCATTTTAAAATGGATTCATCTGCAGTATTTAGTTAGATCAACTGGACCTGAAGTTAGATCAACTGTACAAAAAAGCCTCAGAACAATTAATTAGAAGGCAGATATCCTTGATATAAAAGCAGTTTGATGTGGTAGTTGAGAATTTTAACTTTCTAACATGAGCTTTGTGTCTGATTTCCCAGTGTTCCGGTATCGCACAGTGTGGTCACTGACTATTATGTGCTTTACACATGCTCACTCCTAAGATACTATAGGAACTTGTTACAGTTGGTCACACCCACTAGTAGCCTCTAGCCAATCCTTTTACAGGGCAGAATAGGCAAGGGAGCATGTGCCTGAGATCAGGGGTGTGGCCAGTCACTGTACATACACACAATTATTTCATCCAGTTCTTCAAGTGGTAACATTTACTTTAATGCTATTTATTGTATTGCTATTTTACAGTTTATTTGTGTTTTTAGAGGGGATATGTTCAGATTCAGGAGTATAGAAAATGTGGGTTTAGTTCTTCTTTAAATACATTTTTCTAGTTCTAACTGGCTTACTCAATTCACAATGACTTGTTAAAGGGCATGTCCACCCCCAAAACTAAAATTTAACCCCATACTGGCCCTACTGTGTAGTGTTAAAAAATCCTTACCTTACATCTCTGCTCCCAATGGTTCTCCTGCAATGCTTGTCCAAAGTCCAAGAAACCGAAGTGTAGGAGCTGTCTTCCCCTGTGAAAGGTTTTTGCCTCCTCCTTGTCCTCTGAGAGGACAGGGGCATGTACCCTCTGTAGCCCTCTTTGCTGCCTGGCACCACATTTGCCAGGTAGACATGCCCTTTAAAAAATCTGTTGGCAATAAATAACCTAGAAAAGGGCACCCTAGAACAGGATGTCCTCAAGATATTGTGATAGAAACTGTATGGATCCACCATTTTAATGAATACAGATAGATGTTTCTATATATTTATCAGTGTTCTATATTTGTATTAACGGTGAATTGATGTCTGTGAGATAAAAATAACTAATAATGTTTTTATGAAAGGGTTCCCTGAGATATTACTTTTTTTCAATGATCGCAGAAGGATAAAAAGGTTGAGAAAAACTGCTCTAAAATGTGTCCCAATCTTAATATAAAGCAAGGTGTCAGGGACCTCCTGAGTGCAAGGATTTAATGTAATTGTATCTAAAAGGAATTATGAAACTGTCCAGGGTAAGGGGCGAAAATAGCTTTGTATGCGGCAGTGAATAGATGTCGAAACCCTCCACCACTCATACGCTATTCAGGTTTGGTTTCTTTATTTTGACATACATGGATTCATTTCCATCTCTTTTAAACCATTCATCTTCTTTGACCAAGATGTTTACATTATAGTCTTCATATGTGTTTTTATTTTCCTTAAAGTGCAGGTACATGGCTTAAGAAATTGGTTCTTTTTTTTATTGGACCAATCCCAATTGTACGATCAAGTGATGTTTGGGATTGGATAATTCCTAAATTCCAATATAATTTCTCTGAGGAGTGCCAGCATGAAATGAACTGGCTCTACCAGGCCAGGGAAGTTAAGATTAAGTTAAGATTTACAGTGTAGCCCTTTATATCCAGACTGGGAAAAAAACAGGAAAAAGGAAAGAAAAATAACGCCAATACCACCAGTGAAGGTGTGGACCTAAACTAAACTTGAAGTTCAAGTTGAACTTAAAACTTTGTATTTTTTAAGAACAACAATTCCCCCCTTTTTAGTAAACTGTCGTAGTATGAAAACGACATCAGACCTTGACAACAGTTTTGCTGTGATAACATCCACGCTAGATGACAGACTAGGTTAGTGTAATGAAGAGACTAATTTGTCATTACCAATTTATATCCAGGTGTATTTCTAAGAAATCACAGATCTCATTAATTTAAGAGTCTTCAAAGAAGCGAATAAAAATAAATTACACAGCCATCCTCCTCAGAACATGCACATGCATAATACATTACATGAAATTTTTATTTTGCATTTGATGTACTAAGACATACACTCATGGTTACAGGTGTCCATTTCATTATGCATAGGAATCTGTTTCTATTTCATAGAAGTCATGGACAACATCTGCTTTATGTGACAGCCATTACTTATGACACTTTAAATGTGAATAAATGACTAATATTTTTAGATGCATTGCTGATTACATACTTATGCTCTAATAGAGATGTCTAAGAGAAATGTTCAAAATGTAGCAGGTGGCTAATAACACAATTAAATTGTAGAGCTGTCTGAAAATAGATATGAATGAAAAAAGGGCAATAGGAGCATAGGAGTAAATGTAAAGTCACTTGTAGATGCAACTGAAGATCATCTAATGATTAAGATTTCTGAACAATGAGATAATACAATACAGTGTTGACTTCAGTTCTTTAGAATTATACCACTGCTTACAGCAGGGGTTTAAAGCAGCTATTATTTAACATCTGCTTGTCTATAACTATAAGATAACCTTGGACTTTGCTATTCTACCTCATGTCTAGTAGCCCATAGGTTATGATCAGAATCACATTAACTTGTCAGCTAAAAAACCACTATATGCACTGTTATACCTACTGTATGTAGCTCTCCGCTGTTATTTTAAACATTACCTATGATAAAATATTAAATAGTAGACTATTGGTTCCTGCTGTGATAATACAATATATATTTAAGTAAATTATTTCAGTGCTTGTAAAATAAAGCAAGCTGCGCTTTATTTGTCTGATTAGTGTGTTTAGTGTGTAACCAAGGATACTTGCACGGAGATTCAATAAAAGTTTGTTAAATATAATCGCTAAATATGATACTAATTTTGCCCCAACCAATCAGATTTTATTTAACATTTGAAAGCTAACATCTGATTGATGGGGGCAAAATTGTGCTCATTTCCCCCTAACCAATTAGATGTTATTAACCATTTGAAGTCTAGCATCTGATTGGTTGGGGTAAAATTAGCACCATTTTTAACAATAAGAACTGTTATTACATCTCCCATAAGAACTTTTATTGAATACCCCTGTTGTTTTTCCCTTAATTGTACGTGAAGGAGAGGAGGAATTGTACTTTGACTTTTGACTTTTGACTTTTTCTCAGTCATACTGTACAAAGTTATGTCCTAAAAAATCACATCTTGATTGAAAATCTATGTACAGCTAGTAGTCATTTAATTTAATGAACTGTTTCCTGATCTGAACATGCCTTACTGCATATAAGTGATGAACGGAACCTCAAAGCTTTGTTCTACCAGCCGTTTTATGAAACTGTGCAGAAATTTTGACAATTCAAATTTTTGTTCCAAACACCTTTTACTTTAATGGGAGAAGGATATCTGTAAAATGGTATACATCCTTATGGATTATTGATCTGACTATAAGGATATATTTGAAATACCAATAGCCAGTTCTTAAAGAAATTGCAGGCAAATGTCTAACCAACTCTAAGCAACCCCTACTCTAAATGAGAGTCTTTCCTTTAAGAGCTTCTCTTTTGGTGGTCTGCTTTATGCTTTGCTGGATATCTCTGACGCAATTTGATTTCTGCATAATCTTTGCAAATTTACCTGCTGGTGACACAGAGGTACTTTCTGGGGCCCCTTCCCAGTTGTTTCAGTTGGTACTAGGGCTGGGGTGAAATAAGCTAATAGGACTAGCTGTGAAAATGTTAGCAGAGGATTTATGCAGTTCTAACTTTACAGAATAGTCAAAGTTTCGGCCTGTTCAGAAAACTAATGCATCTGCATAAAATATATTTATCGAGACATTTTATTATGGGCCATATTTAAAAACCTGCGGAATTGCAAGTTTGCAATACTGCAGGTTTTCATTATTGTGCGACTGCGGCTGGAAATGTACAGCCGCGATCGTACATTTACGGCAAGCAGTCATAAATGTATGAATGTTCTATCGTAGAATACGATTTATGTATAAATTAGAATAGATTTATGATTTATAGATTTATGATCACGATCGTAGATTTACGATGACTATCATGCATTTATGGCCACTATCGTAGAGTTACCGTACGACCAGCTAAAAATTCCTCCCAAGCTACAAGCTTAATATTTACTGATTGTTAGAAGAGTTTTTGTTTGCCCGTTGGTGCAAAGTAGGAAATGTAAAAATCTTTGAACGCCCCATAAAATTTTAGGGTTCAGTACAATAAAGAAAAAGGGAAAAAAGCACATACTTCGAGACATAACACATGCAGATACAATATTATGTGCGAAGTAGGAGGTGTTTTATGGTCCATATTTAAATGAACATAAAACATGGACTTGAATTCCATCTACCATTTTAATAGTGGTGCTTGGGGTAAATATCTGTTGCATTCAATTACATCGACTGGACTTGAAGTTTAATTTTGAAGACGTTTTGCTAGTCATCCGACTGGCTTTCTCAATTCAGAATGACTTGTACAAGATTCTGTGGCAAAACTTCAACTCCAGTTAATCTAATTGAATACAACAGATATAGCATGACCTGGATGAATGAGAACCTTCACAAGTTTAGGGTAAATAAACAATACAACTTAACTACTATGGCAAAGATGCCTTAGTACCCCAGCTAGCACTCATGGAATATCCTATATATATACCTCTGAATCCCACTTAAACTGTGGGGGGGACGGCCCTATTCACATGGGCTAAAACGCGTAGGTCTGTCTACCTACCTATTTGTTGGATTAAACACATCCTTAGAAGACCCAGGAGTGCCCCGCTTTTTCTTTCTACATATATATATATATATATATATATCACAGGTATGGCAGGACTGAGCTCCCTCCTCTCAGAGATAAAAGTGTAGTATTACAATCTTATCACTTTAAAATCTTTCAAACAATCCCCTATAATAAAAACTTATGTAAAACCATATATTAAAATATTTTAAAAGACACGTAATATCCTTTATGTGTCCTTTTATTATCAGTGCAAAATGTGCAAAAACAGTGCAACAGTTGCAGAAAAATATAAAAGCATATAAAAGCAGAGTAAAAAGTCTTCAATAGCACCAGGTGATAGTCTTGCTGGAGCAATAAGTTCTTAGCAGCATCCTGGATGTTCACCTGTGCAAATAGCAGTATACAGTCCTTTTTAATGAGCAACCTTTATGTGCTCAGTCAGTGATCCTTATTAAGGCAATGGTTAAATCCAGCTTTGGATAAAGTTCCTGTGAGGTCCCAACGAGTCTCGACACTTCCTGTGGCTTTTTCAAGGGTTGTATGCTCCTACTCATTTTTATACTCACTTTGCCGGTTACATCTGGGATTATGTGACCGTGCGATGACGCCATGCGGTCCACCTGGCCCTCGTGCTTTCCGGCGGCCATCTTGGAAATCGATTCAAGCTAACTTTATGGGTCCCAGCTTCTACATTACACATTAACATGAGTTTTTTTGCTATTCCATCATGGGGATGGATGCTCTATTGATGTATACTAAGCATATAATGCTTCAGTAAAATATAATATATCCAAAACGAAACAATGCATGAATTCAAAAGTATAAAAAAGTGAAAAAACATCATAAAAACTATATCTAATAGCTCATAAGCTAAAAATATGTCAAAGGGATCCGATAAAAAGGGGATATAGGAGCTAAGATAATAATGCTAAAAAGCCACAATGGGGAGCACAAAAGGGGGGGGAAAGGGGGGAGGGAATAACTAAAATGCATATCACAGGCAAAAGGCACAAATACATAAATATAATATATATAGTACAAACAACTGCTCACCGGCTGGAAAGCTGAAAAAGTGTCTGTAATGGCACTCCATCCACTTATGCACCTGTAGAGACTTACATAAATAAGGTTAAAGTGAAGTTAAAACTTATTTGACTAAGTACGCTAAACAAAAGGTTAAACATAATCTGTCCTTGGGTGAATGACAGGCTCTTAAGGGGTTAAAATCTAGGTCTGGGCTAACCTTAAAACCATCAGATGTAATGAACACTATAGACTATTGTAATGAAATCAATTGACAACTATGGATTCTTCTGTATATTTACGCTTAACGGGTGACCCGGTTTGGGGCATTAATAATAAGATTAAGATATTTCTGTATAAGTATTATAAAAAAAGGTATCATATCTGTTTTATGTCATTATTTGCACCCCATCCTGTGACCCCTGTTTTTTATACACTACCAAATGTTCACAAGGACCCTGTTTACCCTCCAGGGTGGCCAATTGTTGCGGGCATTGGCTCGGCATTTGGCCCCCTGGCAGTTTTATTGGACAGGGTCCTTGCACCTTTGATATATAATCATGATTCCTATTTAAAGGATACACAAGATTTCTTACAGAAATTATCACAGGTGAAAATTGATGATTTTTCTAAGGTTACACTTATACATCAATACTGCATCAGCATGGCATTGATTCCTGTAAAAGATTATTGATACGTTGTGGTCTATGCAATGCTACTCAAATAGAATTTTTTGTGACAGCCTTAGAAATATTACTTACTAATAACTACTTTCGTTTTGGTAAGGATTATTACCTTCAGCTGTGTGGGACTGCCATGGGGTCCAATGTGGCCCCCTCATATGCAAATGCCTTCATGCTATGGCAGGACGACACATTCATACCATGACCTGGATGAATGAGAACCTTCACAAGCATTCATCTATAAGATTCCATCGTTCACCAGACACTGTATTGTCTGGTGGTGTTTTATAGATGACATTTTTGCATTATGGGGGTGATGTTGAGGCCCAGGGGCAGTTCCACACAGCCCTAAATGGTATACATGAGAATATAAAATATTCTTTGAACTACAGTAATAACAAAATCTCATTCTTGATGTATATGTTGTTAAGGGTGATACTGATCGCAACCAATTGTTAAGATTTGATAGCTGTCATCCTAGACATCTTCATGAGTCACTGCCAATTAGTCAACTTAAGCGGGTTAAACGGATTGTACGTTACCCACACAAGCGGTGTTTGTCCCCATATTTATAAAGCCGTGGTATTGATTTTTAGCGATGCCGCGACTTTAACGTTCAGTATCGTAAATTTACGATCGGAGATTAACAATCGGTTTAACGATAATAAATTTATAATACCGATCATAAATTTATGATACCGACCCTATATATTTTATTAGAGGTTACAACAATTGTGAAAAGCAAATTTGTAATATATTGTATTATCTGCCCATGTAATCTCCTCTATATAGGGGAAACCACCCAGACCCTTAAAGCAAGGATCACACATCATCGTTCTAGTATCCAATTTAAAAATGATAAGTTGCCAGTCCCTGCCCATTTTCTAAAATTTGGACATTAAGACTCTGATTTCCAATTTTTTGTGATAGAACAGATTTAGGATACCCTAGAGCCCAAAGTGCTTAATAGGGACTATAATCTATATCTCTTTTTATAATACTTCTGTCCATGTTTCTCTTTCGCTGTCCCTCCAGTGCATTATCCTTGTGTATTTTTAAACATTATATTGATATATAATATATATGAAATAATATATATATTATGAATATGTATTTCAAAAATATATATGTTACTGTTATGTTGAAGTCAATAACTGACCATAATGGGTTAATTGTGATAAAAAGGTATCTTGTGCATCTCATTTCCGGTTTTTGTGATTATAAAACAACCCCTGTTGCCCCAGGGACACATATATGTTTTGTACTGCCTGATGAAGGGGGAGGAGCCCCCGAAACGGCCCGTCGCAATGTTATGTGTGTTTAGGTGGCTTGCCTAATAAACACTGAGAAGATATTCATTCATCTGTGCCTTGTTTTCATTACTTTTATATATACATATTTCCAGGGAAATTTTAAATACACTTTTTCATTATCATGCATAACAAGTTTTAAATAAAATTAAATCAGCAAAGTATAACATAAGTATAAACACTTCCCTTTGTGACAATTTAGGCAACAAGAATTGTGCAGCATAATAGTGTTATACAAGACTTTAATGTGTTTCCAAATAAAGAAATAGATTTTTCCTGTCAGGCTTAATTAAATGTAAGCCACTTAAACAAAGTTTTAGATAAATACAAAAAAAAAAAACAGTTTGAAAACAAGAACAGTCTATAGCATGAATGTTTACTTTGATATAAGTTTTATTGAATTTGCAGTACGCTACTGAAAGTCTTGAAGAAAAAGCTGAAATAGTTGAAAATGTAAATACTGTAAATGTTATCATACAAGATTTTAAAAAAATAATAATAAAGTAAAAAAAATGCAGAAGTTTTTTAGGACATAAAAATAAATGACATTCCTACAGTACAAATTATACTTTAAAGCTGCAGTATATACATTCTAGGTTATATTTTTATGACCACTAGGGTTTAACAAGAAATAGTTGAGCACTGGATACATCTCTATCTTCATCTGCGTTTTTTAATACTGTAATGGTACAAATGCTCAAATTGCTATTATAATTGTTATGTACATGCACCCATGATACTTTCTTAGATGTTTCATTATTTCAGGGGTTTTAAACTGGTTTTCATGTTTAATGGCATCTCTTAACATTTCTTTAATTAGAAGCATAAAAAGCACTTGGAAAAATTGTGCAATTTAATGAGGTTACTTGAGGGTGCTAAATTATGTCTACAGCAAGTAATGACCACTCACTCTATAAACACATTTTTTGTTGTGCTCCACCCAAAAAGATGGTTGTGTAGCTGCCTACTTTTAATGGCAGCCTGGACCATCACTACTTAAATTTAAACCATCCACCTCCACCCTAAATGGCATCACAAATTCACACTAAAACCCTCACCCAAACCCTCGGCTAAAGTCCGAACCTGCAGCCTGAACCAAAACCCCACACAGCTCTTTCACGAGAATGAAGCTTGATCTTCTGTTACATTGCTATGTAAATGTGGTTTTCCGCCAATTTATGTGCAATAAACGGAAGTTCCTCAATTTTTTTTAAAATAGGTGTTATTTCTTCTGTGACCCACTAGAGAACACAGAACCTACTGTTCCTGAAGATACAAATAAACAAAAAAGACCCACAGTCTTTCACAATCTAGGCACACTTTAGTCCACCAATTTATTTCTGGTTGAAGTTGGTGTTACGTGTATGACTTGCAGTTTAAAATGTATGCTAAATACTCAATCATATTACAAATAAATTAATGGGACATATAATAAACTTTCTGGTGCATTGTTCAATAGTTGGTCATTTCAGAGGACTCGTTGACATCCTTTAAGATTAGAAGAAAAGTAGGGGCCACGGCAAGGGGAGAAGGGTGCGAAAGGGAAAAAAAGGGGTTCAAACCATGGGGGGAAGGGCGTCCGCAGAGGGAGTAAGGGAGCGAAGGGAGTTGTGAACAGCTGAGAAGACGGGGGGCGGGGGAGGGGCGTACGAAAACAAAAAAAATTGGAAATTACTAGTAATATTAAATATAGTACTGGCTGATCCAGAGCTATATTAATTATTACCAGTATAGTCAGTATAAACTCTTAAAAAAAGCATAAAATGTTGTTTTAATGCAAATAAATAGGTCCAAGGTACATGTAGCAATATCGAGGGAAACCCCTCTTTACTACATCAACATATCAAATGTTTGAGGGCAAGAACCCCTTGATAAATGTTGAGTGGTGTTTGTTGACATGATAAAGGGGGGTGTTCCTCATACTGTGATGTGTGCCTTGGTCCTTATCTTTTTTGTTGATCGTTATTAACAGTAGTAGCAGTAGTGAACCATTGGCCAGGAGCACGGGGACAAAAGGACAGTAAAATGTCTGTGATTCAGTAAATGTATATATGGTATTTAGTTCATACAAACTTCATGGCCTGTATATTTAAAGCTGAGTCACTTGTTTAAAGTACTTTGCCCAAATGAGCACATGGCCTAATTCTGGGTGGAGTACACGTTCACAGAAGGCTTGACTTTTATTTATCCAAGGTCAGGACCCAGCTATAAAAGCAACCTTGACGTGGTGACTGGGCTTAAAATAATTTGGCCAACTTATTGACTATTGCTTTATTTGTCCAAGGTTTATGGCAGGCTCTTTGAAGCAGCAACCTTATAGAGATATAGCCAATAAGAATTGGAATTTTTGTGCAGTACAATTAAATTGTTTGTATGTATTCTATTTTTGGTCTCTAGTTGCACTTAATATGGATGTACAACAGCCCTATTATATATATATTATATATAATAGGGCTTTTATAATATATATATAATATAATATTATATATATATATATATTATATATATTGTGGGTGTACATTGAAGGTTTTACAAGCCTTCTGGAAAATTGTACCTATATCCACCCAGAGCTAGGTCATGTACTTGTTTGAGCAAAGAACTTTAAACTAGAGATTCAGCTTCAAGCATCCAGGCCACACAGGAGAAGCTGTCAGCTCATCCAGTAGGTTAGGACCCAGCTATAAAAGCAATCTTGACGTGGTGGTGACATGGTTGGCTTAAAATAATTTGGCTTATTGAACTTATTGAACTAATTGCTTTTATTTATTCATGTTTTATGGCAGGTTGTTTGAAGCAGCAAATTATGGAGATATAGCCAATATGCAATTAGAATTATTTGTGCACAAGAATTCTGTTGTTTGTATGTATTCTATTTTTGGTCTCTAGTTGCACTTTAACCCTTTAACCAGGTATAGTGTTATTGAAAAGGAATGTTTGGCAGTAAAGTGGGCATTGGAGTCACTGAGATGTTATTTGCTAGGCCAAGATTTTATTTTAGGGACTGATCATCGCCCACTTGTTTGGCTAAACCGCATGAAAGATAAAAATGCTAGGATAACAAGATGGTACCTGGCAATGCAACCGTTCAGGTTTACAGTTATACATTCACAAAGTTAGTTCAATTTATATTATATTTTTATTCTTTTTGGTTAAGAAATACTGGATTTCTTATAAAATATCATTTAAGGTAAAAATGCACCAAACTGTACATTATGCTATGTATTCTCCTATTTTCAACGATCACTTGAATATCTGCAAATAGAAGTCAACCTGTACCAGTCTAGTGCTTAATCTGCCTAACGAATGTTTGAGAATGGTATTATTTTTCTATGTATAATTTTTCAATAAAGTTACTCCTAACGGAGGGATTTAAAAAAAAAAAAAGTATCCAGGGGTGAGCTTTATGTCCTTATCCTGTGTACTACTAAGGAAGAGTAGAATTGTCTTTAAGGGAGAAGTGAGACACTGCTTGTTGTATCTTTGTCAATTTGATGTGTCTATTGGGACAATGTTAGCTTGTGACCTTAGTTCCCCTTTAAGTAAAGTCCCCAATAATACAAATTCAACATAAACAAGTCCAAATTGTCATACTAATAAAATAAGGAAATATTTAACATTATTTTATTTCCCTACAAATAGCTTATCTACAATAAGTAACTACTTATTTTGTGTTAACACTTTAATAATAATGTTTATTACACTTTACCATACATGCTTGGTTTGAACCTAACAAATGAAGTTTCCTGTGAGTGAAACGAACTAGAGTGGAACGTGTCCCTTGTTCTAAAGGACCTTGCTCTCAAGGGCATAGAAAAAGAAGGACTTTTAAACATTTGTTGGTTGTTATGGTGTGTAGGAAAGTTTGAAAATAAGTTTGAAAATAAGGATTGTTTGTGCTGATAGTGTGCTGTGTTAAGGACTGTTTGTGCAGGACTGTGTATGCAGTAAGCAGATCTTTCTTTCTTCCATTTAAAGGGGTGCACTGGGCTTCTATATTCTAGTATTGCACCTGTTGTAATCACAAACAGTTTGTGAAAGGGTTAATACGTGTTTTGTTTTTTCCCTCTCTTCCAGGATCTTACTCTAATTGGTGTGGGGGATGGGGCCTATTAGTTAAATAGGATTGACATTGGTTGGACCTGTGGTTTGAACCTAACAAAAGGAAGTTTCATGTGAGTGAAGCGTGTACAAAGTCCCTTGTTGTAAAGGACCTTGCTCCATTATAAGGAAGGTAGATAGGGTAATCTGACGCCAAGACCCTACATGCCGAACTGTGTGTTGCCTGCCTGGTGCTAGGATTTGGCATGTGGTGGATCGTGTAAACAGATTATTGGGTAGGGCAGGGTGTGACCCGGTGGTCTTGGTTCACATTGGTGCCAATGACAAAGTTAGAAGAGGAGGTGAGGTCCTTAAACTTGATTTCCAAGAGTTAGGGACCAAGTTAAAAGAAAGGACCTCCAAGTTAGTGTTTTCAGAAACACTACCGCAGCCACGTGCTACGCTAGGGAGACAGCGGGAGCTTAGGAGCATTAATGCGTGGCTAAAAGGGTGGTGTAAGGAAGAAGGGTTTGGGTTTAGAGAGAGCTGTGCAGACTTTGCTGTTGGCTACAGGTTCTTTAGTAGGGGTGAGTTGCACCTCACTGATGGCAGTGCAGCTGTTTTAGGGGAGAAGATGGACTGTAAATTTAGAAGGATATGCCTTGTTTAGGCAGGACAGAGAAAAAAGGAAATGGGGAGGAGTATGTGTTTATGTTAAAAAAGAATTGAAGCCATATTTAAAAGGAGAGATAACTGTCTATATGGATGTTAAAGCGGAGGCAATATGGGTGGAATTAGGCAACAGGAAAGGGGGTAATGCCTTTGTTGGTGTCTGCTATAAGCCGCCAAATGCTAGCAGGGAGAAGTCAGCTTCATATACAGTTGGCAAGGGCTGCAAGTGGTGGTTGAAGTTCCTACTAGAAAAGGAGCTCTGTTGGATCTGGTAATATCTAACATCGTGGAGCGCATTATAGATATAAAAAGGTAGGCTTAGGGAATAGTGACCATGAAATAGTGTCGTTTGGATTATGTTATCAAAAGGAAAAGTGTGCTACGTTAACACAGACTTTATTTTCGGGAAAGCAAATTTTCCCAGGTTAAAAGTAGCTCTTTAGAATGTCAACTGGAATAAGGTATTATCATGTAAAGGTACTGAACAGAAGCGGACTGTGTGTTTAAGGGGATTTTAAGCCATTTCACATCTAAATTTATACCCTTGGGAAACAAATGTAAAAAAAATAAATCTGCGCACATGTGGCTGAATTCTGATGTAAAGAGGCAAACGGAAAGGAAGAAAAAAGCATTTAAAACCTTTAAGTCAGAGGGAACGGAAAGGGCCTTTAGGGATTATACAAACTGTAACAAGGAGTGTAAGAAAGCAATCAAACTAACTAAAAATAATAATGAGGTTAGGATAGCTGAACAAAGCATCACTAAGCCTAAATTTTTTTTTAAGTATATTCATAGTAAGAAGATGAGGACTGAAAATGTGGCACCATTAATTAATGGGGGTAAGTTAGTTACGGAGGATGGCCATAAAGCAAATGTCTTGAATATTTTTTTCCCCTTCCTATACACTATAGAAGATTCAAGTACAGATATCATAGAGTATAGTAGCAATAATGGTATAAAAAATTCAAGTGCACTTTGGTTAACCGAGGATATGGTACAGAAATAACTAAATAAGGTTAATATTACTAAATCTCCTGGACCGGATAAAATACATCCTCGGGTACTTAGGGAGCTAAGTTCAGTTTTATCTAGGCCATTGTTTCTTATTTTTGCAAATTCCCTAATGTCCGGAGGTGTGCCTCTGGATTGGAAAAAGGCTGATGCTATTCCAATATTCAAAAAAGGGTAGTCATTCAGAGCTGGGCAATTACAGGTCAGTAACTTTAACTTCAGTGGTGGGGAAGATACTGGAAAGTTTAATAAGGGAACATGTTCTAGAGTATGTTCAATCGTTGAAGGGGGATCTAGATAGATAGTCACTTTGGGCTGCTAAGTGGCAGATGAGATTCATTGTTGAGAAATGTAAGGTGATGCATTTTGGACTTAAAAATCCTTGCGCTGCTTATACTATAAATAGCTCTGTGTTAAATAAATCCCTGTCGGAAAGGGATCTTGGAGTTTTGGTGGATAACAAACTTAAAGGAAGCTAGCAGTGCCAGGTGGCAACAGCCAGAGCCAGCATGGTATTGCCTTGTATAAAGAAAGGTATGGGTTCAAGTGAGAAAAATGTTATTCTCCCTCTTTACAAAGCATTGGTAAGGCCTCATTTGGAATATGCAGTGCAATGGCAGGTTATGGCAGGTTCACTGGCTAGTTTTAAAAAAAAAGCTGGATGAGTTTCTGCAAACAAGGAATGTTGCAAGTTACTGGTATTGATACATAAAGTAGAGTTGATCCAGGGAAATTTCCGATTGCCACTTGGAGTCAGGAAGGAATTTTTGCTAGTATATATACTATAACAAACAAACTTAATCTTATTAGCTCTCTCCAGGATTCTTGATCATTACATTATTGCAAAAAAGAAAACATGCTCTGGGCAAGTGCCACAGATCGTATATATACGATCTGTGCAGAAAAGGACCAAACTGCCACAGATCATATATACACGTTCTGCAGCACTTCCGGGTGCAGACTGGCTGAAGTGAGAGTGGGGAAACAGCTTCCACGCTGCAGCAGATCCCCTAGGCAATGAGCAGAGTCGGGTTACTTACCAGTCCCCGGTCCACAATCGTCCAGGAGCCAATGGGAAGACACTGACATTAGCAGTCACATGGGCAGTGACCAAGTAAAAATATAATACCAGAAAGAAATGCACACCGGTCCTCTACCTCATTATCTTCCTGGGAGTCTCATCACGGGAGAAGTCCGGGACTTCGCCAAATGCAAACAAAGTATAGAGTGGACGGACTGCAACCAAGGATGCTAAAACTTAACTTTTATTCAGCAAGATGCATATACACACGAGGAGATCATCACAAAGCCCTTACACGTTTCATGGCGTTCATATGTCACTTCATCAGAGGGATAGCTCCATGGGTCTCTCCTCCCACATAAATACCGGAATACTAAATTAACATAAAACAGGTTAATCAACCTGACCCACCTAAATAGAATGAAGAATCATCGTACTACCTAGGGCAGTACGATTGTCCCTACATATGAGTTTGCATGTTCATAAAATGAGATTTAAGTGAATGCTTTGTCTTTCCGACATATTGTAAACCACAACCACAAGTGATCAGATATATTATATATTGAGATCGACAATTAATGTATCTGTTTACACTATATGTTCTAGCAGTAACAGTGGAAGTAAATGTACATGCTACAGATATGATAGTACAACATCTACATTTGTTCCTACCACATTTAAACATTCCTTTGTTTGTTAACCAATTTGTATTTATCTTGGATGGTAACATACTTGGAGAGACAACATTAGACAAAGTTTTGAACTTGCGATATGTGATACTTGGTCTTTTTGGAAGAATGTCTGCTAACACAGGGTCGGCCATCAAAATCGGCCAATATTTTTGTATAGCACCATATATCTGTTTCGACTCCTTGCTATATGTAGTAATAAAGTTGAATGAGAAATCTCTTTCGATACCACTATTTTTCTTAATAGAATGAGTATTCAATTTCCTATTTCTATTTCTGTTGTTGGTAGACTGCAACAAATAGTTACGGTCTAAACCTACAGCACGATCATAGGCCTTTTTTATTATCTTAGGATCATATCCTCGTTCTAGGAATTTATCCCACAACAACATGGCCTGATAATTAACCAAATCCCATGAAGAGCATATTCTTCTAATACGAATGGTTTGGAATGACTGCTGTCATATCTAAGGAGTGTGTTCCTAGATAACGGTTTCCTATATACATCACTCGTAATCTTACCATCTTGGGATTTAAACATAATATGTAAGGATGATATTTCTACCCTATTCATAGAATAAGTAAATTTTAAACCCAATTCATTGGAATTAAGATATAATAGGAAATCTGGAATACCTGTTGATTGGCCATTCCATATTAAGATCAGATCGTCTATATAGCGGTAATAACAGTAGATATTTTTTCTGTAAGGGTTATATCTCCATACACGTGGAACTGCTCCCACCAACCCATATACAGGTTGGCGAATGAGGCGGCCCCACGTGTCTGGACATAGTACACCCCCTCAAACATAAAAAAGTTATACTATGCTTGAATAAAGACTGCTGACATCTATGGTCAGCCACACATATTCATCATCCCATAAGATGTCTTTAAACTTATTAAGGCAGTCTCCAGAGTCCTTTATGTATGAAGGAAGACAAATTACCATTGGATTTAGAAATGAATCAACATATTCCGATAGACCCTCATTTAACAAACCGATTCCCGCAATAATCTGTCGACCCTTAAAGGGCATGTCCACCCCCAAAACTAAAATTTAACCCCTTACTGGCCACATCAAGTAGTTTAAAACAATCCTTACCTTACATTCCTGCTCAAAATAGTTCCCCTGCTGTGCCCCTCCAAAGTCCAGGAAACTGCTGTGTAGGAGCAGTGTGTAACTCATGCTGTGCCTGAGACTTCCTCAACCTCATCAAGGTTGAGGCATGCTCAGTGCAGCCCTCCCTGCCTCTCAGCCAATCACGGACGCAGCTGCCGGTCCCGCCCCCTGCTTTCAATTCCATGCAAGCAGAGGGCCTGAACACAGCAGCGGAGGAGAGAGGGCAGGTAAGTAAGAATCGGGGGACTTTCTAACAATTATATTAATGCGGTTGGGGCTGGGGGAGCATGCCCTACCACATATCAAAAGTTAAATTTCGGGGTGGACATGCCCTTTAAGTTTTAAGGGGTCTTTACTCTTTATTTATCTTAGACAGAGTATGAAATATTGGCATAATGGGATTATTGATATCCGTATACTCCAGCTCTTTACTGTCGATGATGCTTATACCATAAGCATCATCTAACAATGATTTTAATTTCTTTTTACATGTATTAGTGGGGTCCCCATTAATTTTGCGGTAAGTATCTGGATCAGCTAGTTGAGATAGTATGTATTCCACATAATAGGACTTGTTAAGCACTACAATCGAGCCACCTTTGTCAGATTGACGGATAACGATCTCATCATTTTTGGATAAATTTTTAAGGGCCCTACGCAAAGAGGGGTTAAGATTATTATGTTTATCAATATGTACATTTCTTTCAGATAGTAGTAAAAGTTCACTCTCCACCAAAGATTGAAATTTGTCAATAGTCTACTTTGTACAGGGTAAAAATCTGGGCAGAGACACTGCTGATGATCAGTGTATAGGTACCGCCCCCTGCTGGATTTATTTTTACTTGTGACCTGGTGGACTGTGTTGCTGGAGCCCTCCTGCTATGGTCTGCTGTGTTTCCTGCTGGGATTTACCTTGCTGCCTGCCTTTGATCGCCTGTCTACAGGACTGGTACTAGTACTAGTATTTACACACACTACACATATATATTTAGTTTGTAACTTTTTTTTTGTATTACACACATCTACACACTTTGGTACACACTAACATACACTTACAAACACATATTTACACTCTAACACACACACAAATACACACAAAATCAACATTTTTTTTATTTTGTATTTTTCATTTATTTTGATTTTGACAGTTTTGCTGGGGTTTTTTTGCTGTTTCATTTTTTTTGTGCATTTTCTTGTGTCAGGTTTTTTTTGTTGTAATTTGCTGCAATCTCAGTTTTATATACTTTTTTTGGTTCAGTTACCCTTGATTTCTTTATTACACAACAAGACTAGTGGATCTGTGATTTTGACCCCCCAGTCCTGCTGTGTAGTAAAGTACTTTTGTGCATTTTTTGTTTTTTTGTGCTAAATTGTCAGTGTCTGTATTATATATTTTATTTGCTTCAGTTACCCTTGTTTTTTTTATTGCATAACAGGACTAGCGGATGTAATTCTGATCCCAAGTCTTGCTGTGTAGTAAAGTTATTTTGCCAATTTCGTGTTAAATTTCTGCAGTTTCTGTTGTATAAAGTTATATAAAATATATAAAAGTTATTTTCTGTATTTTGGAATTTTACTGTGTTAAATTTTATGAACTGTTCATTAGGTTTAGTTTTATAGTATTTCAGTTTTCTGGTGCTTTCTAAAAAGTGTAGGTTGAAAAGTTGAAAAATTGTTACTTAGTTAACTTTGCCTTGTTTGCCTGAAGGAGTTAACCTCAGGTCTTTTTTGCTGAAGGGGTTAACTTCAGGTCTTTTGTTAAAAATTGTTACAGTATCTTTTGATACAGGAGGAGGAGGTTTTCTGTAGATGAGGCTGCTAGATACTGTATGCTGTCCAGCTCAGAGGAAAGTGATGTTTCTGATGCTGATGCTGACCCTGAGTATTTACCCAGTGGATCAGAATCATCAGTAGTGACACTGTCACAGCCTTATAGAGTAGTGGTACCACTGGTGATGAGGCTGATCCTAGAATTATCACTAGTGATATAGGACCTATGGAGTTAGATAATGGCAGTGTTGTTGGTGCTGCAGTTGGAGGAGAGCCTGCGTGGAGGCTTCCCACTAATTTTACCCCTCAAATTCCTGATTTTGAAGTAATTTTGAAGTGCTAGATTCTTTCAGCTATATCTGACGGACACTAACCTACAGGATGTGGTCCACTATACAAATCTATTTGCCGAGCAGTATATTGCTACACATCAATTAGGTGAACACTCACGTGCTCGGGCATGGTATCCTACCACAATATTTGAAAAGAAACACATTTTAGCCCTCACACTTGCAATGGGTCTCCTAAAGAACAATACATTGCAAGGCTATTGGGATACCACCACTATAATTTCCCTCCCCCTTTTTGCAGCTATAATGCCTAGAAACCGCTACCGCGGTTTGTGCATTTTAACAATAACACCACAGCTGTTCCCCCTGGTGCACCGGTCAAGACAGGCTTCATAAATTGAGACCCTTTATTGATAGCCTGTCTAATCACTTTGCAGAGGTTTACATCCTTTCCCAGAATATCTGTATTGATGAGTTCCTTATGCTCTACAAAGGGCGCCTAAATTCCGTCAGTACATGCCAAGTAAGCATCAAATTATATAAGCTCTACGAAAGTAGTACTGGGCACACTAGCAAGTTTATGATATATGAGGGCAAGGACTCACAGTTAGACCTCCCTGGTTGTCCACTTGATTTTACGGTCAGTGGGAAGATAGTCTGGGAGCTCATTTCTCCATTGCTGGGCCAAGGTTACCACTTATATGTGGATAACTTTTATACAAGTTTTCACTTGTTTAGAGGCGGTGCCAGAGGGCTCACTGGCGTCTGCAGTGAGCCTGCCTGGCATCGGTGACCTCAGTGGGGTTGGCGTCGGATCAAGTCGCCAACAACATCGGCCTCGTTGAGGCTGCTGGGGGTACCCCTGGTGGCCACAGGGGTACCTTTCGGGGGTTGGTGGCCTCAGCAGAGCTGGTGTCGCTGGATGGAAGAAAGTAGACGCCGCCAAAAGGCTCTTTTAATATGGTTGTACAACAGACCTATTTTTTATGTATTATATGGTATTTAATTAGATCAACTGGACTTGAAGATTTAGTTGCTTAAGATGTTTTGCTAGTCATCCGACTGGATTTCTCAATTAAGAATGACTTGTACAAGAATCTGTTGGCAATAAATACCCTTGAATTTGTCTAAATCAGAATATAATAGTCAGGAGTAAGGGACCTCCTAAATGCAAGGTTTTGATTACATTGTAGCTAAGAGGTGTTATTAAAACTGCTAAGCTAAGGTATCAAAACAGCCTTGAGCATGGCAGACAAAGGGTGTCTCACGCACACACCTATATTCAGTCTTGGTTTCTTTAGTTTGACATAAATGACCTCCATTACACATATGTCCTTTTTCCTTAAGATGCAGGTGCATGCAGGGCCCTGGTACATGGGTGAGTCTGATCCGAGGAATTGGCTTCTGTGTTGAGCCATACTTTTGTGTAGAGGCGGTTTGTCGTCCACGCATACAAATTATTCTTTACTGGCAACAACATGGAAAGCTTATTACTTTCCATTACTTACATGTACTAACTTACTATAGAAGAATCTTACAATGTATAGGTGTTCTGGGTTTATCATACCCAGTTCTCCTTTAATTTCTCTGACATGGGATTACCATGTTATTTTTCCTGTCTTGCTTCCCCCTTCACTTGTGGTATTCATGTTCTTTTCTTTCCTTCTTCCCCTTTTGACAAAGGTCCAGTCTGGATACCCACAAGTTTTGAGGGCTCCTCCGATGAAGGGTGGAGAAAACGTTATTTGTTGTGAGTTCCTAATGAAAAGGCTATGGGTCTTTTGACTCATAGCAGATGTTGGTGTAACGCTGTCTTCATTTCTATTGTTGGGCTTCTCTGAGTGTTTAATTACCTAACCTTCACCTCTCTGCTAGTGGGGATGTCCTCTGCTGTGTGTTGCAGGATTCTGATGACACCCTGTTTGTGATCTAAAGGTTGGTGTGAGTCAAACATCAAATACTGGCCTGTGTGGGTTGGTTTTCTGTAAAACTTTACTTCCATTCTCTCTGACTTGGTGATTTACAGTTGCATTAATATACATAAGGAAAACATACATGTTACATACAAGGGAAGTGCAATTAATACAAAGTGCAAATAATTCAAGTGCTGGTCCAGCAGCATTCAGTGTGGTAAGTTACAGCATTACTCTGGTACAGGTATAGGAAGGAGAGTCCTGCCCAAAAGAACTTACAGTCTAGAGGAGATGGGGATGAAACCTAAGGTGAAGCAGATCAGTAGCTGTAACTAAGTTGTCAGTGGGTTATAACTAGCGTGTCAATGATGGGTCAGTAAGAGGGGTAGAAGTGTCCAGGTCCAGATTGTAACCTTGCCTGAAACTTGGGAATTAAGGTAAAGATGTGTTTAATAAATTATTACTGTTACAGTGTTGTTTAATGTGTGCTCTCTCTTTGCCTAACTGCCTTGTATGCTTGTTATCTCTTTTTTCTATGTTTATAAAAGATGCAAGTAGAATAATTAAATTCCTGTATAATTCATCTTGCAGTTGTTTAGTTAAAACATTAGAATCAAGAAGACATAATTGTAGCAGAGAGAGATCTGTTAATTCACAAAAGTATATTAAGAAAATATCTCAACAGATGGCAAAAGAAAATAGCTGAGCCTGTACAACTAATAATTGCATGATTCAAATATTCGCTTTTCACAAAAGCTTAGTTGGAAACTACTCTAGCAGCATTATGGGTTACTAAGCTGTCAAATCATTTCAAGCCAGAAAGAGAGCTCTCTTGTGGCATTGTGTCAGATCTGATCATAGCCAACACATGCAGTGCAATTGCCTGCAAAATGTACAAAGCTACATTGACCAAGCAAGGATTTAATCCTATCTTACATAGGGTTACCAGATCATCCAATGACTGGCGGACAGTCTTAACAAATATTAGTAATTGCAAACTGACTGCATTTAAACTATATTCATTCAGACTAGCCTTGCCATGTGTGTTCTATACATTTTCAATGCTTTGATTCCTACAAAAATGTGGATCTCAATGTGGATTTTTGGGCAAAAATGCTTTAAAGGGCATGTCCACCATTATAATAAACTTTTGGCATAACATAGTATATCTTCCCCCAGCCCCAACCGCTATAAAATAAATTTAAGGAAGTGCCCCGATGTTTACTTACCTTCCCTCTCTCTTCCGACACCCGGCACGGCCTTCTGCTTGCAAGACACTGCAAGCAGGGGGCAGGACCGGCAGCCGCGTCCGTGATTGGCTTAGAGGCAGCCAATAACGGACACGGCTGCCGGCTTCTCAGAATGCCAGGGGAGAGAGGGAAGGTAAGTAGAGTTCAGGGGTCTTTCTTAAAATTATTTTTTAGCGGTTGGGGCTGGGGTAAGATATATTATGATATGGGCAAGGGGTTTTATGGTAGGGGGAGGGATCGCAAAACGGGAGGGAGAGGGAGGGGGAGAAGGGCTGCAGTACGCATGCCAAATTTCTCCCGGAGGCGAGACAGGAGGCAGAGTCCTATATGGACTCTGCTATCCTCCTGGTGGGCAGTTTTTGGGATAATGCTGCCATTTCCAAAAGATTTCCAAAAGATTTAGAAATGTTTCTTCTTTCCTGAAATATTTCCCTTTTTTATATAACACACACCTTTGCTTGCCAGCAGTGAAATGAGTTTAGCTTTAGAAAGATGATTCATAAAATAAAGCATGAACAGGGAGATTCAATAAAAGTTCTTATAATTTAAAATGGTGCTAATTTTGCCCCAACCAATCAGATCTTATTAACATTTGAAAGCTAACATCTTATTGGTTGGGGCAAAATAAGCACCATTTTAAACGATAAGAATTTTTATTGAATAACCCTGGAAATATTTTCTTATAAATTTTTATTAACTCCTGTATCAAACTAACTATTTTTACTTCTTTATCTGTGCAACTGTTTAGCTGTATCAATTATATCAAACATACATCAATTTTCAGGTTTAGGTTTTCTCAAAAGCTTGCATTAAAATATTTAGTTCTCCAACTATATATATCACCAGTGCATTCATGGGGGGTATGTTTTTTTATTATTATTACTATTTAACTGGTTCAATTTGTATCAATTAATATTTAAATGCTTTAATACGTGATATTTTTCTGCAGTGGATAAACTCACTAACCTACCTATAGGGTGTCAGGCATTTCACCAGGGGCACAACAGTACCAGAATATTGTATCACTCACAGGCCAAAGTAAATAAAATGTTTCTTGCATGTGTGGAGGACACAGTATACAAAGCAAGTTTGTATAAAGCATTCTGAAGGGTATGAAAGCAGGCCACAAGATATTGTGATATAAACTATGTAGCAGGTCTGCGCTTTTAACAGGTTGCACAAAAATTAAAATTGATTACATTAAAACGATTAGGTGGTTCCCCCCCATCTCTTTTCAGCTGATTTTTGTGATTTAAATATAGGTTCTATAGTGGTAAAACAAGTTGTCCTGTAGGCAAGAATTCCAGGACTTGCACAGCAGTTATCCCACAAAATAAACTGCCTTGTAGCTTTTAATTTAAATATTTAAATAATAAGATCACCTTGTGGAAAGTTTCCTCTGTGAAGGTGCCCCATGCAGGTTCACCTATTGCAATTTATTTGCAATGGGGTGGTTTTCTGTGTACCTAGAAAGCAAATCAATTATCATTTTAACATTTCAAAAATATATCAGTGACATGATCAATCCCTAAATATGTATATATATGATATACTGTAACATGCCTACTGGGAAAGTTGTAGAGGGTAGCTACATTCCTCTAAGGTTTCTTACCTACAGAATAAACCGGCAAGTTTGTTTTGGGCAAGGAATGGTTCATATATATATGAACAGTTCATATTTTCATCTTATTTTTTCTTTTTATTTTGTAAGTGTAAAATTTTAAAGAACAAAAGCTTACTTTTTATACTTTCATTAATAAATATATATTATGAAAGCAGAAAATCTTCGGAACTTATTGGATCATTATTTTATGCATTTCAGTCCCAACAGCAGGACCCTTGCTAGAAATGCACTGCCTTCATTTAACTGCAAAATGATTGTGTCTGTTACAGGCATTATGTAAAATTAATTTACTGTAAAAGCCAAAATGTGTGATAGACTAACATTAACATAATAGATCCTGAAATCCCCCCTTAGCATGCATATTGTTGGCTTAAGTGAATCAGTCACTACGATTTCAATCCTTCCTTATCACTTAAATATTTGTTCAATATTTTATTCCTTTTTAGTGCGTTAGGAAGTCCCTCTCAACCTTCCTCTGCAGTCTGCAGTCTACAGTTCTTCTGTGTTTAATATTTTATGATAAAGGCACCTTTTTCAGTGACTCCTCTTTTCTCACGCTAATGTATTCATATCTTGTTAAATGTTTGTGAATGGACAGCACTGCATAGTTCTTAATGCATGATTACAATTGTTTAACTAAAACAATCTTCATTTCAACAGATGCAAAACTTTGCAATACCATTTTAAAAAGCCAAAGGGCTGGGGGAAATGAGAAAGCCTGCTGTATGGATCCAGTGCACAACTATGGTAATTAAAGTAAAAAAGGTTAGAAGTTAGGACCTCCCAGACTGGGGTTACCTTGAAGTGGTTGGAAGACTTTTCATTCATGTGATCACAGTAATGTATACTAAACCCCCTTGGTATACAACATTTCATGTCTCAAATATTGAAGAATGTTGCACCTTAATTCTATAGCCCATAGCTGGATGGCAGATTTCCTTGCCATTAACAATTGAACCACAACAGTTGTACCCTAAACACGGAAATGTTACTGATAACCCCAACTATAGAAAGACCTAAAATGACCTTATATACCAATGCAATGCTCACGACCACTAAGATTAATGCCAGTTAACCACCAATTAACGCCAGTTATACAAACCAAAGATATTCCTACAAATGATGGCCAAACTTTCTAAAGTTTGGTTCGTTTTCAAACTGTGAACTTCAGTAAAAGTTTAGAAGTTTGGGAGTTCAGAAACTAACCCATTTAAATCAATAGGAGTCCAATAGTTTGAAAAGTTTGGATTAAATACAGATAAAATAGCAATGGCAACTTACTGTAAATAGCTGTGGCACCTGGAAAATGGTTTGGGATACATGTACCTATCAGCAAAACCGAACAGCTAAATGGAAGGATGCATTCAAGGGTTACCGAATTCGAACGTTACATTCAAGGGCTATCAAATATTTTGATATTTATGGAAATTAAGTCAAAATTAAGTTCGACAAAACCCGAACTAGTTTGAAGTTCGGATAGTTCAGATAGTTCTAGTTCGTCCAAAGACATAACTAAGTTCTACCAATATCATTCGAGCATGTTTCAGGCCATGGGTGACAGCCTAAATACTGATTACCTTTGATCTTATAGATCAGATCACTAAAACTCAATTTCTGTTTAACAAATTATTAGCAAAAAGGAAACTCCTTAGTTTATGTTACTTTACCTACCCCCAGATCAGACATTATTTCCAAAGTAAATTACTGTAACTTAAGAGAACTTCCCCCAACCCCATTTGAGCATATTCTGTAAAAGGTTCCAGGCAAAAAGGGGTCATTTTGATCTTAAATTTAATACTAACAACAGATAACAACTAACGTTACCCTCTGAACCATTTGTGAAACACCCTTACATGACACAATGAGAAATAACATTAGGGACAGACATATCCATGGAGTATAATATGGAAATCAGCTGCTAAGACTTCCATGAATGGGTAATAAAAAGAAAATGTCTACAAAGTACTAATGTTGTGTTTTTTCCCCCAGAACAGCTTACAATAATGAACCACAGCTATTTTGTGTTGTTCCTCCAGGGCTGCCTGCAAATTCAGGCTGGAAAATTAACCACAGGGAGTCAAGCAGCTTTCAAAGGTTTCCATATTGGTAGAAGGATGTCTGTATAAAATGATATGCAAAGAGGCAGTGAATAGTGGGCTCCAGGGGTGTGGCAAATAGATGCACATACACACGTGACTGAAGCCATATTTATTTGGTTATAATGAGTGCTATTGTCTTAGTTATTTCTTTTGACACACGTCGCCACAAATATTTTTACATTTTTGTTGTATTTATAAAGACGTGAATTTTTATATCATTAACTTTTGCTGTGCCAAAATTCTGCATTAACATTAGCAAAATTCTAGTTTATGTTGAAAAATCTTGCAGAAATAGTTTAACGCCAATGATATATTTTAAAACTTTTTTGTAAATATCTGAAAAAATAAACCCAGGACACTTTTAAAAATCATGTTAATAGGGAACACCCCCATGGGGTGCATATGGGGCTAAATGTATTCTAAAGGGAGAAACAAGAAAAGAAGATAACAAATAAAAAGAAGAAAAGAGACAAATGAGAACATAGACAGGTTTAAATACATTGGGGACTCACTCTCTCTCTCTTCAAAGGTCAGAATCAACACACAGTAACAATTTTCTGACAAGTATGGTCCTTATAATCATATGTACGGGACAATAGCGCTTCTCATTTTAAATAATTCCATGACATAACATGACTCACCCAAATTCAAACGTTGTGAGACCGGCACCAACCAAACTGCTCATCCGTTATGGGAAAGCGCGTGCGCGTCCTGAGGTCTCCACTTTCTCTTCAAACCAAACGAAAATAGCGGACAGCACTTGCTGTAATATAAAAGCAATTCTTTATTTTTTCAAAACATAATTAAAATTTGGACGCTTATAAGCTACATAGCTCTCCAAGGCTACACTTACATACAGCAGGGCATGACGTTTCGGGTCACATGACCCTTTCTCAAAGCAACTAGGTTACCAATCATTTCCTTTTATACCTTACGTTGTATTGCCATCTATTGGACACAATTAAAATCAAAAAAAAACAATAACAATTAACAAGTTAACCAATTAATGACGGGTTCAACACAAATTCCTTCATCATATTGTAGGTTCAAACCTTTAGGTATGAGGTGTATCTAGCCTACGAATCCACTGTGCTTCCCTTAGTAATAAAGATTATCTTGTCACTACCTCTTCTTCCTAATTTGACCTCTTCCAATATTTGAAAACGGAGTTGTGAGACAGAGTGTCCACATTCATGAAAATGCTTAGCTACAGGACTTTTCATTTTCCTATTCTTATATCAGATTTATGTTACCTAGACGTTCTTTTAATTTACGTGTTGTTGTCCTATGTACAATTTTCCACATGGACATTTTAGGGCATATACTACATTCGACGATATGCAGGTAAAGAAGCCTTTAATATATATCTATTTCCTTTTAAAGGGTGTAAGATCACATTTCCCTTTATACAGCTATTACAATGTACACAGGACATACACGGAAAAGTACGTTTTTAACTTCACCCCTGAGGTCCTCTGTTTCTCAATTCCAGATCTCCTTGCTTCTCCAATATCACGTATCTAACTAGGTGATCCTTTATAGTTCTAGATCTTTATATGACATTAATGGCTTCTTACGAATATAGGTATATGTGCCTATTTGTTTCCAATTATTCCAATGTTTGTACATAATGTTTTATCTTTGATGATAGTATACTATACTTAGATGTAAATGTAAGCCTTTCTTCTCTCTTTTGTATACTTTCTCTTGACTGTCTTGTACTACTTCTGATCTACTCTTCTCCAAAAGCTCTCGGGGTAACCTCTTATCTGAATTTTGATTTCATGTTTCTAATCTCTGTTGTAAGATATCTGAATCTGATACTATTCTCTTAACTCGGGTAAATTGAGATTTGGGTATGGAAGATTTAACGTGTTTAGGATGGAAGGAATCATATGTAACAGGGTATTCCTGTCTGTTGTTTTTACATACAATCTGTTAATACATTGCCCCCTTTCAATATCACCATTGTATCCAGGAAGGGTATTCTCTCTTCTTCAATATTACTGGAAATTTTAGCTCACCAACTTGATTCAAATTTGTTTATAGAGACTGCAAGGGATCGAATGGGCCCTCCCATATTACAAAAACATCACTATATATCGATACCAACACTACAATATTTTTGAAACATTTCATAGTATATACAATATTCTCCTCAAACTGGTTAACATGATGTTGGCAAATGTAGGGGCCACCCATCGCAGTCCCGCAACACTGCTGTCAATACATATCTGGAAAAGAAAATAATTCCTCTTAGTACAATCGTTAATAATTCCATAATAAACCTCCTTTGTGCCCGTCCAACATGACTCACCCTCTAGGAAATAAAGGGGTATTCAATAAAAGTTCTTATAGTTTAAAATGGTGTAATTTTGCCCCAACCAATCAGATCTATTTAATATTTGAAAGCTATAACATCTGATTGGTTGGGGCAAATTTAGCACCATTTTAAAAATAAGAACTTTTATTGAATAACCCTGAAAATATACAATGGCACACACTGGCAAAAAGTAAGAACAAAAAAAATAAATAGTGGCTTTCTTCTGCTTAATGTCTCTGCCTCCTGTGTTGCCTCCGGAAGAATAATGACATGTGTGTGGAGCCCTTTTTCCCCCTCCCTCCCACCATCCAGATCCATCCTTCTTTACCGTCCCACCTAGTGTTTAATGGTTTTGGGGTATGATAGCTCTCTCCTGCCTAACTCTAACCTGGCAACGTGGATAACGTGCCAAATCACACAACCTAATATCTATATATCCTTCATAATAGGTGTGTGTGTGTATGTATGTATGTATGTATGTGCACCTTTCACCCCCCCCCTCCCCCATACCAGCTTACACGTTGACGTTGGCAGTTTATGCATAGAAATGGTCATAGCTATAGTAATAGCACAAATAAAAAGAGGCTGCATTATATAAAATAAATGGTAAGAAAACTTGACAAAATAAAAATTTGTAAGAACATGCTGTATGAGTCAGGGTCTGGATTGTAGGCACAAAATGCCTGGCACCCTTAGCCCCACCCCTTAACAAAGACAAAACCTCCAAACCACACCCTTTAACACTTTTAGACTAATAGGGGGTGGAGGGGTGAGGGGAGATTGACAGCCACCCCTCAACCACGGGCACCAATAGGCACATGCCTACTAACCTAACAGTAAATCCAGGCCTGGTATGATTAAAGGTGGCCTTACACTAGTTAGATGAAAGAGAAGCTCAGAAACAGTGAGTGGTTATCTGGATTCATCACTATCTTACATACCCCTGCCAGATAATGGATTATGATCACCGTTACATCAGTATCGTAAAGTGATCAGACAGAACATCACAAACGTCAACTGGTTAGATAGAATTGTATGGGCACCTAAGCAAAGCAAGGAAAAGGTTTCTACAAATACTGTAGATGAAAAATGAAAGTGTAGCAGAAGAGGCAGTAATAAAAATGATTTCATCTTATGACAGTAATTTAACCCACTACAGAAGATTCTTCAATAACAATGCAGAGTCTATTCAATATTTCATGTCAGAAAGATAACATAAATAGCCATGCAAAATTGAAAGGCTACTAGTAAACAGATTCACGGGAATGCAGCTTCTAACTACACCTTTTATGTTAAACCAAGGTTCTATTGTCCAACTTAACATCCATTCTGTAGATAAAAGGATAAAGATTATATTTGTAGAGATGGGATTGGGAGATTTCGGGATTATCCCGAGATCAGGGAATCCGAAAACGGAATGAAACTATGAGTTTCAGCCATCTCTAATATTTTGATACTGTGTATGCTATTTCCATCTAAGCACTCAAACACTCTAATCATTTTAATTAAACACAAAAGCATTAACAAGTGTTAAATGATATTACTTGTTATATTTTAGTGGTTTTACTTAATTCATCTAATGTGGCTTAGCCTGTATGTGAATTTTCTTTTGCAGGTTAGCTGATCTTTTGTTTATGGCGTTCACTATTTTCATGTTATTCTGGCTGTACCGAATGAATGAATGAATGATGAATGGATGAATGAATGATGGGAACTGCAGAATGAAAGAAATTTTGTTTTTTATTCTTCACAGTTTTGTGCAATTACTGGGACATATGTTTATCCTCTGTCAACCACTTACGGAGAAAACTCACAATAAGAGGTGACCAGTTAACGCTTGATTACTAAGTCATTCAGGCGCTGTGAATTTATTTGGGCTAATGGCTACATAATCAGAAAAAAACACCCATTTTGTTCAAATCACCAGAGACCTTGTGTGAAAACATGTGAAATGGAGATGTTTGTAATTTGTTTTTCTTTAATTCTGTGTTTGACATTCTCATGTGTATTTTTTCTAGTTAATGAAGATATCCAACTGAGCCCTCTACAGCAATAAAATATTGCACTGTGGGCATGGTTATAGATATTAGCAGTGGGTTCTGATTTTGGATGAGTCATATAATTCCACCACGTTTAGGAGATCCAGCTGGGTCTCAAAAGTTTTGTTCATCTTAAAGAACTGCTCAATCCAAGTTTAACCTATTTAAAACTTGTGCCTGTTTTAGTGATGTCTACATTAGAATCAAATGACGTTAGGTCTTGTATCTTGGCTGGAATTTTGTTTTTTGAAAATTCAATCTTTGCTTTAAATTCCCCATGGTACAGTATGTATCCTGCTAACTCCTTTTTACATAGCTCCCCTTTATTTAGAAAAGGCCAAAACGTGTTAGACTCATTACACCCTTTAGTAAAATGCATTATGTGCTGGACTTTTCATGCATGTTGCATCTGTTTGCAGCGATCCAAGGAATTTTGGGTTCGCTATTTCTACAGTTGTTTTAACACTAAGTTTTGGCGAGTTATGACAAAATTTATGTTGTGAAATGTTTTTTTAAAAAGACTCGATGTTTACAAAACTGTATAGCTCTCCTTCAGTATGGCCCTTGTGATTTCACAAAGCTCGCCATGATTGTGCTCTATGGGGCAAGCTCTCCACTTCTTTATTAATTTATATATATTCGCTATCTCTGTTTTCTTCCCAGATCATCACGAGAAAAAAGTACTGATTATAGATTGCAGCTAAATACTATAATCATATACACAATGGTTCAACAAGTTAAAATCTGTTCCCATTCATATAGTATATGGCATTAATGCCTCATGAAGGTGTTGAAAAGGCCAAAGTTGCTGTGCATCAGATTTATTCTAGTTGCTTCCACCTTGGGTGCCAGGTTTAGCTGGGTACACACATTACTGGAAAAGAGCCAATCCTGTCACCATCAGGATGGTCCTTTATGTGTATGTCTGTTACGATAAATATGTTTGCTCAGAATATGTTATAAGAACGGAAAATTTTCCTTGTTTTGGTCGTCCCCCTGTATTTAAAGCATAGTTGCTGTGATCGTTAGGTGTAGGCAGTCCCAAGGGATCATCCTTTCAAAGATAACTTACAAATTTTGTCTGTCATCTTTGAAATTTGGTTGTGCGTCCCAGCATTAGTGGTTTCCTTGTAGAGTTAGCTGTTTTGATATTCTTACCACTGGCAGAGAGGTTCACGAACCAGCACCCAGAAACTGCAGGAAAGCATAGCCTGGATATTTTAGGATAGGGTCTATTGGAGGTCATCACCATATTCAGAATTACTGACTGCATGAGAAATGGAACACCCACATAGATTGTCCCCTGACTGTTGTTAGGCCAGGGAAACTGAGGCAGATGACTCCCCCATAGCCTGGCCTGATTGAAAGAAACTTATTTTTTATATGTTATGGGGCAAAAAAGGTCAAACGTGCTATTAAGCTTGGTCCACAGTAGGAGATTCATTGTTTGTTGCCTCTAGTGAGCTTTCAGCTGGGACAAACATTGTCGGGCAAAGTAACCTGGCCAACAATTCGCCTCGACACAGCATGTGGTCCATAGTGGACCACATGATGCTTTGCTTTTCCAGCACAAACCTAATGATGTAAGTTTTTACCACAGTTAAATAATCGATTGGTTGCAGCAGAACTTTTTTTGCATCAGCCTTTTATTATTCCATACATGTAGTTAGTGTTTTGAGGTTTATGGGAGTGTTTTTGGGACAAAATTGCTAAATTGCTACATTAATATTACTGTTTTACACCATAATGCAGCTTGCAGTCCCAAACAGATATGTACTGTAAATTGTTGTAGAAATCTCACATAAGCATGAATTATCAGGCAACAGAGGGTCATAAGTTTATAGAAAAGTAAAAATAATTTCCTAGGTATGGTAATACACTTTAAATTGGGTCGCCCTCAGCAATTATTTTATGTTCTGCAGCACTAAACTAATGTAGTAGGCAACAGAATCAACCTATATGTAGATGTTTTAAAAACGTCTGCAAGCACATCTACACTTAACTGTTTAAGCCATGCAAAGAATAGATTTTATATAATATATAGTATGTTTAAATGATTAAAGAACAGCAGCAAAATAGATCCTACATAAAACCATGTTGTAATGTGGACTCTTTAACATTATAGCTAATTGTAAATTCAAGAGAGCAGTAAAAGGTCCCTACACACGTGTGATCATGGGTCCCGACACATGTGTTGTGGATGATCGGTCAAAATTAATCCGCCCCTCTTATGGCCCTTTATCTGCCGAACGAAACGTTCCAGGTCGGGGATCGTGCAAGTGAAAGCCGACTTGTCGGTATTCGAACGAATGTACGTTTCGGCCGATAAAGGCCCATACATGGGCTGATTAACGAGTGATGTTTGTACACATATCGTGCGTCGAGGTCGGGACCCGCGATCGCACATGTGTATGAACCTTTACAAGTGGTTTGTTAAATTTTTGTATAAAGGGAAGTTTGTTGTTTGTTTGTGTATTAAGGGGAAGTTCAGTGCAAATACATATGCTTTCAGAATAAAGAGCAGTATTTTTTCATCTCAATGACCTTAATCTGCCATTCAGCATTTTGTCTGTATAAATAAATGCAACTGAAATACTGACTTCCTGTTTGCAGGATCCCTAGTAGAGCCATGTATGGTCTTCCTTGACCCAGCGCCTGGTTGATTCAGTTGCTCAGTAGAGATCTGAGCATGTTTGACCCATCCAATCAGTAGAATTACTGTTAGAACATTCCATGAATGTGGTGCATTCTGGGAAGAAGAAGGAAACTGAAATGTCAGCTCACTAATGTCAACAGCAGGGAACAGCAAAGGGTATGAAATCACTGATTTTTTCAAAATGGGAGAGAATTGTAGAATAACTAGAAGGCATTACACAAACTAACAATTTAACAAATATTGATAATCTCCACTGAACTGTCCCTTAAAAAGTGTTTAGGGCCTTCTGATATGTATTAGCAGCACTTAATAATTCTTTCAATTTTAATGCAATTTTGTGTATAATTAGAGAATAGATGTATTTTAAATAAAACCTTATTAAACTAGCTGTAATTACTTTTAAAGCTCATAACTGCATTAAATGAATAACTCCATAACCAATGACTGGACAATGTAAATGCTGCTAGTTACATCTTTATTTCCGGCATTTATATAAGTTGTCATCTATCACCCATAGGAGGCTGGCCTGTTTCTTCAGTTCGACATTTTGTCCATTTGGCAGGGGCTTAAAGTAACAGAAAAAATGGGAGAAAACCTCAGATCACCTAAAACTACAGAGACTTTTTATAACACAAATCTGAGACAGAAAATCTATGTGATGTGATGAATGCCGCAGTTCTGGCCGTGTGCGAGGTTAATGTGTGCAATGACAGGAATACAGGTTGGCGCTTGGGATGGCAGTTTACAAAAGTGATAGCCAGTTATGATTGATATTTCTACCAAGTTCTGCCCTCTCTATGCTAAGTAGTAGATGTCACGACAATGAGTTTTGTTCAGAACAAAAGTGGAAGTAAAAAAACATTGTCAAGACTTACGAAATCACGTATCGTATACAAAATAGTTGTCATGACCCATTAACATAACTATTTGCTAATTTTGCATTATAATAGTCGCTTTAAACTAAATTGATGAGATGATGTCGGCGGGAAGAAAAGTTTACTGGCAAGTAGGTGCTTAGTTTCAATGCAAAAGCCATTATTAAAGGAAAGAGAGTTTTAAATTTCCTCTTTTTCTAATGCTTTTAGTATTATGCCATTATGCTGGAAGGCTTTCTGGCCTACCATCGACAACTAGCACTAAAGTACTAAGATCCATGGCACAGCATAGGGGGCAGACTAGGCCAAAGATTTACGGGCAAAGATTACAAAGAAGTTCGGTTTAAAAGTTTACAGTGAGATGCACTGAAAGCCAATAGCTCTTACATTACCTTACCCAGATATCCCAAAAAGTAAGGGGCATATTATAAAGCTTCGTTAAGTTTCGCGGACGTGAAAAGTTAAAGAGGCATAACCCGTTGCGCCGATACTTACCTGTTACCCGCCGTTTCTATTTATAAAGCGCGTGGTATCTGTTTCGCACTGCTAGTATAGGCTGTTTTGCTGATACTAGCCTCCCTGCGGCGGGGATGGGCAGGCAACCCGTGGCGGTGTGTCGCACCCGCCCCAGGAGGCATGCCCACCCCGCCCTCGACCCCCCGTGGTGGCGGCGACAACCCGCCGCCGCTTCCAGCAGACACTCCAACCCCCGCTCGCGGCAACTCTCAAATAGAAGTCTAGGAGGGGCTGCCGGGAAGGGGCAATCCCCTCCCAGCAGCACCCTCCAAGCCCCCTGCCCCGCCGCTGGCAGGGAGGGGAAGGGCCCGCTGGGAGGGGTGGAGGACCCTCCAGTGGGGCCCTGAGAAGGGCCTTTTGGGGCTTAAGGCGTCCCGCAGCGCGAAACCAGGACCCCCTCCCCGCCCTTATAAGGGCCCTTGCGGCATGATAAGTGCCTTGGGGGGGTCCCGCAGCTCGAACCGGACCCCCAGTGTGCTTTAAAAGAGTCTTGGGCGATGTCCTCGGGTGGAAGAAGAGTTTTTAAAATTTCCTCTTTTTCTAAGTTTTAGTATTATGCATTATGCTGGGAGGCTTTCTGGCCCTACCATCGACAACTAGCACAAGTACTAAGATCCTGGCACGCAAGGGGGTAGACAGTTTAAATACATTGGGTGACTCACTCTCTCTCTCTTCAAAAGGTCAGTAATCAACACACAGCTTAACAATTTTCTGACAAGTATAGGTCCTTATAATCATATGTACGGGGCACAATAGCGCTTCTCATTTTTAAATAATTCCATGACATAACATGACTCACCCTCTAGGAAATAAAGGGGTTATTCAATAAAAGTTCTTATAGTTTAAAATGGTGCTAATTTTGCCCCAACCAATCAGATCTTATTTAATATTTGAAAGCTAACATCTGATTGGTTGGGGCAAATTTAGCACCATTTTAAACAATAAGAACTTTTATTGAATAACCCTGAAAATATACAATGGCACACACTGGCAAAAAGTAAGAACAAAAAAAATAAAATAGTGGCTTTCTTCCTGCTTTAATGTCTCTGCCTCCTGTGTTGCCTCCGGAAGAATAATGACATGTGCTGTGGAGCCCTTTTCCCCCCCTCCCTCCCACCATCCAGATCCATCCTTCTTTACCGTCCCACCTAGTGTTAAATGGTTTTGGGGTATGATAGCTCTCTCCTGCCTAACTCTAACCTGGCTAACGTGGATAACGTGCCAATTCACACAACCTAATATCTATATATCCTTCATAAATAGGTGTGTGTGTGTATGTATGTATGTATGTATGCTGCACCTTTCACCCCCCCCTCCCCCATACCAGCTTACACGTTGACGTTGGCAGTTTATGCATAGAAATGGTCATAGCTATAGTAATAGCACAAATAAAAAGAGGCTGCATTATATAAAATAAATGGTAAGTAGAAACTTGACAAAATAAAAATTTGTAAGAACATGCTGTATGAGTCAGGGTCTGGATCCTGTAGGCACAAAATGCCTGGCACCCTTAGCCCCACCCCTTAACAAAGACAAAACCTCCAAACCACACCCTTTAACACTTTTAGACTATATAGGGGGTGGAGGGGTGAGGGGAGATTGACAGCCACCCCTCCAACCACGGGCACCAATAGGCACATGCCTACTATACCTAACAGTAAATCCAGGCCTGGTATGATTAAAGGTGGCCTTACACTAGTTAGATGAAAGAGAAGCTCCAGAAACAGTGAGTGGTTATCTGGATTCATCACTATCTTACATACCCCTGCCAGATAATGGATTATGATCACCGTTACATCAGTATCGTAAAGTGATCAGACCAGAACATCACAAACGTCAACTGGTTAGATAGACATTGTATGGGCACCTTAAGCAAAGCAAAGGAATAAAGGTTTCTTACAAATACTGTAGATGAAAAATGAAAGTGTAGCAGAAGAGGCAGTAATAAAAATGATTTCATCTTATGACAGTAATTTAACCCACTACAGAAGATTCTTCAATAACAATGCAGAGTCTATTCAAGTATTTCATGTCAGGAAAGATAACATAAATAGCCATGCAAAATTGAAAGGCTACTAGTAAAACAGATTCACGGGAATGCACGCTTCTACTACACCTTTTATGTTAAACCAATGGTTCTATTGTCCAACTTAACATCCATTCCTGTAAAAGGATAACAGATTAATATTTTGTAGAGATGGGATCTGGGAGATTTCGGGATTATCCCGAGATCAGGGAATCTGAAAACGGAATGAAACTAGTGAGTTTCAGCCATCTCTAATATTTTGTATACTGTGTATGCTATTTCCATCTAAGCACTCAAACACTCTAATCATTTTAATTAAACACAAACAGCATTTAACAAAGTGTTAAATGATTACTTGTTTATATTTTAGTGGTTTTACTTAATTCATCTAATGTGGCTTAGCCTGTATGTGAATTTTCTTTTGCAGGTTAGCTGATCTTTTGTTTATGGCGTTCACTATTTTCATGTTATTCTGGCTGTACCTGAATGAATGAATGAATGAATGGATGAATGAATGAATGGGAACTGCAGAATGAAAGAAATTTTGTTTTTTATTCTTCACAGTTTTGTGCAATTACTGAGGACATATGTTTATCCTCTGTCAACCACTTACGGAGAAAACTCAACAAAATAAGAGGTGACCAGTTAACGCTTGATTACTAAGTCATTCAGGCGCTGTGAATTTATTTGGGCTAATGGCTACATAATCAGAAAAAAACACCCATTTTGTTCAAATCACCAGAGACTCTTGTGTGAAAACATGTGAAATGGAGATTGTTTGTAATTTGTTTTTCTTTTAATTCTGTGTTTGACATTTCTCATGTGTTATTTTTTCTAGTTAATGAAGATATCCAACTGAGCCCTCTACAGCAATAAAATATTGCACTGTGGCATGGTTATAGGATATTAGCAGTGGGTTCTGATTTTCATGGATGAGTCATATAATTCCACCACAGTTTAGGAGATCCAGCTGGGTCTCAAAAGTTTTGTTCATCTTAAAGAACTGCTCAATCCAAGTTTAACCTATTTAAAACTTGTGCCTGTTTTAGTGATGTCTAACATTAGAATCAAATGACGTTAGGTCTTGTATCTTGGCTGGAATTTTGTTTTTTGAAAATTCAATCTTTGCTTTAAAATTCCCCATGGTACAGTATGTATCCTTGCTAACCTCATTTTTACATAGCTCCCCTTTTATTTAGAAAAGGCAAAAACGGTTTAGACTCATTACACCATTTAGTAAAATAATGCATTTAATGTGCTGGACTTTTCATGCATGTTAGCATCTGTTTGCAAAGCGATCCAAGGAATTTTGTGGTTAGTCTATTTCTACAAGATTGTTTTTTTAACACTAAAGTTTTGGCGATGTTAATGACAAAATTAATGTTGTGAAAATGTTTTTAAAAATTATCTGATGTTTATAAAAACTGTAAAAATAGCTCTCCTTCAGAAATATGGCCCTATGTGATTTCACAAAGCAATAACAAGCAACATAGATTGTAAGCTCTATGGGGCAAAGCTCTACCACTTCTATTTATATAATTTATATATTTATGTACTGAACTATCTATGTATTTATCCCCCTTGTATGATGTTATTGACTTTATTATATTTTGTTACTGTACAGCTCTGTGTCCCCAAGTGGCGCTTTATAAATAAACTATATATACATACATACATCATAAGGATACTAATTGCATGTTTAAAATCTGTTTCCCATTCATATAGTATATGGCATTTAATGCCTCATGAAGGTGTTGAATAAGGCCAAAGTTGCTGTGCATCAGATTTATTCTAGTTGCTTCCACCTTGGGTGCCAGGTGTTAAGCTGGGTACACACATTACTGGAAAAGAGCCAATCCTGTCACCATCAGGATCGGTCCTTTTTCGGTAATGTGTTTGTCTGTTACGATAAATATGTTGGCTCAGAATTAGTTATTAAGAACGGAAAATTTTCCTCGATTTTGGTCGTCCCCCTGTATTTAAAGCATAGTTGCTGTGATCGTTAGGTGTATGGCAGTCCCAAGGGATCACTCCTTTCAAAGATAACTTACAAATTTTGTCTGTCATCTTTGAAAATTTGGTTGTGCGTACCCAGCATTAGTGGTTTCCTTGTAGAGTTAGCTGTTTTGATATTCTTACCACTGGCAGAAAGAGGTTCTGTATCGAACCAGAACCCCAGAAACTGCAGGAAAAGCATAGCCTGGATATTTTAGGATAGGGTCTATTGGAGCGTCATTCACCATAATTCAGAATTACTGACTGCATGAAGAAATGGAACACCCACATTAGATTGTCCCCTAGACTGTTGTTAGGCCAGGGAGAACTGAGGCAGATGACTCCCCCATAGCCTGGCCTGATTGAAAGAAACTTATTTTTTATATGTTATGGGGCAATAAAAGGTCAAACGTGCTATTAAGCTTGGTCCACAGTAGGAGATTCATTGTTTGTTGCCTCTAGTGAGCTTTCAGCTGGGACAAACATTGTCGGGCAAAAGTAACCTTGGCCAACAATTCGCCTCGACCGAGCATGTGGTCCATAGTGGACCACATGATCAGATTTGCTTTTTCCAGCAACAAACCTAACTGATGTAAGCTTTTTACCACAGTTAAATAAATCTGATTGGTTGCAGCAGAACTTTTTTTGCATCAGCCTTTTATTATTCCATACATGTAGTTATGTGTTTTGAGGTTTATGGGAGTGTTTCTTGGGACAAAATTGCTAAATTGCTACATTAATATTACTGTTTTACACCATAATGCAGCTTGCAGTCCCAAACCAGATATGTACTGTAAATTGTTGTAGAAATCTCACATAAGCATGAATTATCAGGCAACAGAGGGGTCATAAGTTTATAGAAAAGTAAAAATAATTTCCTAGGTATTTGGTAATACACTTTAAATTGGGTCGCCCTCAGCAATTATTTTATGTTCTGCAGCACTAAACTTAATGTAGTAGGCAACAGAATCAACCTATATGTAGATGTTTTAAAAACGTCTGCAAGCACATCTACACTTAACTGTTTACTGCTATGCAAAGAATAGATTTTATATATATATATAGTATGTTTAAATGATTAAAGCAGGCAAATGACCTAGCGAAAAATCCTAATGTTTGTAAATGTGGACTTTTAACATTATAGCTAATTGTAAATTCAAGAGCAGTAAAGGTCCCTACACACGTGTGATCACGGGTCCCGACACATGTTGTGTATGATGGTTCGTTTCGGACAATAATTGGCCCAATAATCGGCCCCTCTTTATGGGCCCTTTATCTGCCGAAACGGACGTTCGGTCGGGGATCGGCGAAAGACCGACTTGTCGGTATTCGAACGAATGTACGTTTCGGCCGATAAAGGGCCCATACATGGGCTGATTAACGGGTGATGTTTGTACACATCGTGCGTCGCAGGTCGGGACCCGCGATCGCACATGTGTATGAACCTTTACAAGTGGTTTGTTAAATTTTTGTATTAAAGGGGAAGTTTGTTGTTTGTTTTGTATTAAAGGGGAAGTTCAGTGCAAATACATGTGCTTTTCAGAATAAAGAGCAGTATTTTTTCATCTCAATGACCTTAATCTGCCCATTCAGCATTTTGTCTGTATATAAATAAATGCAACTGAAATACTGACTTCCTGTTTGCAGGATCCCTAGTAGAGCCCATTATGGTCTTGACCTTGACCCAGCGCCTGGGTTGATTCAGTTGCTCAGTAGAGATCTGAGCATGTTTGACCCATCCAATCAGTAGAAATTACTGTTAGAAACATTCCATGAATGTGGTGCATTCTGGGAAGAAGAAGGAAACTGAAATGTCAGCTCACTAATGTCAACAGCAGGGAACAGCAAAGGGTATGAAATCAACTGATTTTTCAAAATGGGAGAGAATATGTAGAATAACTAAGAAGGCATTACACAAACTAACAATTTAACAAATATTGATAATCTCCACTGAACTGTCCCTTTAAAAAAGGTGTTAGGGCTTCTGATATGTTTATGCAGCACTTAATAATTCTTTCAATTTTAATGCAATTTTGGTATAATTAGGAAATAGATGTATTTTAAATAAAAACACTTTATTAAACTAGCTGTAATTACTTTTAAAGCTCATAACTGCATTAAATGAATAACTCCATAACCAATGACTGGACAATGTAAATGCTGCTAGTTACATCTTTATTTCCAGAGCATTTATATTAAGTTGTCAAGATCCTATCACCCATAGGAGGCTAGGCCTGTTTCTTCAGTTCGACATTTTGTCCATTTGGCCAAGGGGCTTAAAGTAAACAGAAAAAATGGGAGAAAACCTCAGAATCACCTAAAAAACTACAAGAGACTTTTTATAACACAAATCTGAGACAGAAAATCTATGTTGATGTGATAGAATGCACAGCAAGTTATGGCTGCAGTGTCGAGAGGTTAATGTGTGCAATGACAGGAAATACAGGTTGGAGCTTGGGATGGCAGATGTTACAAAAGATGAATAGCAAGTTATGATTGATGATTTCTACCAAGTAATCTGCCCTCTCTATGCTTACAGAGTAAGATGTCAAGCTAAGGAATAAATGTAAAATTAACAATTGGTCAAAAGAAAATCGCTAAAGGCTGTCTTTTTGTGTAATACAAAATATTCAGAAATGCACCCCCAATCCCTCTACAATAAACTATTAATGTGACATTTATTTAAAAGACTAAAATTGATGGATGATGTCGGCGGGAAAGAAGCTGGCAAGTAGGTGCTTAGTTTCAATGCAAAAGCCCATTATTAAAGGAAAGAAGAGTTTTAAAATTTCCTCTTTTTCTAATGCTTTTAGTATTATGCCATTATGCTGGGAAGGCTTTCTGGCCCTACCATCGACAACTAGCACTAAAGTACTAAGATCCATGGCACAGCATAGGGGGCAGACTAGGCCAAAGATTTAGGGGGCAAAGATTACAAAGCAAGTTCGGTTAAAAGTTTACAGTGAGATGCACTGAAAGCCTAAATAGCTCCTTACATTACCTTACCCAGATATCCCAAAAAGTAAGGGGCATATTTATAAAGCTTCGTTAAGTTTTCGCGGACGTGAAAAGTTAACGAGGCATTAACCCTTTGCGCCGATACTTACCTGTTACCGCCGTTTCTATTTATAAAGCGGCGGTATCTGTTTCGCACTGCTAGTATAGGCTGTTTTGCTGATACTAGCCTCCCTGCGGCGGGGATGGGCAGGCAACCCGTGGCGGGTGGTCGCACCCGCCCCAGGAGGCATGCCCACCCCGCCCTCGACCCCCCGTGGTGGCGGCGACAACCCGCCGCCGCTTCCCAGCAGCCCCTCCCAACCCCGCTCGCGGCAATCTCAGAATAGAAGTCTAGGAGGGGCTGCCGGGAAGGGGCACCCCCTCCCCAGCAGCCCCTCCAAGCCCCCTGCCCCGCCGCTGGCAGGGAGGGGAAGGGCCCGCTGGGAGGGGTGGAGGCACCCTCCAGTGGGGCCCTGAGAAGGGCCTTTTGGGGCTTAAGGGGTCCCGCAGCGTGAACCAGGACCCCCCTCCCCGGCCCTTATAAGGGCCCTTGCGGCACTGATAAGTGCCTTTGGCGGGGGTCCCGCAGCTCGAACCGGGACCCCCAGTGTGCTCTTAAAAGAGTCCTTGGGCGATGTCTTCGGGGTGGCGACACCAACCCCACTCAGGTCGCCGATGCCAGGCAGACTCATTGCGGCCGCCAGTGAGCCCGCTGGCACCACAGCCTCAGCAGAGCCGATGTTGCCAGCCGCTTCTTTCTTCTATCTTCAGCCATCTACTGCGATGGCATCTGAGTTCCGCAGTACTTTCTAGAAATCTGATTGGTTAATGTAAAGCATGTAAACCAAGCATAAAAAAATTGACCAATCAGAATGGATTAGGGTTTTTTGCAAACCTATATAAAGAGGTGCACTCCGCTGCGGAACTCAGATGCCATCGCAGTAGATGGCTGAAGATAGAAGAAAGAGTGGGGTGCACTCTTCTTCTGTTAGAAGTAGCAATGCAAGATGTTAGGATCAAATGCTTCTTATAGACATCTTCTACCTTCTACAGGTGTCTTAATAGCACAGCATGTAGATTTCATTGTAGAACCTGTTGTTTGCAATCAATTCCTTGGGTGCACATTGCTGAATGTATTTTCTGAACTACTCTGTGTTGATTTGTCTTTCCTGATCCGACAGGCAAAGATCAAAAGCTATTTTACATGTATCTTAGCTTCATATCTAATCCGTAATAACAAAATATTCTCTGAACAGTATTTTAACTGTATGAAAGAGTTTTACGGTTTTGAGTTAAGCTTTAACATGCTTTACATAGTTTCTAGTTGAGTTGAGCTGTCTGTGAGTGGTGACAAGTAAATTTAAATGGAATATATAAACAGTATACTGAAAACGCATACACCCAGTAACTAACAGCAATGCAAATAATAGTTTATTTTAGAAAACATTTACCTACAACCCACTCTTTGTTTGTCATACCCTTTTTGTGAGGAGTAAAGATTGATACTTCACCAATAAGTGCCATTTGGGGTTGAACTCTAATACAAAAGCAGCTTGCTATCTAAAATCCCTAGATTCTGTTATAGAAATTTTCATGTGATTTGTTTGAAAATAGTCTCTCTAAACACATTTCTAACAAGTCCTAAAGATATTTTGCTTGTGTTCTTGGGAAGTAAAGTACAAATGCAAAAATTCACACTTTTGCAGTTAACTAATTTTCCGAGACCTTTTCTAGTCTGAAATGAGCTTAATATACTGTTTTAATATATATTTGTTCTAATGAGAAAAAGAATGAGGGAATTTTCAAGCTGATTATTTATTCTTCATCATTAGCACAAGCTTTAACTCAATGAGCCATGCACTAATCCTGCTGTGAAACCATGACCTTTCAAAATTCAGTCTTTCTATCAAATACACTGCTGTAATTTCCTCTGCCAAAATTACACCGAAACTGTTGCTATCTAGCCTCCAGTATTCTATTATGTAAGTTTCAAACTAGAAAGAGATTTTGTGAACAAGCATATTATTATATACAGTGTGTTCCTATGTGTCCCCTGACCAAAGTGATTTAGGAATACAACTTTTCATGTTCTACTCTATGAAGCTTTTTATTGCAAACCATTTATACTTCTTAATATTAGAATTTCTAGTGATTAGATAAGATAAAGCAAACAACTTCAGCTCAGGTTGGTGGGGTATCCTGTGGTTGTGTGCAAATAACAAGTGCAAAGTTTTGGGTACACAAAGCCTTTGTCAAGGACCATTGGCTTTGCACAACTAAAATATTGTGGGTATCGTTTGTATTGATGCCAAGCACATTTTTGTTTTTTTACTGCCACAGACTTATTGCTAGGCAGGCAAAATAACAGCAGGAGAAACACTAACAATGATAGGTTGGTACTAAAGTAAAGCTTAAATATGTATCTATGTTTTGGGGAATGTTAATGCAGCAGTTCTTGCAATCTATAAAAAGTTTTACATGCTCTGTGAATTCTCTAGACACGTCACTCTTTTCTCCTTGTCAGAGCTGTCATGAAACTACTGATAAATTTGAGCAATGAGAACAACTAAATTGTATTCACTTGGAAGAAGGGTGTGGAAACTATATTAGAATGTAACCTGAATTCTCTAATTCAAAAACTAATTACAAGAAGCTTGTGCAAACAATATGCAGGAGACTCTGTAAACTTCAGGAAGATGCATTTACAATTTCCCTTTCATCTATGTAGCAAAACAAGTTGTTAAATAGTATATTTGCTTTAAATATTGTACTGAAAGCAGCTGGTAAATTACATGCTGTCCCTTGAATAATGCACTGATAAATGCATTATGCACTGAGAAAAGACAGTAAATAGAACAAATTCCCTTTAATTTCAGTATTGAAACAGTTAATGGTTGAATTTCATTGATTGTTATTGCTAATCATACATTTTTGGCATAACCTATATTTATTTGTTTATTACATTACATAAGGGCTTGGTACACAATAGACAAATTTAAAGGACAACAATACCAAAAAAAAACATCACCCCCATTACATGTCCACACTTCCAGCAGCTGAAATCGCTAACTCACATTTACAGGTGTGCTGCCCTCCCTTAGATATCACACAGCAAAATGAGTGCTAAAAGCCTGCCTCCTAGATGGCCCAGGGCCCTGATTAACATATCACTTGTCATTGGCTGGTGGGAATGTCTGTTACAACCTCTCTCCTCCTCTGCCAGTCAAGCAAACTTGAAATTGCTAGGACACAGACTACATAATCAAGCTGATCATGGGTGGGTGGAGGAGTGTTTTCTCGCATGCTAGCTCTGAGTGACAGTTAGAGGCAGACAGAATCGTTACACCCCCTTCGCAGCATGGCTAATTGAAGGCAGAGAGAGGCTCGAAATCAGTAAATAAATGTATGGGGAGGGCTACATACCTTTACTCATTTTAAAGCAACTAAAAAAAATGCATTGAGGCAATAGTTATCCTTTAACCTACAGATGTACCAATCAACAGTAGGTCAGAATGTAACACATAACAAAACTTTAGCCTATTAAAGTTAGGCGAGGAGAGAGTTTTGGGTTAGCCCTTAAAAAGCATGTCTACCCAAGTCAGTTATTTTTGCACAACCCCAAATGCTATTTTTAAAATTTTATTACATGTATTTATAACCATATATTTAATGATGTGTTCCCTTCTGTTCAAAGGTAATCTGCCTCCTCCCTGTGCTCAAAAAGATTTTTAAATATTTGACCATGTGCAGAGGAGGTAGCAGGTGAAACAGCAGTCAATCATTGGTTGTGATGCCAGCAGTCACAGCCTTAGTTGATTGCATAGAGGGAGGAGCCAGCTTACTATGCCAGAATGGAGGCTATATGTATCCTTAAATATCTGGTTAGTAATACATCTAATCATGTGCTGAATGTATCAGTTGGGGTTGGGTGAAGAAAAGTGACAAGTAACCATTTTTTGGTTTAGTAAATAATTTAGTAAATAATTTCTTACCTTGAGCCTTTTACAATATTTCAGGCAGAGACCTCACTTCTATTGTGTCAATACATGGATCTATTCATCCATAATTTAAATAGTGAAAAAAGTACATACATTGTAAATTATAATAGTATTAGAAGTCACTTATTAATTCCATGACCATATGAAACCACAAGCCCTTTTATAAAGATCACAGAGCTCCACATCGACCACGAAACCAGCACATTTCATACAGATTTCCCCCATCAACCCTCCCCCTTGGCCAGAGTTAGTGAAGTGCATAAGTGCCCAATGGGAGTTTTTGTTTTTTATACTTCTACAGGGCCGCTGCACATTGGACTTATGGATTTCATATACATACATATATTTATTAAGCTATTTATGAAACTTTTTATTTATTTCTGCAATTTTTATTTATCTCTATTTCTTCTTGTCTTTTTCCTCTTGTTACTGAGCCATCCCCAGGTGGTCTGCATGGCAGTTTAAAGCACCATTTGAGAGACATCACCACATTTTCAAGTAAGTTATTGAAAGAAGTCTCCCTTTATTTGCATAATAAGAAAGGCAGATCTAACTATAACTCTCCCTGCCTTACTTGAACCCTTTGTGACCTATTGAAAACTAAATGGTGTTCTATGCTTGTGAAGGTTCTCATTCATCCAGGTCATGGTATATCTGTTGTATTCATTAGATCAACTGACTTGAAATGTAGTTTTGAAGACGTTTCGCTAGTCATCCGACTGGCTTTCTCAATTCAGAATGACTTGTACAAGCATCTGTGGCAATTATGTACCCTGGAAAATCCCAATTAGCTATCACAGCCAGGTGTTAAGGGTGTGATTAGATATGGCTAAGAGGTGTTATAGGAACGCCCAGAGTAAGGTGTTAAAACAGCATTGTACATGGCAGACAGTTGATCGGTGGGGATGTTCTCGGCTCTGCAACACAGAGCCGAGAACATCCCCACTAGCACAGAGGCGAAGGCTAAAGAAATGAAACATCTCAGAGGAGCCCTTAAAACTTGTGGATATCCAGACTGGGCCTTTGTCAAAAGAAGTAGAAGGAAAGAAAAAAACATGAATACCAACAGTGAAGGGGAAAGCAAGACAGAGGAAGAACTGGTCTCCCATATGTAGCAGGGGTCTCCGAGAAATTAAGAAGAATTTTCAAAAAACATCGTATCCCTGTCTGCTTTAAACCGAACACACACTGAGGCGAATTGGTACATCCGAAAGACCCAATACCAAACACAAGAAAGCGACATCATATATGCAGTGCAGTGCAGTGAAGAATGCTCTGATTGTTATGTGGGGGAGACCAAACAGCAACTGCATCAACGTATGGCCCAGCACAGAGAGCCAATTCCTCGGGTCAGGACTCAGCCGTGTATCTGCATCTTAAGGTAAAGGACATACTTGAAGATTGTAATGTTAACATACTGGCGAAGGAACGTGACTGGTTCAGAAGAGAGGTGTTAAGGAGGCCATTTATGTGAAAATAAAGAAACCAAGCCTAAATAGAGGTGGGGGGGTTCGACACCAACTGTCTGCCATGTACATGCTGTTTTAACACCTTACTCTGGGCGTTCCTATAACACCTCTTAGCCACTATCTAATCACACCCTTAACACCTGGTGGTGATATGCTAATTGGGATTTTCCAGGGTACATAATTGCCACAGATTGCTTGTACACGTCATTCTGATTGAGAAAGCCAGTCGGTTATTCCATGAATAGCGTAAACGTATCCTAGAACACCTAATTCAAGTCACAGTTTGTATTCTAGGGCACAGTACCCACCTATTTTTGACCCCTTATAACATGTGTTCTATGTCTATTCCCCATTATTATCTCAGTATTCATTATTCCGGTCTAGTGACCCCATGTTTTGTGCATTATTAATGAAAAAAAATAAAGGATGCGAAAAATATGACTTATGATAACCACCAAGCACCCCAAACGCGACGTCATATAAATTAAATATTAGGGACCATTAAATGTCGATGCTTCCCCCTTTCCCCTCCTCCTCCTCTCTCCCCCCCCGTACACATTAGTACCGGACAGTTTTTTCAAGGATCAGAGCTTTGTCTAATGGATATCCCTGGTGCCCTGGAAGATATTTGGAGATATAGTGTATACTGATTACCCATAACCAGTCCACTCTCATTAGTGTTGTTTTCTCCCAGCACCCTCAGATTTGATCTGGTCTTATTTGTTTTCTCTTGACAGGAATACTTGTGTTCTGGGTCCCGACCCATGTGTTTCCATGAACAATCTATGCGCCTTGCCTGACCATCCTATTTTCTACTGATTGGCTTGGTATTTGGTATATGATCGGATTGAGATGCTTCTAGTTGGTTAGCAGATTAACAAGCATTTACATCATGCCCATGCTATAAGGAAGCTTGAGACCCTAGATATGTGGTCCCCCCTCCCCTATGACACGACTCAGAGGCCCCGGGCAAAGACTACCATTGCTGTAATGGCACAACTTCGTATATCGCACTCACATTTATGGTACGTTCCCGTGGCATCAAATTTACTTGCCTCCTAACGTATAAAGTACCAATAATCAAAATGCAGACCGCACTTTAAATTGTATGTCCACGTTCATATGACCTTTACACCACTACATATCGTCACAACTTGCATACTCCACTACTATCAGATACAAGCAGAATTTATTTCCGATATTATATGCCATTTTTGCCATAAGTCTATGACATCATATTGCCCCTACACCATCTATGTAAATTTCCCTTGGCTGCGGTAGATTACCTATAGAGGGAGTCGGGTGTGGTCGAAGGAACAAACAGTCCCGAATATCCCCCCTATGCTGTGCATAGGAAGAATAATCTTGCCAATCCTGTCTGTTATCTGTTGTATTCAATTAGATCAACTGGACTTGAAATGTAGTTCTTGAAGACGTTTCGCTAGTCATCCGACTGGCTTTCTCAATTCAGAATGACTTGTACAAGAATCAGTGGCAATTATGTACCCTGGAAAATCCCAATTAGCATATCACAGCCAGGTGTTAAGGGTGTGATTAGATAGTGGCTAAGAGGTGTTATAGGAACGCCCAGAGTAAGGTGTTAAAACAGCATTGTACATGGCAGACAGTTGATCCTATGTCCTATGATGTGACTTCTCTCTTCACTTGTATACCCACCAAGGAGGCTGTTGACATGGTGAGAAAACGGCTGGGATATATTAGGGACATTAACTTGGAGTTTTACACATTAATGTATGGACATTTTTTCAAGGGATCAGAGCTTTGTCTAATTGGATATCCCTGGTGCACTTTTTCAAGGGATCAGAGCTTTGTCTAATTGGATATCCCTGGTGCACCTGAAGAATATTTGGAATAGTGATACTGAATTATTAACCAGTACTTCTATGTGTTTTCAGATTGACTGTGCTCAGATTATATATGACAACTTGTGTTCTGGGGACCCATTGGCTGAACAAATCCTTGCAGCCTTCTGCATCCTATTTATGAGGGGTATTTGTCTTATGATCAGGACTGAGATGTTATAGTTGTTTAGCAGATACAAGACATTTACACATGCCCATGCAAAGGAAGGAGAAGAAGTTGGAGCATCAGACGGGAAAGCTAAAAATGTGCATGGCAAACTTCTATAGCTAATTTATTGGACGTGGGAATACTTGCTCCTAACTCCCATACAATAATCAAATGCAGACTCACTTTAAATGATAGTATAGATACCCTACAAATGCAACTTGTAAATATATAGAAAAGAGAATTCTAGAATTATATGCATTTACATAAGTTCAGAATCAATTCCTAACATCTATGCCCTCCCTTGTAAGGATAAAATAAGGTTTAGGATACAAGAGGAGTTGTCCACTAAAACTACAGAGCATTATCCCACTGACTATTACACAATACAACTAAGTTGCCTTGAATTATTAAAATGAAGGTGAGTAAGAACAATATTTGGGAGGTTGCATTCCCAAATAGCACATTTACCTTTGTACCAAACAAGAGGCATTCAGACAACCAGAGAATAGTCGTCGTGTACAAAATTGCAGAAATGTAACTATAATTTTTGAAAAAAAAGAAATAAATCCTTTTTCACTTTTTCCCAAGTACAGTTTTAAGGAGGCATGGAAATGTGTTGTGATTGGGCCAACTATAAATTGTCTTTTTTTATGGTCTGAAAGAGAACTGAATGAATAATTGCCTGGAAGAGCCATTTTGGATTTAAGCTAAATAATCCCGTTTATCTTCTTTTCTTCCTCAGCTCAGATCTTCAGGCTGGTAATTAGGACTACATTAGGAAATACAAAGACATTTCCAGATATTTAATGGCTTTTCTTAATCATTCTCATTTACAGAAATACAACTTCATGTGTAGTTTTCCTTAGTTATAATGCAACTTTAAATAACATTAAACTAAAATGATTTGAGTAAAAAATGAAATATTTTATTTTATAGTGTGTTCTTCTAATATTAAATTATATTAGATTTCTTCCCCCCCCAAAAATCAGGAGTGATATCCTCTGATTCTGGCATAAATATATTGCAAAACATACGTCTACAATGAGTTAATCATTTTAGTTTGCCTAAAGCTTAAATCCTGTGTTATTTGGAAGGGCAGTAGACTTGAACTTTAGGATATCAATAAAGTATTATTCTCTTTCTCCCTCTCTCATATAAGATTCAGACTTCAAACAGTGAAGTTGATTCAATGCAAAGCTCTTAGCTGTCACATTGCCAAAATTTTTGCTCTGCAGTTTCCCATGAGTATATTTCCCAATTCAATTCGCCTTAAGATGTATCTTATTAGTGAGTAGAGTGGCTCTTTTGGATTTTTTTTCTCACTTGCCTAGAGTTCAGAGACATTTTCGTCATAATCCCTAGATCCAGGTTTTTGCAGTTTATCATTCTGGCATGCTACCTGGTTCTCTAATAAGCTTTAAAACCTTTACTGTGATAGAAGGAGGGAAATCACCTGGTCATTTTGTGCAATTGAAAAAGCCGGATCAGACAAACGAAACTAACAGGGAGATTCAACAAAAGTTCTTATCGTTAAAAATCGTGCTAATTTTGCCCCAACCTACTAGATCTTATTTAATATTTGAAAGCTAACATCTGATTGGTTGGGGCAAAATTAGCACCATTTTTAATGATAAGAACTTTTATTAAATAACCCTCAATATTTCTTAATACTGGCACCTTGGCAAAAATTAACAATGCAGAATGTAATAACAGGGCTGTGTTTCAACAGCCCTGTTATAATCAAATGATTATGTTTTTTAAAGATTTAAATGAAATCTCTTTTCCCTATAGACTTGGGAGCAATTACTCCCACCTCCTGCTTCTCCTTTCCAGGTGCAAAAGACTCCCGTGCCAGTTCCCTCTGACAGCGTCTCCCGCCACCCCTTCCTACTTCCCCTTCTTCAACATTAGAGCAGCAGCAAATTAGATGTTGGCTTTTTAATTGGTGATTTGGATTATATATCATATGATTGGTTGCTGCAGATTAATATTGCTTCAGCCCCTTAGCTAATTCACAGAACACAAATAATCAAGTTAGAATAGAACATCCACTCCAAAATATAGCAGTATTTCTATTCATGTACAGTATATATTCAGTCCAGACACTATCTGCACTCATCCAATTTCTTTCATTAGGCTCCTTACAGAGATTTGTATCTATTTAAAAATATAGTAAAGGCTATATATATATATATATATATATATATATATATATATATATACAAAATGGATACAGCGATCTGCACTCCATAACCTCGGTAATTAGTGTCCGGGTGCCATCCACAATAGGAAACATAGGGAAGGAGAAGGAGGCACTCACGGATCGAATAAAATGGAATTTTATTAGAACCAAAAAATAAAAAATTTACATTACACTTTTTTATTTTTTGTTCTAGTAAAATTCTGTTTTTATTTGATCCGTGAGTGCCTCCGTCTCCATCCCTATATATATATTTATATATATATATATATATATATATATATATAGTGAAAAGTCTGGGCACTCTCTTTTCAATTAGTAGAAATACAAGTGCACTCAAGGGTCCTTTTCAACTTTTATTCAATAATTGCAACATAAAGTGCAACAACTAGTGCAACATGTGCAATCAGCAACGTTTCGGTCTATCACCTAAGACCTTTATCAAGCCTAAATCAATCACACAAAGCTCACCTTATAAATATAAAGACACTCCCCTTAATTAGGTGACATCATCATAAGTGGACAAATGTAACAATATATATTAATAATTTGTATATTCACTATATATAAAGAGTATAATGAACGTACTAAAGTGCTAGTGCAAATTATGTAAATACTGGCAATAATAAATAGTGTATAAGTGTAAAAAGTATTGATAAAATCATTCCTGTATATCTCAATGATATAAATCAGCTAGATCACCAAATGATCTTTCCTTTAAAAAGCATTTTAAAGAATATTGTTAGTTCAAGCCTTTAGGATAAATGGTATCAAGTCTCTTAATCCAAAAGTTTTCTTTCTGTAGTAATAACTTAGATCTATCTCCTCCCCGTTTAGGTGCAGGTACATGATCGATGGCCATAAATTTAAAGTCATCAAGTCTATGGCCCTCTGGTAGGAAGTGTTTAGCCACTGGATTATTTGTTTTATTATCTCTATAGGCAGTATTGATAGCTGAGCGGTGGCCGTCAATTCTTAATCTCAACATTAAATCAGTTTTACCAACATAATTGAGCCCACAAGGGCATTAGACCAAATATATCACATGTGTGGTGGTACATTGAATATGATGTTTAATGTCAAACACTTCCTGTGTATGAGGGTGTTTCAATGATTTAGCATTGGTCATATGTTTACATGATAGACATTTATGTCAAGAAAAGCATCCCGTTTTTCTATTTGGAATAGAAAAACTGGATGCTTAATGACTCTAAATTTAAGGCTATAGACTTGATGACTTTAAATGTATGGCCATCGATCATGTACCTGCACCTAAACGGGGAGGAGATAGATCTAAGTTATTACTACAGAAAGAAATCTTTTGGATTAAGAGACTTGATACCATTTATCCTAAAGGCTTGAACGAAGAATATTCTTTAAAATGCTTTTTAAAGGAAAGATAATTTGGTGATCTAGCTGATTTATATCACTGAGATGTTCAGGAATGATTTTATCAATATTTTTACACTATTTATTATTGCCAGTATTTATATAACTTGCACTAGCACTTTAGTACGTTCATTTTAATCTTTATATATAGTGAATATACTGATTATTAATATATGTTGTTACATTTGTCCACTTATGATGATGTCACCTAATTATTTATAATGTATAAGGTGAGCTTTGTGTGATTCATTTAGGCTTGATAAAAGTCTTAGGTGATAGACCGAAACGTTGCTGATTGCACATGTTGCACTAGTTGTTGCACTTTATTTTGCACTTATATTGAATAAAAGTTGAAAAGGACCCTTGAGTGCACTTGTATTTCTACTATTGGATATCGTTTGTTTGAAGTAGCACCAGGGCAAGTATTAATCATTGAAAAGAGAGTGCCCAGACTTTTCACTATATTTATTTGCATTTTACACTGGAGCACCTCTCTTCTAGCATGGAGGACAACATGGAACAAACCCACTCACAGGGATCTTATGCTGAAACCTGGCAAGTAACTGAAGAGGATGTGGAAATAGTTTTATGGCAAGCTACACATACAGAATTCTCAGCTACAGATAACCTTAAGGATATCAATTAACATGTTTAGTCCTGTCCGACTATTATCGGAATAAACAGATCCCAAGAGGATTTCGTATTGCAAATATACCTACTATTGGTCGAGGTAATCCAGAGTTCTGTAGAAAATGGACGGGAGTCCTTAATAGAGATGGCCAGTTCGCCGGATTATTCTGGAATTTCCGCCTTCAGAACTTCCGAACCGCAGATTTTTTTTTTCCAAAAATTTTCGTAATTACGAGGATCTCCGTATTTTCAAAAAACGGAGAAAATGGAGGTCCTCGTAATTTCGAAAAGTTTCGGAAAAACGAGAAATTCTTGTAAATTCGCGAAATTTCTGCATTTTGGGGATTATTTTGAAGACGGAGCAAGCCACATGTCCAAAAATATCCAATGGCAGCTAACATGATTAATGCCAACCCCCTGGGTATAAAAGGCTGCTTCACAGGCGCCATTTTGTCAGTGTGTTGGAGTGTGTTTAGTGGAGACCTTACAGTGTAGGAGTTGGAGAGAGTTTTTTGGCTTTTTGAGCTTTTTTTGAGCTTTCTTGGTGTGGATTTTCACTATGGTGGTTTAGCACTTGTTGTTAACCACCCCTGTATTCACACATCTGTGACCCACATCCTTTTAAGGACTAACCTTGTTGTAACGGAGAGGAGGACCTGTCTCCCACTAAGAATGTGGCTGCCTTACATTCATCAGATGAATGAGGCGTGGATCACATCTCAGTACAGCACCCTATTGCTGATGCTGATGCCCGTGACTGAAGGCCTCCAGCCCCTGGCCACCCTTACTGCTCCTTGCTTGTGAAGGTTCTCATTCATCCAGGTCATGGTATATGTTGTATTCAATTAGATCAACTGGACTTGAAATGTAGTTCTGAAGACGTTTCGCTAGTCATCCGACTGGCTTTTTCAATTCAGAATGACTTGTACAAGAATCTGTGGCAATTATGTACCCTGGAAAATCCCAATAGCATATCACAGCCAGGTGTTAAGGGTGTGATTAGATAGTGGCTAAGAGGTTTATAGGAACGCCCAGAGTAAGGTGTTTTTAAACAGATTGTACATGCGACAAGTTGGTGTCGAAACCCCCCACCTCTATTTAGCTTGGTTTCTTTATTTTTACATAAATGGCCTCCTTAACCACCTCTCTTGAACCAGTCCACGTTCCTTCGCCAGTATATATACATTACAATCTTCAAAGGTATGTCCTTTACCTTAAGATGAAGTACACGGCTGAGTCTGACCGAGGAATTGGCTCTTCTGTGCTGGGCATACGTGAGTGCAGTTGCTGTTGGTCTCCCCCACATACAAATCAGAGCATTCTTCACTGCACTGCACTGCATATATGATGTCGCTTTTCGTGTTTTGGTATTGGGTCTTTCGGATGTACCAATTGCTGCCTCAGTGTGTTGTTCGGTTTAAAGCAGACAGGGATACGATGTTTTTTGAAAATTCTTCTTAATTTTCGGAGACCCCTGTACATAGGGATGACCATGTTCTTCCTCTGTCTTGCTTTTCCCCTTCACTGTTGGTATTCGTGTTTTTCTTTCCTTCTACTTCTTTTGACAAAGGCCCAGTCTGGATATCCAAAGTTTTAAGGGCTCCTCTGAGATGTTTCATTTCTTTAGCCTCGCCTCGTGGCTAGTGGGGGATGTTCTCGGCTCTGTGTGCAGGGTTTGATGACCCCCAGCTTGTGATCTAAAGGGTGGTGGGAGTAAACATCAAATACTGATCTGTGTGTGTTGGTTTTCTGTAAACCTCTACTTCCAGTTTACCATTTTCCTTAACTTCTACCAAGCAGTCCAAGAAAGACAGTTTGTTTTTGTACCTCTTCCCTTGTGAATTTAATGTTTTGGTCCACCGCATTAATGTGTCTGTGAAAGCTTGTACTTCCTTTGGTGGATTTTAACCCAGGTGTCATCAACATATCTGAACCAGTGGCTGGGTGCTATGCCCTAAAGGTATTAAGCGCCTGTGTTTCTACTCCTCCATGTAAAGGTTGGCCACAATAGGTGAAACTGGAGATCCCATAGCACATCCATGTTTTTGCTTATAGAACTTATCCCTGTATTTGAAATAGGTGGTATTCAGGCACAAGTCCAACAAGGAACACACCTGTTCTGGGTTGAGATCAGTTCTGCTGGTAAGAGTGCTGTCTTGGCCCAGCCGTTTTCTCACCATGTCAAGAAAGAAAAGAACACGAATACCAACAGTGAAGGGGAAAAGCAAGACAGGAGGAAGAACATGGTCATCCCATATGTAGCAGGGGTCTCCGAGAAATTAAGAAGAATTTTCAAAAAACACGTATCCTGTCTGCTTTAAACCGAACAACACACTGAGGCAGCAATTGGTACATCCGAAAGACCCAACCAAAACACAAAAAAGCGACATCATATATGCAGTGCAGTGCAGTGAAGAATGCTCTGATTTGTATGTGGGGGAGACCAAACAGCAACTGCATCAAAGTATGGCCAGCACAGAGAGCCAATTCCTCGGGTCAGGACTCAGCCGTGTATCTGCATCTTAAGGATAAAGGACATACCTTTGAAGATTGTAATGTTAATATACTGGCGAAGGAACGGTGAGTTCAAGAGAGGTGTTAAGGAGGCCATTTATGTGAAAATAAAGAAACCAGCCTAAATAGAGGGTGGGGGGTTCGACACCAACTGTCTGCCATGTAAAATGCTGTTTTAACACCTTACTCTGGGCGTTCCTATAACACCTCTTAGCCACTATCTAACACACCCTTAACACCTGGCTGTGATATGCTAATTGGGATTTTCCAGGGTACATAATTGCCACAGATTCTTGTACAAGTCATTCTGAATTGGAGAAAGCAGTCGGATGACTAGCGAAACCTCTTCAAGAACACATTTTCAAGTCCAGTTGATCTAATTGAATACAACAGACTACTGCTCCTTCCGCCTTATTTTCCGCCTAGAGGCTTAGCTGTGCCAGTAGCTGGCAAATGGAAAATTTTTCTTATTGGGAGGGCCATATATGGTCCTACCTTGCTTAACTGTATTCAAGTTGTGAAATAAAAATGCTCTGCAACAACAGCTACTTTGTGGCTTAATTTTTTAAGATTGGGTCGATCCTACTTGGCCTGAGAGCAGTACTTTGTTCTTCCTTCTCTCTCCAAGAGGCACCTTGTGGTGTCACCCTACTCTAACCATCTCATACAAGCCGCAACAGCTACTCTGTGGCTAATATTTTCAGCTCTGGGTCAATCCTGCCTGGCACTAGAGCAGTACTCCATATTACAAAGTGTGGGCCTGCTGTAACTCAATGGTGCGGTTCCTACAAAGCCTTACCTGTTTACCCGCTTTCCCTTGCCACGAAGCATACTCTGAGGAGAAAAGCCAATGGGGTGAGGGGTATGTACAGTGGGGCCAAGCCTGCCTGGCTCTTCAACAATGGTGGCAAACTGCAGTGGGCCTGCTGTAACTCAATGTGTGTGGTTCCACAAAGCCTTACCCGTTCACCCGCTTTCCCTTGCATGAAGCATACTCTGAGGGAGAGAAGCCAATGGGGTGAGGGGTAGTCCAGTGGGGCAAGCTGTCTGGCTCTTCAACAATGGTGGCAAACTGCAGTGGCTGCTGTAACTCAATAGTGCTGTTCTACGAAGCCTTACCCTTTCACCCGCTTTCCCTTGCACGAAGCATACTCTGAGGAAGAGAAGCAGTGGGGTGAGGGGTTAGTCCAGTGGGGCCAAGCCTGCCTGGCTCTTCAACAATGGTGGCAAACTGCAGTGGGCCTGCTGTAACTCAATGGTGCTGTTCCTACCCGTTCACCCGCTTTACCTTGCACAAAGCATACTCTGAGGGAGAGAAGCCAATGGGGTGAGGGGTAGTCCAGTGGGGCCAAGCTGCCTGGCCCCACAAAAATGGTGGCAAACCGCAGTGGACATTATGTAACCCAGTACCCCCATCGCCTCTTTCCCTTGTTGTGTGCAAACTACTATATAGGGGAATGTGGCCAATGTGGTGTGTGTAATGGCATTAATGGTAAGGTATATACAATAAATATGTTTTTGTCAGAAATATGCTTGTGAAGGTTCTCATTCATCCAGGTCATGGTTTATCTGTTGTATTCAATTAGATCAACTGGACTGAAATGTAGTCTTGAAGACGTTTCGCTAGTCATCCGAGGCTTTTCAATTCAGAATGACTTGTACAAGAATCTGTGGCAATTAGTACCCTGGAAAAATCCCAATTAGCATATCACAGCCAGGTGTTAAGGGTGTAATTGCGAGCGGAAATGACTGGTTAAGAGAGTGTTAAGGAGGCCATTTATGTGAAAAATAAGAAACAAGCTAAATAGAGGTGGGGGGGTTCGACACCAACTGTCTGCCATGTACAATGCTTGTTAACACCTTACTCTGGGCGTTCCTATAACACCTCTTAGCCACTATCCAATCACACCCTTAACACCGGCTGTGATATGCTAATTGGATTTCCAGGGTACATAATTGCCACAGATTCTTGTACAAGTCATTCTGAATTGAGAAAGCCAGTCGGATGACTAGCAAAACGTCTTCAAGAACTACATTTCAAGTCCAGTTGATCTAATTGAATACAACAGATATGTTTTTGTCAGAAGTGAATTAAAATATTTTACTACTTATTAAAATACAGTAATATAATAAAAAGTATACTTGCCTTCCATCAGGCTTGAAATACAGTAATATAATAAAAAGTATACTTGCCTTCCATCAGGCTTGAACATAATGAGGCCTCTGCCTCTGTCTCTGGAGGGTAGAGACAGTGGTCTGGAAGCCGAAGCGGTGCAGGAGCCGGCGCTGGAGCCCCTCCATAATCCTGCGCTTTTGGCGCCGCACATGATAGGTGCCAGGGGGGAATTCATCGTACCCCCTGGCCAGGAGGTACTGTGTGGCATACATCTGCCTTACAGAACTCGCCATTGTACAGGCAGAAGGTTCCGGTTCCTCGTTTTTACGGAAATCCTCATTTTTACGGAAATCCCCGTTTTTACAGGAATCATCGTATTTTCGAAAATACCGTTTTTTAAAATTCACGCTAGCGGACTGTAATTTTTAGGTATTGTAGGCATTGATACGTGTTCTTAAGGTCATTACCCAGGTCCCTGAGTGATTAAGTGTACGTTACCAAGGCTATTTAGACCACTTTTAATGCGGATTTTGCTGAACTTTCATTTTAGTACGTTTTGACGGGTCCGCTCGCGGATTTTCGAATTTATGGATTTTTTCGAAAATCCGCGGATCCTCGCACGGACCGGATTTTTCGAAGTTCGGACATCTCTAGTCCTTAATCGATGTTCTCTAGATCTGATGGTCTTGGTTGTCGAGGAGGTCTCAAGGGAATTGACTGAGATCAAGCAGAAAATTGCAGCATTTGAAAGTGAGTACAAGACTGTATTGGAAAAAGAATCTGAGAATGCATTGTTGGCCAAAATGGAATCACATGTGTTAAAGTACAAAAACGATCTAATTTGCTTTAAAAGACAGAAACTTCGGAATGTCAAGGAAGACTACAGTGATAAGAGGGTTTATAGATGGTCGGCCGGCTTCCAAACACCTGCAGCCAATAGAAATCGCAGCCGCTCGAGATCTCGCGGGATGTCCGCGAGACCACGCGGCCAGAGAGATTTCCGTGAACCGGAACACCCATATGAGGAGCCACGTGGCGGAGGGGATGGTGAACGCCATGTCGTCTCTAACAGCCGCGGATCACGCATTCGGTGGGAGCCAGAAGTAACTCAACAGGAAGAAAATTTTATTTTTTAGACAAGGATGTGGATCCCTAAAAGGATCAAAGAAAAGGAGGTTTCCAATCAGAAAAGAGGGAAAGCAGAAAGTTAAGAAGTCGGAGGTAATACCCATTTTTAAATTGTCTAATCATAATTTAATAGACACTGAAATTACAATCTTACAAAAAGGCCTTACATTTGTTGCCACAGTTAAATTTGATTCACTCGCTTGGGATGTTGATTGTTTTAAAATCCTCAGACACATGAGACTTCGTGAGCATTTTGGACCTGCCACTAAAGACTATAAAAATAATTTGTTTCATCTTAAAAACACATTTGACCCAGTGAACAATAATCCTACTATTAGATGTTTTCAACAGATGGTACAAGCAGAAGTTAATGAAGCACTGTATACTGGTAAACAATTTACTCCCAACCTTAAAGTTTGTGAACGTAATGCTATTAAGACACTACAAGATGATAACACTATTGTAATCCGCCCTGCCGATAAAGAGGGCGGCATTGTTATTTTAAATTATGAAGATTATAAAGCTGAAATCATGTCTCAACTTAAAGGGCATGTCCACCCCCCATAGCAACATTCCTTTATATCGTAGGGCATACCCTCCCACCCCCAACCGCTAAGTTAAAAACTTAAAAATCAATCCCATACACTACTTACAGCTCCTGGTTCCAGCGTCACTCTGGTTTGGCTCCCCTGCCTGCCGGATCTTTAGCAGGGGGCCGGACTGGCACCCGCGGCTGTGATTGGCTGAGAGGCAGCCAATCACAGCCGCGGCTGCCAGCAATGTAGAAGACGCTGGCAGCCGGGAGCTGTAACTAGTGTTTGGAAACGATTTTAAATCTTTTAACTTAGCGGTCGGGGGTTGGAGGGTTTGCCCTACAATAGGTATAAAGGTTTTTATGCTGCATTAAGTCTTTGCAGAGAGGGATCGGGAGAGAGGGAGGGGGGTGAAAGGGCTCCTGGCTGTGCGCATGTCACCATCCCTCCGGGAGGAGAGACAGAGGGCAGCAAAGTTAGGACAGGAAGACTGCCACTACTCTGCACTTTCCTGGACCTTGGACATGGATTGTAGAAGAACCATAAGGAGCAGGATTGTAAGGTAAGGATTGTTTAAAACTGTATAGTGGGGCCAGTATGGGGTTAAATTTTAGTTTGGGGGGTGGACATGCCCTTTAACAATGTTGACGTTTATGAACGTTTGACCTTTAATCCTGTGGAAAAGTTTCAAAGACATATCAATTTGATCATTAATAGAGCTGTTTGTTTTAATATTATCCCTAATGAAGTGGGTAGTAATCTTCAGCAAAAACATCCTATATGCCCTATTTTATAAATTTTACCCAAAATTCATAAAAATATTAATAAACCACCAGGGAGACCAATTGTTTCAGCTAGGGGCAGTTTGCTTGAACCCCTTGGTAAATTTATTGATGGGCAACTTCAGGACATTGTTAAACAAAGCTCTACTTACTTGAGAATACCTGGACCTTCTAATTAAGGTAAAAAATGATCGTCTTGAATAAACCTTATTTTCTAAAGAAACAGAGAGAAACACCTTGCTATATTATTCTAGACACCACCCTACAACATTAAAAAACTCTTTACTCATTTCTCAATTTTGTAGAGTGATACGCAATAACTCCAACTTGGAAACTATGGAACATCAATTGGGGGAGATGAGACAAAAATTTCGTGCACGAGGTTATACCAACAGAACACTTGATAGAGCATTGAATAAAGCCAAAGAAAAGATTTCACAACAGGAAAAGGGAACAATAACCACCATTAAAAAACAAGCTGACTTTTTTTGTAGTGTCAACTATAACTCCTTGGGATACATTACACAACAAAGTATTAAAAATAACTGGAAAATACTATTATCAGATACTAACCTCAGAAAGGTCCTTCCGGATAGACCAACAATTGGATTTATATGGGGTAAAAATTGACGGGACTTACTAGTGAAAACAGATACAAGTAATTGTTATAAAGGAATGACAACATGGATTCCAAATAGAAAAACTGGATGCTTTTCTTGTCATAAATGTGTATCATGTAAACATATGACCAATGCTAAATCATTCAAACACCCTCATACACAGGAAGTGTTTGACATTAAACATCATATTCAATGTACCACCACACATGTAATATATTTGGTCCAATGCCCTTGTGGGCTCAATTATGTTGGTAAAACTGATTTAATGTTGAGATTAAGAATTGACGGCCACTGCTCAGCTATCAATACTGCCTATAGAGATAATAAAACAAATAAACCAGTGGCTAAACACTTCCTACAGGAGGGCCATAGACTTGATGACTTTAAATTTATGGCCATCTATCATGTACCTGCACCTAAACGGGGAGGAGATAGATCTAATTTATTACTACAGAAAGAAATCTATTGGATTAAGAGACTTGATACCATTTATCCTAAAGGCTTGAATGAACAATATTCTTTAAAATGCTTTTTAAAGGAAAGATAATTTGGTGATCTAGCTGATTTATATCATTGAGATATACACTATTTATTATAACGCGTCGATATGCGTGTATAGAATACATTTTTCATTTTCAGAAGATACCCAGGAGTGCTCTGTTTTCTTCAGTTAATGCTCTATTCCCACCTTACAGCGGAAGCACCCGGGCAGTTGTTCAGTGGGGATTAGGAGTGCCGCTCCATTTTGGTTATTTTCTATTTATTATTGCCAGTATTTATATAATTTGCACTAGCACTTTAGTACGTTCATTATACTCTTTATATATAGTGAATATACTGATTATTAATATATTGTTGTTACATTTGTCCACTTATGATGATGTCACCTAATTAAGGGGAGTGTCTTTATATTTATAAGGTGAGCTTTGTGTGATTCATTTAGGCTTGATAAAGGTCTTAGGTGATAGACCGAAACATTGCTGATTGCACATGTTGCACTAGTTGTTGCACTTTATGTTGCACTTATATTGAATAAAAGTTGAAAAGGACCCTTGAGTGCACTTGTATTTCTACTATTATATATAAATAGATGATATCTATATATAATATTATAGCTATATATATATATATATATATATAAATGTATCTGTATTTATTTTATTCTACTTCCTGGTAAGGTATTCAGCCACACCCGTGACAGTGACATCAGGGCCAATGGCTGAAGGCCATTACCATTCGTTCCTCCACTGCTGCTGCTTTTGATGGTTGGAGCAGCAGTGGAGGCGGACTTTGTACGTGTAATTCCTATTAAAGCATGTGCAATGCAACAGGGATTTTGGGGGGGGTGCTCTTTAACTTATTAAATTTTTTTAGAAGGGGTGGACATAATCATTAGTGCTCACTGGGTGATCTTTTTCCCCAAAGTGGATCGCAACTGGGTTCTTTTAATCTCATTCATTAAATGAGTCATTCTCTCTTTTTTTAATGTATAGATTTTCATCTTGTAACAGTTCATTTTACTTCAGTAATATGTATATTGCTACCATATCACCATGCTTTACAATTATGGCAAGATCATTCCTTACACTTTTACCTGCAAACAGTTTTCTCCTACCTAAACTGCTTAAAGGGAATCCTGTATCAATGGATGTATCTTTCCTATACTCATCCATACCTCATGGGCTAGGTTTGGATACAGTAAAGTTCTGGCTAGAAGTGAACTATATCTGAGTTCTCAAAAACAGTTCATCTTCAGGGCTTTAACATTTTTAGTTGAGCACTAATTATTTTCTATTTAACAGCACCTACTACCTTCAAAAAAGGGGGCCTCTATAGGGGGGTGTTTTCACCCTCATATGAAAACCTTTTTATGGGACATTGGGAGCATGTTTATATTTTTGGACAGGAGAATGTGTTTAAAAACAATATTGTATTGATTCATCGATATACTGATGTCATTATAATTTGGGATGATTTGAACTCAGAGGGTCAGCACAATCTCAGTCCTTTATTCATCACTAAATACGTTAGGGGCAGTGGATCTTTAAGAAAGATTGTGAGTAAACATTGGCCAGTAATAAAAATAGATCCAGTGTTTAGAGACCTATTAATGGAAAGTCCCAAGTTTGTCTTTAAAAAGAACCAAACAATAGGTTCCATAGTTTGTCCGAGTCTATTCACTAAGAACAAGAAGGGTTATAAATCAGACACCTGGCTGACCTGTAAAGGGTGTTATAAGTGTGGGAGAAATAGATGTAAAATATGTACAGATTTAAAAAATTCTAAGTAATTCATGAGTACGAAAACTCATTGAGAATATTAGAGGTACATAAGGGTAAAATCGATATTGATTTCCAGATCATAGACCATGAGGAACATGAAGTCAGAAAAGGGGATAGGAATAGGAATCTCCTAAAAAAGGAGGCCTGTTGGATTTTTACACTAGAGACTATAGTACCTCAAAATTGTTTCTGCAACTGATTTAGGTCATGGCACTAAATGGGGATGTGTATCTATATTTATGATAATAACAGTAGAGGGTATTCCCTTCCCGATTTGTTTTAGCTATTTTAAAGCACTGACTTACCTTTAAACTTACCTTTAAACTTACCTTTAAGCTTACCTTTAAGCTACAGCCATTCTAAGGGTGTCTTCATAACTAGTACCTGTGCAAATAGTTTCTTCTTTGATGTCTATTGAAGCTACTGTTTTACCATGATTGTGTATACATATCTATTCACTTCTTTTGAGCATGCTTATGATTAGCAATATTTTTCTTGTTTTTATGTTTTATATATGTCATATACTCTATTGGTGCACTTAATGGGTTAATCTGTGTGCCTAATAAGAGGGGTGGGGATGTAACAGACTCTGAGCCCCTGAGGAAGTGGCGTTGGGCCACGAAACATGTAGGGCGGAGCTTGCTACGAGTGCTGGTGGTTTGAGCCGTTGTTCTGTTGTTCAGATGCTTTTAAATGGAAACAAATAAAAGACTTGTTTTTATACTTTACTGAAGTCCGGTAGCCTGCCTATTTCTTCTTGTTTTAATCGGAAGCTGTAATACTGAATCCTGTATCATAGTTATATCTGTAATATCTTTAATATGAGAGTAATATAAATCTGCAGTGATAAAACAAACAAAGAGATAAAAATTAGGGGGATCAATCAAGGTACAATTAGGGGGCTAAAAATCAAGGGTTTTGGATAGGGCCCTGGAAAGAGATAGAATTATATCAGGAAACAAATTTACCAAAAATAGAAATTATGGAGAAATTGATTGTACAGTACAGTGCAGATATAAAGAAAACAGAGAGGAACTCCTGGGGAGTGATTAAAAGTGATGTAAAATTGAATGAGGAAGTGTAACAAAAACCCTTGATGGTGTACAAATAAAATAGAAACATAGGGGATATTCTGGTTAATGCTAATCCAGAGGATAAGTATAAGAGTTAAAGAAATGAGATTCCAAAAATGGATGGTTACAGGTGTTTGTCATGTAGCACAAGTAATCATCTAATAGAAGGATACAATTTTTTTATCCCCCTCATAGGGGACATAAAATAAAGATTAAAGGGATGTCCACCCTTGAAAAAATTTTTTTATATAACATTCCCCCTGTCCCCCCAGCCCCAACCGCTCTATTTTTATTATTAGAAAGTGCCCCAAACTTTACTTACCTTCCCTCTTTCCTCCGCCACACTGCCAGGCCCTCTGCTTGCGAGAAAATGCAAGCAGAGGGGCGGGACCGGCAGTCGCGTCTGTGATTGGCTGAGAGGCAGCCAATCACGGACGCGGCTGCCAGGAGTTCAGTGCAGCGGAGGAAAGAGGGAAGGTAAGTAATGTTTGGGGCACTTTCTAAAATAAAAAATATAGCGGTTGGGGCTGGGAGGACAGGGGGAATGTTATATGTAAAGGGTTGTATGCTAGGGGGAGGGAATCCTAATCGGGAGGGAGGGGGAGAAAGACTGCAGTAAGCATGCCAAACTTCTCCCGGAGGCCAGATAGGAGGCAAAGTCTTATATGGACTCTGCTATCCTCCTGGTGGGCAGTTTTTGGGACTTGGGGGGGCTACAGGAGAATCATATGGAGCTGGGATGTGAGATAAGGATTTTATTCCACTACATGATGGGGCCATTTCTGCCCTTTAAAGGCAGAAACTCCTGTGAGAGTAACCACTGCATATACATGTTAAAATGTCAGTGTGGGCTGACATATGTTGGTAAACCTGTACTCCCCTTTAAAAATGAATCTCAGTACACAAGTCTCATATCAAGACAGCAAAGGAGAGAACTACTGATGAAAAATTAAAACGGAATGAGAACCCAGTTCCACTCCACTTTGCTGAAAATGATCATCCAGAGGGTGGGGGGGTAGGAATATAATGTGAGAGTCCCAGTGGATTTACTACTTGAAAGCTGTGTAACTGAAGGGTCTGACCTTTACAGCCATCCTTTAACTGAGAGATGTAATAAAAGTTCTTATTGTTAAAAATGGTGCTAATTTTGCCCGAATCAATCCGTTAGCTTCCAAATGTTAAATAACATCTAATTGGTTGGGGCAAAATTAGCACCATTTTTACCGATAAGTTTTAGTACATTGTCCTCTAAATGTTTTATTTAAAAAAGCTATTTACTTCATTTTGTGAGTAGTAGAGCCGGCACCTGGAGTGATTGATAATAAGATAGATACTGCTGGGGACCTGGAGTGGTGGGTGATAAGGTGAGTATGCTGGAGACTTGAAGCGGCTGTGGTAAGGTAAGTATTGCTTGGAGACTTTGGAGTGGTGGATGATGAGGTGGGTATGCTGGAGACTTGGAGCAGTTGTGGTAAGGTAAGTATTGCTTGGAGACTTTGGAGTGGTGGGGATGAGGAGTGGGTTATGCGGAGACCTTGAGCAGCTGTGTAAGGTAAGTATTGCTTGGAGACTTTGGAGTGGTGGATGATGAGGTGGGTATGCTGGAGACTTGGAGCGGTTGTGGTAAGGTACTGTAGGTGCTGCTTGAAGCAGTGGATGATGAGGTAGGTATGCTGGAGATTTGGAGCAGCTGTTGTAAGGTAAGTACTGCTTGGAGATCTTAGAGCAGTGGATGATGAGGTAGGTATGCTGGCGGTTTGAAGCAGCTGTGGTAAGGTAAGTACTGCTAGGACCTGGAGAGGAGGAACAGAAGACTGAGTAGCACAAGGAAGGCAGAATACTAGAATTAGACACAGGGAGACAGGTGGCAAGGAACATGGGCAAAGGAAGCCAATCATTAGGGAGTAACTGGTCAGCACTAACCTGTGGATGCGCTCGGTAAAAAATAAATTTCCGGGAGTGAAGTCACCACACACATCCGTGCAACGCATGACATCCCCAGCTGTGCTGCGGCACTTTGCAGAAGTCCCTCCCGGTCGCTAGAGATGTCCAAACTTCACAAAGTCCCGTCCGCTCGAGGATCCGCGAATTTTTGAAAAAATTCGAAAATTCGAAAATCCGCGAGTGGACCCATTAAAACCCATTAAAACGAAAAAATCCTCAAAAATATGAGAAATCCTCGTATTTTCAAAAATTTTCGAAAATATGTATTTTCCCCGCATTTTTGAAAATACGTGAAACCCTTGTAATTTCGAACATTTTCAAAAGCGCGGTTCGGAAAAGTTCGGAAGGCGGAAAACCAGAAAATCAGCGATATCCGCCATTCGTGAACGAGGTAAATCTGCCGCGGATTCGGCTTCAGATCCACGAACTGGGCCATCACTACCAGTCGCCTCCTATTGGATAAAGAGACTGGCTGGGAAGGGACCGTAGGAGGACCCTGACAGTGATTCTACCGTCTGAGGGAGGGGTGTATATCCAGGTGGTCTGGGGGAAGGGTGAATTTCCTGGTGGCGGGTGTAGTCCTGGTGTCGGGTTAATATATAGATATATATCTGAACTTATGTAAGGATTTTTTGATCCTAATAAAGGTGTTTTGCGCAGCACTGAAACGTCGATGAATAAATAAAATAAAATCGAATTAAAAAATCCAGGGTGCCAGGATCCTATATTTCAAATTTTATTCATTTATATATTTAATATTTACTTTTGTTCATTATTAAGCATTTAAAAATCAGACTTTCAGAATCGTGCAATAAGCATTTTATTAGCTTTATTTTCATTCATTTTCATTAAACATGCCATTTTTAATATGGAAATTTGTTCTTAGTACCTGATGATTTATCCTCTTGGAAAAGATTTAAGCATATTTATGTCAATTATTTTCAAGTATTTATATAAATGTATTTTTTGTAATAATGTTACTCATTACCATTGGATCTACAAATTAGAAACTCAGTCTATTTCTGATAAAGACTAGTGGGGAGGTGTGAGAAAATGCAATCTCTATTAGCAAAGCTTTGATATCTCCATCTGCCAACAAAGAGTATTCTAATTACTTTTTTTCTGTATTATGTCTAATTGCACATAATCTCCAGCTGAAGTACAGGGAGCCTGATCTAAGAGTGTGTTAAGAATATGATTAAAATTGTCGCCCAGAATTCTTTGTGTCAAGTAGCGACAGGAAAAACAGCAGTATTCCTGTCTTTTCGCACCTACTCTATTTATCCTTACAAATAGTGTCAGAATGCCAAAAATATGCACACATATGAGCCAATTCTGCAAAGGTATTGCCAGATCAGGGATTCAAGGATCAATGCCCTTGATCTAATGTTCACTGTCCGTGGTTTATTGGCCTTTACATTTAAATTACTATTTTAATGGCTTTTTACTGCTGTCTGCAAACTAATTGCTCAGACTATATAGAATCCATGGCTGGTGCCATGGATCAGGTCAGTGTGGTTACTTCTTTAGATGTTTAAAGTTTAAGTAAACTTTACATAAAATATTAAATCACAGATGTACTAAGTGCTACTGTATCATTCAGCATTCATTTTCAATTCATATTCATACACACAAACAGTACAGTACACACACATATTAAAGCTATTAAAACTCTTTATCCAGAATACCCCTTAGCTTTTTGTTTTAATATTTATAGGCATATACATATTTAAAGAAATTAAATGTTGTGTTAAACCAATGTGTAATTCGTTATTGTAGATGCACGCAACATTTAACTAAAATGATAGTCGGTGTATTAACGGTTTCATTATTGCCCTGGCACTTTTAATTAAAGGTAAAAAGGAGAGAAAATATACTAACAATTTATCTAATCGACCAAGAGAACTTCGAAGGGGAGTGTCCTCTGAAACATTGCACCTACAATGACTGTTAGAATAATAAGTCAATTTTAAGGGGGGATTGTGGTCTCCACACTATTACCATATTATATTCAATACCTTTATTAAAAAGAACACACTGCTACATTTAAAATGACTCCAGGATCATGTCTTTGCTGCAGTCTATTCAAACTTACAGCAGTATAGAGGGTGGTGCTTCCTGCTTACAGGACTCAATTGTATCCTTCTAAGGGACATCATCAGCTGCCCATTATCATTTTAAAGCAAGCTACAAGCCTGAAAAGAAAGCACAGATATTGATTGCAAGCCTGGAACTAGCTTCACAAAGATCAATATAACACATGTCGGTTACAGATACACAGTAAGATGTAGGAGAAGGAAGAGAGACTTTAAAAGCCTATAACTTTGGATTGACAACAGCTAAAAACATAATCATAGGCTTGTTCGAAAGGTGTGATGGGGCTATTTTACAGTATGCTCTGTTCTGTTCTGTGTGCATCCTTTTTCTATTCAGATTATATTTTCCCTACCTTCAGAGTCTTCTTTTTTTCCCTGCCATTTCTAAATAGTATATTTAAACACATTTTCTAGTCTTACTTAATCACATACGAGTTTATCCCAACTGAATTTAAGTCAGCTCTCATTCCTAGAGTGTCAGAAGCCCAGGTGCTTTGATGAAGTGTATGTTACTCAGGGCCCTCAAAAACATAGGTTACGTTTTAGTTAAAATGTTTAATTATGTTCCCAGTACAAATAATCATACTTACAACCTCCACGATCCATCGCCACGGCTCTCTACTACTTCCAGGTAAGGCCGTCAGTCACAGCCGTAACAGTGATGTTACGGCCAATGGCTCACTGCCATTACCGGAAGAGCCTCCACTGCTGCTTACGAAGGTAAAAGTCAGGTAACAGCAACAGTAAAGAGGGAGCCGCAGCGGTGGTAGTACTGTATGATTACTCGCTCTGGAAACATTATTAAAGGTAACCTATGTTTTAGCGGGCACTGTGTAACATACTAAAAGTTTTTATTAGGGGTGGACAAACCCTTTAAGATTTTTTTTTAAAGAAACGTGAAGCTGGATTGATCTTCCCTAAAGGTTTCATATGTATGTGCCAGTTAATATCTATTCAACAAAACAAAAGCACTGAATTGAATGTGTTGCAATATAACAGTTGTATAAATGGATATTATAAATGAGGATATTCATAAATGCCTGTTATAGGGTTTTCATGTGTGGACAGGGTATGGGGCAAAATAGAAAATATTTGTTGATGTGATGATGTATGGGTTGCCTGCTTGATAAAGGAACCAAGCTGTTCCAAAACACATTAGAACATGTGTTTTTTGCTATTTGTATCTGCATGACGTTTTTTGTGTGACTCTATTTGAGTTATTTATATATATATATATATATATATATATATATATAAAGATGTTAACTGGCATTTAAGAGAACACAGTAACTTTGATACTACATTTACTACATTTTGCACTTGTTCTTGCTCCAAGCATCCACTGACCTTCTAGCATCGGAAGAAGACTACAGATAACACATTACAAGGACTAAAATTGTCACCCTTAAAAAAAACTTACTTACTGTAAAGCTGTCTCTGAAAATTAGATGCCTTATGGCTCAACATAGGGGGGAAAAAACTGTGTATTTGTTATGGTTTTGAGAAATTAAGCCTGCTTTTATTTCATCTGGTACATTTCTATTAAACTTTGTATCCATGGATACAAACAATAATTGTGCATCAAGGGCTTGTTATGTTTTATTTTAATGTGAGAGGAGGTGACTGTTAACTAACATCAATTTGATCATCAAACACATATTAATACAGAAACTTTCATGAAATTTTTCCGCACATCCACAAAGTCATGTATTTGGTAAAGGTTGTTTTTTTCATCTTGTTAGCTTGTTAATTAACATTCAACCTTTAAACAAAATCTTTTTGAGGAGCCATTCATATGAATTTCTTAGTGAATAAAGGATCTCATATTATACATACTTCCTAGTTCTTTTAAAATGGGGTTTCTGATTGAAAAGTAGGACAGATTATTCTTTTAGAATGTCCCTGATATGGTTTCTGAAATATAAGACCTACAGCGTGGGCATAAGACCTTAACTACTTTTTAAAAAAAAGTCAGAACCTTGTGGAGAAATAAGAGCTGAACATTCTACTATGTTTAGCTGAATGTGTATCACTTTAGGTTCCAGCTATGCTGAGATAACATAAACTGTTCTAGTAGGAGCTGCTATCATTATTAAAACCTCCGTCACAATCTCTTAAAGGGGAAATATACTCTCTGAAATCACCCCATCTATGGATAGTATCCAAGGTAGGGACCTAAACTGCAAGTCCTCAACTGCCCTATGAAGGATGCAATAGGTTGTGATTGGTGATCTGGTCTATTGCCCCCCCCCACACTACTTCCAGGTCCTGGCCAATGTTAGGAAACACTCCTCACAGAATGCATCTTTCAAGTGGTCATGTTCCAATCAGGAGGGAGAGCTAGAACAGATCGCTGATCAAAACTATAGGTACATTTTGCTGCTTACGTAGGGAGAACCCTGTAGTGAGGACCTACCTCTGGGAGGTGGATGGCGACTAAACGTGCCCTTTAACTTGTGGGTAAATTTAGGCTTCTTGTCTTTCCTAGTTTTTTTGCTTCTTCAAAAATGTTATACTAACTGAACTGAAGTGATACTGGATCCATATATTAACCAACTTACTGAAAGTTTGTTAAAAGAAAACTGTGGGTCACAGCAAAAATGACTAATATGCTGGAGATCTCCAAAAGCTTCTCCACTTGTTCGACTACATTGTATTGTATGCAATTACATTACCATGTTTTATGTTCTTCCAAACAGAGAAGCACAGTTGATGTACCCACTCCGTGCTGTGATTCTCACACAGACAGAGGCACTTGCCAGAAGTAGATTTTTTTGGTAGTGAGAATACACCATTTTCCTCAGGTTAGTGCTTTAATAATAGTGATTATGTATAGACATTTCCAGCCAAATCTTTCCAGACAAATGGAAACTACACAAATAAGATGGACAAAAAGCTCAGTATGTGAGGCAGGAGAGAGTGAAGGAGGTTTAAAAAGTTTCAGCTGTAGATAGGTAAAGTCCAGTTAAGGTGTAGAAATAAGAGGAGAAGGCATTCATACTTTGCAGGACAAATGATAAATGAGCAGCCTGTGCATGACCTAATTGAGGGAGTGTTGATAATTCAAAATGTGCAGTGTAGGCTTATGGTTGGGGATGGATCAGAGCATTAGTAGGAATCACAAATATGAACAGTTGGGGGGGGGTGAAATCATTATAATGTGCAGTTTTTGTGCAAAATGTTGCTTAGCCTTTGAAACATACATATGATGATGAAAACCTTAGCTGCCTAGTCCCATAGGCAACTTCCAATTGACCTTAATAGAAAGTGCACAGGGTAGGCAAACTGTGAGCATTAGTATTTTGAATATTTCAGTGGATGCTTTGCTACAATTTTAAGGGCCCAGTGGTCAGCGAGTGATTCCTACTCATGATTTCAAACTTCTGAAATACTAGCATTCAAATTATCAAATGACTAACCTAGAACAATGAAAGAAATATAGTTACCTGTATGTAACTGTAGCTTAGAGACCCTTTCTCCTGATGTAATAGTTTTGACTGATCATTTGTAATTTTATACAGTAGATTACATTATTTCTTAGTGTTTGCAATTACTGGTTAAAATGTTACATAACCTGCAGTAGATGAAATCTGAGCTAGCACATAAGAACATTTTTGCTACTTATATATTGAAATAATCATTCACATTATGGATTTCATTTAGAAAAAATCATGAACTGATAGGATATAGAGAGGCCTGGTGTTTTCTAATTTCCTTTGTCTATTATTTTTTTACCACTGCACCACATATTCGCCAATCGTTGCTCAGGGACTTACACTGATGTCTTTAAAACATTTGATTTTCTTTAATTGCAGTACCTTTACCTACATTAAGCATTAGTATTAACACTGTGATCGTGTTTGTGTATAATTTGCTGTTATAGAAAAAGATTATTGTGTCTGACACATTAGTATTATTCTACCCCTCGGGCAGTGTTGTCAGCACAAATGAAAACATAAAAAAGGCAAACACATCTAGGATGCAGATCTTCAAAAAAACCCAAAAAACTGAACATATTAGTATCATGTGAAGGGCATTTGTCTTAATGTAATCTGACTTCTTGTCCAATGCTCATTACTATATTAAACAAATCCAGCCTGTATTTAGTTTTGAGCATTTGAGTATGTAAACACGAATTATACTTTTTTTGTGGCACATATCAAAGCCTAGTTATTTTGCAACACAGACTAATATCTTGCTTGTTTTTGTTTTTCCTTAGACTTTCCTTTATTTCAAAATAGTCTATAGCAAAAAAGCTTACTTCTCAAGCACTCCAAATCTGCTCAGCCTTGCTAATCCCTAAAGATGTGAGCAGTGAACTGTATAAGATGTGTGTGTGTCTAAGCCTGGTTTGCCATAAAATACAACAGGATGAGTTATAATAAAACCAGGTGTAACCATAAATTCCAAAGACTCTAATGGCTTCTTTATAATATGGTATAATATCAATTTTGCATTCTTAACACACACACACACACACAAAAAAGAAATATTAAAGAGTCGGCATTATTATAAACAGGAGATATTTTCATATTTTCCCAGATTATTTATTTTGAGAGAATAAAATCTTTCTTTGCTGCAGCAGTCCAGATTTTCTAAAATGATATCTTTGCGTGGATAGAGAGCCATTAATGTCAGCAGGAAAATGATTACATTCTAAACAGCTCTTTATTTGTTATACATCACTTCTAGAGCACGTGGGGCTGCTCAGAAATCATTTCTGTAAAAGCCTCAAGAGCTTATGCAGCAAATACCAAGTTTTTGAAGAGAATATTATAATTCAATGTTTATGAAAGAATTTAGATTTAGTTAAAGTGGCCCTTTAAAACAGCCCTTTTCCCAAAATACAGTAGGATTAAAACTTTTGCCTTCAGGTAATGTACAACTTTGCTCATGTGCAATTTTCATCATCTGCCATCTCTGGAAACACTTGGCAAGCAGGTTCTTTTCTTGTTTACTTTCCACATTGATAAATGACTGCTCCCAGCACTGTTTTCAATTGATAATGACTTGCACACTGAGCACCGAACAGCCAGAAGTCAGAAGTCAGTGGGAGCCAGATCTGAAAGGATGGGGTTGCCAAATGGAAGCACTCAACGAAAGCAAGCTTTTTCTCTATCTGCGTTATGCATAGATAATACTTCAAAATCACAAGAAACAGCAGTGTTTGTTTTCTAGGATCACATAATTAAAATACAGACACTGCTCACAGAATGTTAAAGAAATTATTAAAAGTTATTTAGAATTACATACAGGGAAGCATCTAGAAATATTAGCAAGTACAGTGTGTGTAAAAACTGGTAATGGAAAATTAATATTATAGATGGCTCAGAATGGTCTAAAATATAGAAAGAAATATAAAGACATGTGTACATATACCTGTGTTTGGCAATTGGATTCAGTGCACTTTGCAACACAGATCCAAAATTATTAATTGGCCATGAATTATATGGATTTTCGCTGAAGATATATAAATAGTAGTGTGTCATTTCAGCATCAGCTATAGGCTACATTATGTTGTTTATTTAGCTACACAGAAGTTGCCTCTATAATGCCATGTAAGAGTAGCCCTTCTGTTGTAAACCAACACATTAAGCCTTGTACATTCTATGATTGTTTTTTTTTTTTAAGTTTGTTTTACATTTCGCAATCAGGGAGAATCAATATCATTAAAGTAAGTGTAAAATAGATGTTATCCAATGTAATATAACATGGGGTTAACACTTGTTTTAGTACTCCATTTAACACAGCGCTCCCCAAAAATTATATTCTCAGGCATCCCACCTCTCGTAAAAACGAGTAATTCGTGTAAATTTTCAAGACGGAGCAAGCCACATGATCCAAATTAGCCAATGGCAGCTATCATAGTTACAGAAAGCCTCGTTTTTTTACGGAAATCTTCGTTTTTACGGGAATCCTCGTATTTTCGAAAAATACAGTTTTTTTAAAGTCACGCTAGCGGACTGTACTTTTTAGGTATTGTTGGCATTTATACGTGCTTCTAAGGCCATTACCCAGGTCCCTGAGTGGTTAAGTGTATGTTACCAAGGCTATTTAGACCACTTTTAATGCGGATTTTGCCGAACTTTCATTTTAATACGTTTTAATGGGTCCGCTCGCGGATTTTCGAATTTTCGGATTTTTTCGAAAATCCGCGGATCCTCGCGCGGACCGGATTTTTCGAAGTTCGGACATCTCTAGTTATCACATGATAAAAACACTTAATAGTGACATGACTTGTTGTATACATGTGCGCCTGACAGTTTTCATGAGTGTGTGTCTGTTGAGATGCATATGTTTGTGTGCAAATGTGTCATACTGTATACATGTGTGTGTCTGTATGCATGGATTATGCGTTAATCTTGGGGTTGGGTATCCTCCCTGAAATGTGTGGGTACCCTCCCTCAAATGAGTTTTGGCAGAGTGGGATGTCTGTATTCTAATATGTTTTTGGCTGCTTTATCACCTGTTCAATGCCTCTTTCCTTGTTGCAATCTGAGCCTGCATTCCAGAGTACTGATAAAGTTGGTCGTTAAAGCAGTAAGCAGGGATAAAAATCCCTGTAAAATTTTGCTGCCTGCAGCCCCTTTTCAACATGCCCTTTACGTGTCCATTCATGTGTACAGCTGCTCTTTCACAGAAAGACCCTGCTTGCTCTGAATACTCAAAGTATGTTCCACCAATTGGAACCGCCTTGCAGTTTTCAGTGTATAGGAATAATGGACTTTCTCAAGCAAGGTAATTTGAGCTCCTGTGATTAGGAAAGTTCTGATTGGTGAGTAAATCACTTCTGCTAAACTCCTCCAAGAGTCCAGGTCAGCACATGGGTTTGCCTTCCCCCCACCCCCCAAGGATGAATTAAAGGGTCAGTGCCTAGGTGATTGACAACTAAGGAGGAAGTAGGCCTCGGTTGTAACAGGATGATGAGCAGGATAGTGGGGATGTTTTCAGGTCATTTAATACTGCAGTTCAGGTATGTGGAGGCTTCTCTACAACATATTCAATTTTACTATTTGTGGCAGATATGCCCTTTAAGCTTTGCGCTACATTGTTGCATAAAACTTAACAGGGTATTTTAAGGGGAAGAGGAATGCAAAGTTGAGCATCTTACCTTGCTGATATCCTGCGATGCAATAATGGCCGTAATTGTGTATTTCATCCTGGGATAATGACAAGATAAGATGCACATCTTTGCGTTCTTGAATATCCCAGAATATACTTAAATAGTCTTACAGTAAGACATTTTCTGAATCACAGTACAGTTTTTACAGTTGTATAATCTTATACACAGTGGGCAAGGACCCATTGCACACAAAAAAACAGTGCATTGTTAGATATATGGAGGGAAATTCTAAAGGTCAACAGTAACTTAATTTAACGTGATTATTTCAATATTTTGATAACGTTAAATTGTAAGTCATTTCTTTTATTTAAGACCTTAAGCCACAGTTTAGAAGCTGTAGAAATTATATGCCATGCAATCCATATTTAAATGTTTTTTTATTTCCTTAAAAAAAGCTACAGTAGCAACCAAACATAAAAAATGACACCATAATGCTATTCCTGAAGCAAACGGTATTTATCATGTCAATCTAGCTCACAAATAAATGATATGTCTGTAAGCAGTCAAATTCATATACTAATATTTATTTGCAAACAAATGCTGATGTTTTGGTTTTTCTAAAGTACTAACCAAGCTTTGGTAAAGGCCCTGACTGAAATAGAAAAAATCAAATATTATGGTTGTATTTATATTACTGTGCTTTTTAATGAATATTTCTAATTGTCCTTTATAACACGGATGCATTTGTTATTTACAAAGCATAGTAAATAAGCCATATTGGATTTCTAGAAATGCACAAACCCCACAGATTTGTTCCACTAGCTGATTTTTTATTTTTTTTTTAATTACTGGGTCTGGCAAATTTTAAGGAATTTTAAAGGGCAGAACTGTAAGAAATTTTTACCATTAGTAAAGGGATCCCAGATACAGTCTTCTCAGTATAACGGCAGACAAAGCTGGAGAGATAACCCAGCAATAATGAATTGATGGGCAGAGAATCCAACGTAGAATGGTTTCTGAAGAGTGAAAGGTGGAGATTTTTATTATATTAAGAAATGTACATTATTTTGCATCTAAAAAACAAGACGATACATTTAATCTGTGTACTGTTGCAGAGCAGCTGAAAGCAATAAACAAGCACTCATGTGGTGCAAACATTATCACACAATTTATGTTGTATATACCATTCAATATGTCCACCCTTCTCATTCTTACTTGAACGTTAATAACTACAACATTATTACTAATGAGGGAGGTGTGTAGTAGAGTAAGAATTTGAGACACATGAATCAGGGGGTATCCCAGTTGTAAGGAGGTAACCCAGTTGTAAGGAATGTCCCACTTGTCCCATCAGAGCCCTTTACAGAGAAGTTTTAGGAAAAAGTGAGGCATTCCGTTACCTGCAGAGCTGTCTGTAAAGCATGTGATAAACCAACAGATGTAGTTACAGGGAAAAATGCCCTAAGCATGGGGCTATTAATTACTCCCTTCCCACCATTGCAGGTTCCCTTGTACAGCCTTTAATTGTTTGCTTTACTTCATACACCTTTGAACCCCAGTTTAGGTAAAATTTCCTTTGAAAGGTTCTATATCTCTTAATCTGTTCACACCATTTCAGTAGTAACAACTTTTTTAGACTGAAGTGTGTACTAAGCACAAAAGTTGTGCATTGGCTCCATTTTGAGTTGTTTGCTGGCAGTGACTTTGTGTGCACCCATAAATATGGCATAGCACTTTATTCAGGTCATGTAGGTGGTTGATATTTTGTACCATTTTCTACTTTATGTGCGGAACTAAACATACTAAAGAATGGCACCACCAGCATAATTTTGTGTTTTTTAAGAAATATATCGTTTGTTAGGGTATATTAGAGGTGTTTAGTTTGAAAACTGAAAAATGTTTCCATAAAATGATGATTAAAATGTTAATCTGTAATGACCCTTGTGTTTTGACCTACTTTTAGGGTATTTCCTGCCAACACTAATATCTGCCAATGCAAGTAGAGAATGATTTTAAGCAGGACAGGAGATTGAGAATCTGCTTTTTTTTTCTTAATTGTTTGGGCACAATAAATTAAAATTTTATAAAGAACTGCATCCAGAATACATTGTGCATTAATTAAATAATGCCATTCCTTAATTAAATAATGCCATTCCCAGGGGTTTTTTAGGGATCTGAATGATTGCATTCAGAGCCCTAAAGTTTAACATTGACTTCCTTTGGGGCTATTTGCTGGCCGTGTGCAGCAGTGTGTGCACTGATGCAATTGGGGTAGCAGTTTATTCAGAATCAGGACAAGTAGGAGATTGCTATTTAGTTGTCTTTTTTATTTTTACTGGGTTTGTTCAAGGTTTCTAAGTTTGAACTTTTTTTTTTTTTTGCACACCCATCATTTTTTAGCACATTTTCCTCAAAATTACTCCTTTCTGCCCCTGTCTTTTAGAAAGATGGTGTGGTTATGGGGTTAGCATTTGATATTTGTTGATTATAAATCCATCCTCACTTACTCCCCAATGTTTTATACAGTGCATTTACATTTCTGTTTGTCTTTTATGAGTATCTTGATGAAAGAGTACTTCTTAATATATCTAATTGTTAAAAATGTTTATAATCTAACCTTTTTTTTGCCAACCAGTAACAGTGATGGACTGATCTGTTGGCACAATTACACCACACATGAAGCAATTATTGGTTGATTTTGAACAAAATTATGTAAGGCACTGAAATCTATGGAAGATGCACAAATGTTGCAGGTAGATCTAGACAAATCATAAATATGGGCCCTAAAGGATCAAATAATGATCACAAAGTCAGTTGCACATTCATTTTCTGGTGCACATAGATCATATCAGTGGACAGATGGCACTCCTTAAGATAAGAAAAAATGCAATTTACTTTTAAGGTGTGGAAAGGGTTTTTTACTGTAAGAACAATAAATATGTTCAGTTGCCTTCAAAAGTTGGCTGAATAAATCAGAGAGAATTTAAAGTTACTGGTATTAGGAGGAGATGCAGTAGTTGTTTAAAATCCACATGATTCAATATAATATTGGGTTGGTATGGGTTTTACATGCTTTTTACAGAGTCTGCATCACTTGCAAACTTTTTAGAAGTAGAGCAACATTTCAAATGCATTATGCTTTTAATTAAAAGACAATTATACTCACCTTCTTTGTTCATTACCTTTTACCCAGGGTGAGGACCTGAACCGCTAGGTCCTCACACCTGGGTTCGCGTAACTTAAAGCACAGTCTTAGTGCAATGCTGCTCTGGTAGGCTCTGCCCCCTCCTCTCCTTGTGCAACCAGGCCAATAGGAAGGCACGCTTGTTGCAGAGTGTGCCTTCCTATTGGCCTCATCGCGGACGGGGAGCAGGGGGCAGAGCCTACCAGAGCAGCGTTGCACTAAGACTGTGCTTTAAGTTACGCGAACCCAGGGGTGAGGACCTGGCGGTTCAGGTCCTCACCCTGGGTAAAAGGTAATGAACAAAGAAGAGGAGCGGAGGGAAGGTGAGTATAATTGTCCTTTAAATGTAACCATACTGTACCAGGATGAAAAACCCCTCTACCTATTGTGTCTTACCTGTCTGCGATCTTCAGGTAACATAATTGCTGCAAACTTATGGCATCAAGGGAGTGTGGTCAGGTAAGAAGTACGTCTTCCCCAAAGTTTTTGATTCAGTAATTATTTAGACTGCCATTTGGATTCTGGAAGGATTTACATTGTTTCTATGGTGCTTTGAATTAAAAACTTGGGGTTTTTTGCTTTTTCCTTTTCCCATTGATAAAAATAATAAGAAAAGCAAAATAATTATACACTAAATTAGGTCAAGAAGTGCCCAGTACAATATTATCCAATTATGTGTACTGAAAGAATAATAAGTGCATGACTTCTAGTGAGTAGATTTTAAACAGGTCTAGACCCATTGTTAGTCACAATTCATATTGTCACTTGAAAGATGATAGTGATACTATAACCAAATTGCTTTTGGCATGCTGAAAATAATGTTTTAAACTAATTATCCACCTTTTGCTTTAAGTGCCCTTTTCTTTCACCTAATAATTGGAGTTCTATTATGCTACACTGAAGAAATTAAAGATTTAATCACTTAATTCAGGTCTAAAAACATTTCTTTTATTAGGGCTTTTAATGTTCAATATTAAGAAGAAACATGCAAATAACTTCTAAAGTTCCATATTTGATGGGGATCATTTACAAACTGTATGCAATGGCAGTTTATAGACCTATGGTATTTTTGGTAAGACTGTCTGGTACTTATACACCAGGGTTATTCTAAAGTGTTATGGGGAGATAAGAGTCTTAGGTATTCCCAATATGTGCTTACATTTCAACACCATATCCACTATACACAGACACTGACAAAAGGAGATGGCATGACTGTTAGGCATCAAGCACTCATCCAGCACCCTTTCGTTGGCTCTATATTTTAAATATAATCTCTACCTCTCTTTCTTGATAGAAGAACCTCAAACTTAAACACATCTTTCTATCAAATTCTTAGGTGTTCTTTTGCATGCTTTAATTCTTTCCTTTTATTTGACAGCCAATTCCTCGGGTCAGGACTCAGCCCTGTACCTGCATCTTAAGGATAAAGGACATACCTTTGAAGATTGTAATGTTAACATATTGGCAAAGGAACGTGACTGGTTCAAGAGAGGTGTTAAGGAAGCCTTTTATGTGAAAATAAAGAAACCAAGCCTAAATAGAGGTGGAGGGGTTCAACACCAACTGTCTGCCATGTACAATGCTGTTTTGACACCTTACTCTGGGCGTTCCTATAACACCTCTTAGCCACTATCCAATCACGCCCTTAACACCTGGCTGTGATATGCTAATTGAGATTTTCCAGGGTACATAATTGCCACAGATTCTTGTACAAGTCATTCTGAATTGAGAAAGCCAGTCGGATGACTAGCGAAACGTCTTCAAGAACTAAACTTCAAGTCCAGTTGATCTAATTGAATACAACAGATATACTAGACCCAGGTTCTCAGATTTATAGCCACACAACTATCAATGTCCATTCCACATAACTAGGGATGGCATAGAACTCGAACTCGAACCTGAGTTCGAGACGAACTGTTCAAGTTCGAACGGACCTGGACTTCTTGAACTATCTCGGACGCGGACTTTCGATGATTTATCGAATGTTCGAACGTTCGAATCCGCGAGTAAAATGTACATGGTATCTAGGCGCGAACATCGAATCTGCGAGTAAAGTCTCCATTAAAGCCTATAGACGAGCATCGAATCTGCGAGTAAAATGTCCATGTTACCTCGAACGTTCGAACGCGAAAGCTCGAAAGTAGCGCGTGTGAGAGTAAAATCGATTTTACGAAAGTCCTGGATATTGGAACATGCTCCCCAGACCATTTCCCTGGTCCCACAGCCATTTACATTAAGTTACCATTAATATTTTAGTTGTATTTGACTCGAACTTTTCGAACTATTTGCCTCCCATAGACTTTAATGGGTCCGTTTTCGAACTTTCGAACTTTCAATAGTTCGACCATCTCTACACATAACATATCAGAGTCAATTCCACCAAAACTTGTGTTCTAATTGTACTAGACTCAAAAGGCCATAGTTCTACAATGGATGTCCGAAACAAGTTGTGTGGAATTCACTATAAAAGTATCTGTTTTGTAATACCTGAAGTGATTGCTTGAGTTTTCCAGGAACTCTCGTGGGACTGCATTGAGGGATCCCTGTCAGGTAAGACGCAACCTTTTTTTACAGCATCAGGTCCATACGCTCCAGTAGAAATGGTGTTAAGATTAGTGCTAAATTGTTGTGCTAATATTAACTTAGCAATTACTACATTGGCTAAACCACACTATTTCCAATAAATAATTGGAAATGGTGCTGCCAGCACAAAAGTAGTTCAAAATCCACTCTACCCGATGTATCAGGTTTTGGACGACTTTCATGCAAAACTGCTTTTCATGCATTGGCCCCTGTGTGTCTTGATCGACACACAAATTATTTATTATCATTTCTTATTCTTAATATAGCATTATAAAATGTGTGTAATGTTACTATAGAAGATACTAGGATTCCATTCTATGAGCCATAATATGGGAATAATAATAAATAAAGTATTTTTAATAGACTGTTACTTCTAACTCCATACAAAAATTATTACTGAACCATTCTAGCATTGCTTAATAATGTAATTCTGAGTTTTTTCCATGTTTCTACTTGTCCTTTAAAGTCACGTACAGACTATCAAATTCTACGCAGTCAACCTTGTTTCTTTGTTCTAGTTACTTTTCTAATCATCGGCCTCATTATGATTCAGCTCCCAAAGGCCTAAACTTTGATTGACTGACTGATTTTTTTTCAACTATGTCCATGCTTGGCAGGCATTTAATAGTAATTAAAGATTTCTCTAATCTTTTCAAAGGCTACTCAGATAATCAAAAGACAGTCACTTTGATTGATAGTCACTGTCACAAAAACTAGAAGACAAACAGTCGGACCACTTTTTTCTCCATGATATACAATCCCCTAGATAAAACATCTCATTAAGGTACAAAGGATATTTTTACTATAAATCAATTTTATTTAAGCTAATGTTTCTTATTTGTGAAAGAAAAACTAGTCGTTGAGATTTGTTGCAAGAGTTCCTGTTTTTTGTGCAATCACATTTCCCCACAGTCGTACCACATCTTTTATGTCGTTAGAAGCCTTTTTGCAGCTTGTGACAGATCAAACAAAAATTCACAGTAATAAAACAAGCTCTCTTGTAGCCTTGGTTGCTGAGAGATTAAGGCAAGAAGTGAATCCTGTGGGCTTTCATATAATGAGAAGGAATGGCAAAACCAACAGCAGCATTAAAAGGGCAAGAACAGCTAAAGAGTCCCCAGAGGTCATCATTGGAAAACATATTATTTCAGTATATATATTCTTTTGATGTAGTGTTTTGTAGATGAGGTCTGTAGTGTCACCGGAGCTAATAAATCACTTCTGCTGATGACAACCAAACCACCTGTGCTTCATCATGCAGAGAACTTTGTAAATTACCGAGAGGAAAAGTCTGACTAATGGGGAGGTTCCGGCATTGCACTTATGAAATTATTTCTTTTTGGTTTTATTTCTTTTTTAAGGATTGAAATATATAATAATGCATTATTTCTTTTAGAAATATTGAAATGTTTTTTGCATTTCACTTGGGAACAGAATGTCATTGATAATTTTATGAAAATATCTTGAGATATTTGACTCCTTTTTTAATTAATAACAAATCTGGATGCAAATAATGTAATGGGCCTATACACCAGTGCTGCATATGTACCACCTCCAGTCTGCAGGAGGTTGCAGACAGTTTTACAGACACATACATTCAGTTCAGTGTTCAGTTTAACAGATGTATACAGGTGAAGGATCTTTATGATACACCCCTTACTGTGCAACATATATGGTATAATATACCACTTACCGTGTAATATATATGGGATAATATACCACTTACCGTGTAATATATAAGGGAGAATAAAACCTTACAGTGTAATATATATAGGATAATATACCTCTTACAGTGTAATATATAAGGGATAGTAAGCTAACTACAGTGTAATATAAGGAGATTGTGCCACCGAGGAGTTCCCTAACCATATCAAAGCACAAAGCCATTAGGCCGAGTGAAGGGAAGTAATGTTTGGGGCACTTTCTGGTAATAAATATATAGCGGTAGGGGCTGGGGGGACAGGGGGAATATTATATTAAAAAAAAATGAGAAGGGTGGACATGCCCTTTAACCATTTGTATGTAGAAAAACATTATCTACATTACTACGTTAATACAGGGAGGGAGAGAGAAATGGGGGGGTGCACTGGATTACAGGAATCACTCAGTGACGCAGCCGAGTGCTGATTATATAGATTCTCCCCATTGCACCTCCCCATTGAAATGCAAGAGTCTTATGTATTATCTAGGATAATACGCTACCTACAGTGTAATATAAGGAGTTTACACCACATAGGAGTTCCCTAACCATAGGCCTCGTGTTTTTATACAGGTCAGGAAACTCCAAGGTGAAGTAATATCCGTATATTATTCTGTAGGTAGCGTATTATTCCATATAATACATAAGGTCAAAAAAAGAAAAATCCAGCACAGACACTCTGTCTCCCCCTCCCTGTATTAGTAATGTAGATAACAAGCCCGATTTTGAAAACACAAATAGTTAACTGCCGTTTCTATTTCAAACTAAAAGAAATCAATAAACATCGTCTCTCACCCGGTGCTGTTCTGGTTCATTTCACTGACTGACTGAATTACTGTGCTGCTAAGGAGGAGCGAAGCGCATTCCTGTGAGCCACAATGGACTCGGCCACTCACTCCCCCTTATCAGCACAGTAATTCAGTCAGTCAGTCAGTGTACAGAAACGGGCTTGTTATCTACATTACTAATACAGGCAGGGAAAGAGAAACGGGGAGGGGCAGTGGAATACAGGAAGTCACTCAGTGACATCACTGAGTGACTGATTATATAGATTCTCTCCACTGCACCTCCCCATTGAAATGCCAGAGCCTTATATATTATAAGGATATTACGCCACAAGGAGTTCCATGACCAAATTTATACAGGACATGGAACTCTGAGATGACATAAATCTGTATATTACACTATAAGTATGGTATTATGTCGTACATAAGGACGAACGGAAGGGGGAGAGAGAGAGAGAGAGAAACAAAGACGATGTTCGGTTCTTCCTTCACTTTGCAATTTAGGAATGGTAATAACCTCTTTATTCACAAAACAGGGCTTTCAATTAAAATGACTAATACAGGGTGAGGGAGAGATCGTGGGAGGTGCAGTGGAATACAAGAAGTCACTAAGTGATGCAGTTGAGTGATTTTCCTGATTATATAAAAGCTTTTAAACAGGACAGTGGGGGATAAACAGGACAGGGTGGGATAAACAGGTGTTGCTTCGGGTCCACAAACTTTGGAGCCCTGGTACATTGTAGTACAGTGATGACTCTCTGCTCTGTCAGCCTCCCACAGGAGTTGAAAACTGTTCTTAGTTTTTCCCTGAAGGCATGCTGCACGATTCCAACCAGGTCCCGATATATAAAGTGATAAACATAAACAGATGGTTAAAATGCTATGCTACCAGTGTTACATAAGCTTTTTCAGGCATATCAAATTGATCTATTCAGACATCTTAAAAAGGAAATGGGATGAACAATAAGAACATATTATATGTTGAACATGTGTTTTCATTTCTATTATGTGCCTGAAAATGGCTTAGTTCAATACTGTTGTTTAGACTCCATTCGACAATGTTAAGTTATAAATATATATAAAAATATATCTTATTTCCGTTATCACCTCCCCTACTGCACTTGTCCGAATCCAATGGTTCTAAGTCTGAAAAGTTCTGCCCCTGAATGAGCATTTGTGTATTTTTTCATGTGTTTATATATTTTTGGGATACTTCCTCCTTTTTCCAATACATTTTACCTTTGTTTCAGACTGCATTTTTGTGTTTGCCTATCCGTATATGAATGGGACTTATGGTCCTTACTTTATAATTTAACTTACATGTACAAGTATGTATACCACAAATGTGCATATACAGTTAAAGAACTAATTTAAGAAGATTGTTCTTTTCCCTTCTGTTTTAATATACATTCTATTTAATACCCTACTAACTCACAATTTTTACAGTTGCCAACTTGCCACATTTAAACATTCACTTTAAAGGGGAATTTTCTCTCAATATAGCATTTGGGAGTAGAATGTTTGGAGCAAGTATCTAGTTTAGACAGCAGGGGTTTTCGGAGATCCAATTTGGAAGATCACCAATTATATTCACTAATTCTTTATCCTCCTTTACTGCCTGCCAATATTATTTTTAATTACTTTTTCTACCCTCTAGGAATCTCTTATATTCCAACATTATTTTTGGTTTATTCTTTCTAATAATTAACTTTTTTTTATTTTGGGCTGAGGAGTATGGTTCTATCTTTTAATTATTCTTTTCTCTTTGCTTCCTTTCTCCGAACATTTTCATTAAACTTTCACTCTGTTCTAAAAAGGTGGCTTCTTGGGAACCATTTCCGTTTAAAAGGGGACTTTCAGTGCAAATACATATACTTTTCACAAAAAAGAGCAGTATTTTTCAATCCCAATGCCCTTAATCTGCCAATTCAGCATTTTGTTGGTGTATAAATAAATGCAACCGAAATACTGACTTGATCCAGTGCCTGGGTTGATTCAGTTGCTCAGTAGAGATCTGAGCATCTTTGACCCATCCAACAGCCAATCAGTAGAAATTACTGTTAGGAACATTCCAAGGAAGTGGTGCATCCTGGGAAGAAGGACCGTTAGAACCTGAAATGTCAGCTCACTAATGTCAACAGCAGGGAATAGCAAAGGGTATGAAATCAACTGATTTTTCAAAATGGGAGAGAATCTGTAGAATAACTAAAAAGGCATTACACAAACTAACAATTTAACAAATATTGGTAATTTCCACTGAACTGTCCCTTTAATTTTAAAAATGGGCTACAATGTATATTATATAGCAATGATCTATTATGGATGCTGCCCCAATCAATATATGTAGTTTGAGAATATATATTTGTCTCCAGATTCCCCTCCCTGACTTCAATATTTAAACAAACAATAAAATAGATGATCAATGCACATTCCTGGGCCCCATATATCATAATATCTATGCTAGTGCAAACAGTAAAAACATGGGGGGTTTTAGTTACAATTTTGTGCATAAAAGTGAAAAGCCTTCCAACCACGTCAAGGTAACCCCAGTATGGAAGGTCCTAACATTTTAACCTTGGTCATTTATCTGGGCTGACACTCCCTGCTTGGTTGCATTTTCTTGGGAAGGTTGTCTCCCTGATCTTGCATCGGATTAGTATTACAGGCTATCACTTCCCCCCGCTACTGGCTTTTAACAAGGAGGGAAGAGGCCTTTCATCCAATGCTTAGTATTCAAGGCATAAGACCTCCAATTAAAGGGACGTGTTGGGGGTGCTACTACCACATGGAAGCTAGGACTATCTTCCTGCAGAGAAATTCTGCTACAATATATACACAAAAGGGGGGCTGTGGGAGCACTCCTGTGGCAAAACTACTTAATAACAAATAGTGGAAGTGCCACTGATCTGACCAAAACACTAGAACAAACAAGAAAAGATATGATCAATGCACATTCCTGGGCCCCATATATCATAATATCTATGCTAGTGAAAACAGTAAAAACATGGGAGTTTTTAGTTATAATTTTATGCATAAAAGTGAAAAGCCTTCCAACCACGTCAAGGTAACCCCAGTATGGAAGTATGGAAGGTCATTTTTCTGGGCTGACACTCCCTGCTTGGTTGCATTTTCTTGGGAAGGTTGTCTCCCTGACTTTGCATCGGATTAGTATTACAGGCTATCACTTCCCCCCACCTACTGGCTTTTAACAAGGAGGGAAGAGGCCTTTCATCCAATGCTTAGTATTCAAGGCATAGGACCTCCAATTAAAGGGATGTGTTGGGGGTGCTACTACCACATGGAAGCTTGGTCAATATTCCTGCAGAGAAACTCTGCTACAATATATACACAAAAGGGGGGCTGTGGAAGTACTCCTGTGGCAAAACTACTTAATAACAAATAGTGGAAGTGCCACTGATCTGACCAAAACACTAGAACAAACAAGAAAAGAGATGATCAATGCACATTCCTGGGCCCCATATATCATAATATCTATGTTAGTGCAAACAGTAAAAACATGTGGGGGTTTAATACTAAGCCAATGCAAGGTCAGGGAGACAACCTTCCCAAGAAAATTCAACCAAGCAGGGAGTGTCAGCACAGAAAAATGACCCAAGGTAAACTGTTAGGACCTTCTATACTGGGGTAACCTTGACATGGTTGGAAGGCTTTTCATTTTTATGCATAAACCCCCCTTGTTTTTACTGTTTGCACTAGCATAGATATTATGATATATATGGGGCCATGAATGTGCATTGCTCATCTCTTTTCTTGTTTGTTCTAGTGTTTTGGTCAGATCAGTGGCACTTCCACTATTTGTTATAAAGTAGTTTTGCCACAGGAGTGCTCCCACAGCCCCCCTTTTGTGACTTTCAATATTTAGGTAGGTCTAGAAATGTAGAAAATGTTTCACTTATTGTACTGTATTTTCAAATTTTAAGTTGTGAGATTTATTTAGACAATCTATAAATTACTTCAACATTTCTCTACCCCCCCAACATCAATATAACATCATCAGTATACATCTTCCACATGATGCCATGTTGGGCCAGATATTGGATTCCTCTCTTAAGCTGGGTACACACAGTAACGATAAAGCCCCGATATCGTCGGATCCGACGGTATCGGGGCTTTATCGTTACTGTGTGTACGTTCGTTTCCCGAAAGAGCGGCGGCCGCCGAACGATCGGTCGGCCGTCGCTCGTTGGGAAAGGCCGAATTTCCATCGGCCGCCGCTAGACTCCTATAGGAGTCTAGCGCGGCCGATGGAAACACACAGTCCCGAGCGTTCTCCCTATTGGGAGAACGCTCGGGACTGTGTGTATGCAGATCTTTGAAAGATGGCAGACAGGATCTTGCAGATCCTGTCTGTCATCTTTCAGAAATCTGTACTGTGTGTACCTAGCTTTAGGCCAACATACAGACCAGCAAAGCTGGGCGCAAAGGCTTTCCCTCTAGCGTACCTGTAGTCTATCTATAGAAGTCATTATTACAGGTAAAGTAGTTCCTTTTTAGACTAAAATAATACATTCCTCCAGAAATTCACACTTATAATTTTAATGTTACCACTTTTTTCCAGAAAACATTTAGGGGCTTTTATACCTGCTTGCCATTTTATTCTTCCAAATTGATTTAAAAAAAACAGAATTTTGTGAAACATTTTCCAAATAAAATATTAATTATCTGTAATGAGTTTGCAATTCTGTTCATTAACTAGAATCTTCCTTTTATTATTATTGTTGTAGAGATATATATCGCAACGTCTTCTGTGGAACGTCACAGTTGCATTAATATAACTAAGGAAAACATACTGTTACATACAAGAATAGTGCAAGTAATGCAAAGTTCAAATAATTAAGTACTGGTCCAGCAGCATTCAGTGTGGTAAGTTACAGCATTACTATGGTGAAATAGGATGGAGGGCCCTGTCCACAAGAGCTTGCAGTCTAGAGGAGATGGGGATGGGACATAAGGTGAAGCAGATCAGTAGCTGTAACTAAGTTGTCAGTGGATTATAACTAGCAGGTCAACGATAGGTCAGTAAGAGGGGTAGGAGGGTTCAGGTCCAGATTGTAACCTTGTTAATTGTTAGGGATTTCCATTCAATTATGAATTAATGAATTGAATTGATGAAAATTTGAACAAATAGTGTTTTCCTAATAAACAATCAGACTAACTAAGTCTAATGTTTGTACACCAAACCATGACCAATACAGTTGTTGAATATGTGGTGGACGATACGATCGTACCATCACGACCAAATCTTTCTTGTGTGACCCAGCTTATGATATACAGAGAATGATAGTACAGATTCATACCAACAACAAAATACAATTAAGCAACAGAGGAAATTATGGATATCAGACAGTGTTCAGTGGCAGAGTAGAAGATGCATACCTGTAATGAGAATAACATGGAGTTAGGAGAGATGGGCAAGATCATGATAAAAATTCTAAGTGTCCTTATTAATTCTGGTGTAATTCAGCCCTACACTTACAAAATGCTGCACTTTGAATGAATGCTGCAAAATTTTACCAGATATCCAGATCTCATTCAGTCTCATAGATTCATTTTCATAATCATCTCTTGACAGTTTACTAATCACTCAGCTACCTCCATAGATCCTTTCAAACCTGACTTAAATGTATATTCCCTTTTTTAAAGAGTAAGGGCTGGGCGACACTAGCGCGAATTCCATGGGTTTGCGTTCACGTTCTTTTTCTAACATTTAAATCGCCGCAATGTACCAAAATCACGCAAATTCAGCTGAGTTGCGATACGCATGTGATCACCATTTTTATGCTCAATCAATGCAGTTTCCTAGTTCAAGGGAAATTGCATGTAAATTGCACTGAATCACGCACGCAATTGTGTGTAATTGTGTGGGTGCTTCCGGTGCGATGCAGTGTGGCCGTGCTTTAGGCTGGAAATTCTAGTTATAAAATTCTAAAATTCTAGACTCCCTTTAGGAGTCTACTGTGGCCGAGTGGAATTTTCCCGAATGAGCGTTTGGTGGCCGCATGCTTGTTCGGAAAACCAAGGTACACACATTACCGATAAAGCCTGATACCCTCGGATCTGATGGTATCGGGGCTTTATCGGTACTCTTGTGTACCCAGCTTTAGCAGTCCTTACCCTGGTTACTTTTCAATGGAGTAGGGGGGTGGGTGGTGGACAGGGGTGCCCCTACCATGAAGCAAATTGAAACATTGCTCAGGGCGCACACCTGCAGAACACTTAAAAGGCAGCAGTTTAAAAAAAATCTTTCCTGCAATATTGCATTTCAGCACCAGTCCACCATTAGTGTTAAGTCAGCCCTCCAGTCCACCGGTCAGTCTTAGTCAGCCCACCACACCCACCTCCCAAGCCACGCCTGTTCCCTGATGAATCCATGCCTGCTTCCCATTGACAATAGGTGGCATTTAAAAGTTGTTTCAGGTGTCAAAAACCCTAGGAACACCAGGTGGTGGATTGTATGATGCTTTATAAGCCACAAGTTGTCAGTTGGATATTACAAATCAATAAAGAATAAAATAAGGACAAGTTGACTAATGAGAAAATGAAGAAGGAAAAGAGCTAGGAGAAAGAGGGATTATTTTAAATTGATCCTTTAAAGAGAACTGAAATTAATTTAAAGATTGAGACAACCATTTTTTTATAAATAACAATGCTCAAATTTCTTGTTTTTTTTCAATAAATAAGATTGAAATTGGTTATATTTAATTTTGGCATAGTCTGACATGTACAAGTTATGATTTGTATTTTAGGATAAAGATAAATTTAATTTCATATTGTGTACTTTCCCTTTAAGAATGTAGTTTATTAGAATGTGAGGGCTGAAAGTGACACGAGTCTGAGGAAACCCATAGTGTTTGTGAATGCAATTGTTTGCAGACCAGGAGACTTGAACAAGGTTTCGGTTTGATGATGTTGATGAGCTAGCTATATACCTATGCACCTGAGATGAAAATTGGGATAGTGGTAACAACCTAGTTAATTGCTTTGGATAGCTACCCACACTTGGTGGCACCTTGACCATGAGGCAGAACTGTTCGAGTGAGGATGGTTTTCTGATCAAAGTAGCGGGTTCCCAATAGGGTGGTCTGCAGTTATAGCATAAAGTGCCTTGTATAGTTATAGACCATCAAACTGTTTATTTATATATTCTCTGGCCAGTGCTAATCCTGTAACAAATCTGAAGACTACATGGGCTGTGAGTGTACTATAAAAACACAGGAGCCTTTTAATTGTAGAATCTATTAGTAACATGTATGTAAATGCAACAAACTGGGAAAAATCTTTCACATTAGGAGTAAAAATATTTAGTTTAGCTCTTCTTTAAGTTTAAGTCTAGTCTCCAAGTGCTCTATATTTAAAAGAGTCAATCATAGCTTTCAAACAAACTATGATGATGTATCAAGCTTTTCTGCATCTTAAGTTATAGGCTTGTAAAGTTACACTTTTCTTGTCTGTTCTGACGTCTGAGTCTGACATTAACATGATGTGCTGTACAAGAAGCCCCACCCCACCCAAAATGTATTTTTTTTAGCTATAGACCTGCTAGCATTCTGTTTTTTCCACTACTTATGGAGAGGCTTGCTTAAAAAATTGATTTAGAAATGTGGGGGTGGGGTTTATGATTAGCTAATGTAGCTATGTCGCTCTGTCCCAGCAGTGGGAATGCTCCAACCAGACTTGGGGGCAGAGAAGTGGTGCTGATGATTGTAACGCTCACAGTGCTAACAAGAAAACCCACCCTTTTATGCGTAACCTTGGATTGACGCAGCTAGAAGCATGATCCTGGAGTCTAAAGGTAGTGAGTGAGCTATTTTTAGTAAAGGCCACTGTATGGAACCACAGTGTCCCTTTAATTAATATAAGGAATCCTTCTTTCATTGACAAGTATCAAAAAATGATTACATATAAAAGATAAAAAGGTCGTTATAAAAAAAGGTGCAAAAGCTTGCTTGTCCAATTAAATGGCAGCAACTACTGTAGTATAGTAATTTCCATGTCATCCCGTCCAACCTATCTAGCAAACCCTCATTTCTTCCCAATGAACTTGGCATCACAACATCCACTGGAAGACAGTTCCATAGCTTTATATTTTTAGTGCTGGTTGCGCAGTTGACTCAAGCCGCTAAAATGTATAGAAACAATATAGAAAAAAAGAGGGGGGGAGAAAAAATATAAAAGCTTTGGTCAGACTCAAGTATAGAAACCATAAAAATCAGTTAAAATACCCAATAAATATAAAAACACAACTTACTCTTCTTGATAATTGAGTCTCGTGTAGCAAATTCCTCCATGTGTTCCTATTATTCCAATATATACATAAATGATAGGGCTGGTCCACACTTAATATTTTCCAGTAATATTATTAAAAATCAAAAACTCCTAATGATACCACTAAAAAATGCAGTAAATATCACTCAATAAAAGAACATTAAAATAAAAGCAAATCTATAAATAGTGACATTACTTTAAAAGGCAGTAGGTATCATGTATATTATTATGAAAGACTAACAGATCAACGCGTTTCGCCTATACGGCTTCCTCAGGATCAAAAAATATATTCCTATATATTTTTTGATCCTGAGGAAGCCGTTTGATGTTTGAATAATATTATTGGAAAATATTAAGTGTGGATCCGCCAATATCATTTATGTATATATTGGGAATAATAGGAACACATGGAGAATTTGCTACACGAGACTCAATTATCAGAAGAGTAAGTGTGTTTTTAATATTTATTGGTATTTAACTGATTTTTATGGTTTCTATTCTTGAGTCTGACAAAGCTTTTATATTTTTCTCCCCCCCCCCCTTTTTGCTATATTGTTTTCTATACATTTTATCGGTTTGAGTCAACCAGCACTAAAAATATAGACTTTTTGATACAAGAATAACTACATCCCATTGTGACGCTGAGAAAGTTTATAAACATTTTATAGTTCCATAGCTTTACTGTTCTCACAGTAAAAAAAAAAACCTTTCTGCACTTGAAGCCTAACTTATTTTCTTCAAGTTTTAAAGGGGATGTCCGCGTGTCCTCTGATATGCTCTATTGGTGAACAATGCCCCAGTTAATTGTATGGCCCATTAATGTATTTATACACAGTAATTATATCCCCATGCAAGGCCTTTTCTTAACGTACATAATTGTAACTTATCCAATCTCTTCTCATATCAAGCTCCCCAATCCTTATTAATTTAGTTGCCCTACTCTGAACTCTTTCCATTTCAAGATGCTCTTTTTGTGCACAGTGATTCTAAAATTGCACTGCATATTCCAAATGAGCCTTACCAATGCTTTGTAAAGAGGGAGAATAACATTTTTCTCCCTTGAATCCATACCTCTCTTTATACAAGACAATACCATGCTGGCTCTAGTGTTGCTGCCTGGCACTGCTTGCTACCTTTAAGTTTGTTATCCAGCAAAACTCCAAGATTCTTTTCCAACGGGATTCACTTAACACAGAGCACATATAGTATAAGCAGTACAAGGAGTTTTTAAGTCCAAAGTGATCACCTTACATTTTTTCAACATTGAATCTCATCTGCCATTTATCAGCCAATCTGGATCTATCTATCTAGATCCACCTGCAACGATTGCCACATCTCCGAAGCTTTTAATGGTCAACTAAGTTTTGTGTCGTCAACAAACACTGAAATATTGCTGTCAATACCCACTTCCAAATCATTAATAGATTAAATAGAAGCAGCCCCAAAGCAGCAAATTGTTTTGACAAGATCTATTCCTCCTAAATCCATGCTGGTTACTACTTACTGTAATAAGGTCAGTCCTTGAAACTTAACATGGGAAAGAGATTTAAAAACATCTAAAAACACATGCAGTCCCAAAGTAGACACCTCCCCCTGTAATGTCATACAATGTGCAAGTGTGGCGCCATTGTCAAAGCTCACATGCAGTGAGTGAAACGCATCTGACCATCTGTGGTGGCTCTCCTCCCCTGTATGCCTCTCTACTCAGCCTGGTCTCATTATGGGTTGATTATGGACCATAGAGGTTAAGTATATATGTTATACAGACTGTGATTTGTTGCACTTGCTTTATTACCTGTCTGGTGTTTATACTCTATGCTGCTGATAAGCCTTTACTCTCCATTTTGGAACCTTTGGGTCCTTATATTACCTTGTTCAGGGTGTAAATGTGTTGCAGTTTAACTAATAGATATGCACTAGCCTTATGCTTCATTGCTTATTATCTTTAGATACTTGCACACTTGCACTTTGCATGACATTACAGGGGGAGGTGTCCACTTTGGGACTGCATGTTTTTTTAGATGTTTTTAAATATTCTTGCCCATGTTAAGTTATAATAAAGGGTTTTTATTTATTGACAGGCTTCTTCTTTGTTTGCATCTTATGTTATCTAGCATTTTTCCTGTTGAGCACCTATACTGATATAGATACGCTTATCTAGTGCCCTAACTATGTTTTACTTGAAACTTGAAACTCTAGAATATGTTCCCTTTATGTTATGTTTCCAGTATCTTTCCCACCACTGAATTTAACTTACAGGCCTGTAATTACCCGACTGTGAATGACACCCTTTTGAATATTGGAATAAATTTAGCTTTTTTCCAATCCAGAGATACACATCTGGACATGAGGGAATCTGCAAAATAGGAAACAATGGCTAGATAACACTGAATTAGCTCCCTAAGGACCCGAGGAGGTTTTTTTTATGTTGGTTTGTTCTGCAGCTCGAACAGTGGCCTCCCTCCCAGACTTATAAGTCCTTTGCGGCACCCCTTGTGGCACTAACAAGTGCCTTCTAAGGGTTAAAGGTGTCTGCAGCTCAATCAGGACCCCCCTCCCAGCACTTAGAAGTGCCTTTCCAGGACCCCATTTGACCCGATAAGGGGGTCCAGCTCGAAACCGGGACCACCCCTGTTCCTTTGGCATCTTCTTTCCTGCTGAGATATTTAAATATTATGGTTAATTGTGATATTATGATTACAAGCATTGAAAATTAAACCAATCATAATTGGATCTGGTCCTTCAGCAAACTCTGATCACCCCCACAGAACTCAGAAGTGATCAGAGTGATAGAGAAGAAAGAAGACTTTGGATCAAAAGGTTGGCAGTGTCACTGGTGGTTGCAGTGATATTGCCCCATGTGTGTGAATCGTGTAGTTGGTGTTGCTGACTATTTGGTATAGATAAGAAGACGTCGTAAACTGAAAAGGTCCTTTTTAGGACCAGGGATGGTCCTGGTTTTTGAGCTGCCAGACCCCCTTATCAGAAAGGTTCTTAGAGCTGTGTATTTGACTTTCTATGAGGCTTTGTATGGGACATTCTATAGGGCTTGTGATGAGACTTTCTATGGGGCTATGTATTGGACTTTCTGTGGGGCTGTGTATGAGGCTTTCTATGGACTTTCTGTGTCATATCTAAGGGTGTCTATGGGAGAAAGTCAACCATCGGTTTATACTCTAGTCAAGCAGTTATCATTTAAAAGTAAGTACCTCGGTTTATATTTGGGACGTTTTATACTCGGGTATATTGTAGACTCATATTACCCTGATATTGTTTCTAAAATGCTCCTTCCACGGATGTCCAACTGATTTACAAGTACTGACTGAAAGAAGATCCTTTTTTTAATAATGGCAGCACATCAAATATCTACCAATCCCACAGAACAAGACCACACATCAAGAACTAGCTGGTACAAGCTTTAATCATGGTTAAATACAATGCTTTAATACAGAGCATCTAACGAGCAACAATGTTCATGCATATTAATTCATGCATAAAATTTGCTTAACTACAATTGTTTCCAGCAGAAAAATCTTGGCAGTTATTTTGATGCATATCTGGCTTATAAAAGGTACAAACTTAAGTCTGCAGAATATTGCTCGATTTGCATACAAACAGTAATCATTTTAGCACCTTTAGAATTTATTGGATAAACATCTGCATTATAAAATAAGACAAGAAATCAAATAGGCTTTTCCTTTTTTAAACTTTTTGAATGTTTATTGTGTGTTTTTGGTTTGTAGTAAGAAAAAAATAATCATTGGTCTGATCAGTTTGAAATGTAACTATATTTTAAACTGCTGTTTTACATTTTGGTTACTTATTTTATTAAATAATAGGATTAACAAAGCCACAGTACAGTTTTAGTATTGACTAGGGTCAAGGCAGTGGTAAGGACAGGCGGAACATTAGATCAGTGACAAATTCTTTCAACTTATCTGTACTTTGCATCAGTAGTGTATATATAGTAGATCTACAGACAGGGGTGTTTCGCCATAACATCAATGCTGCATCAAAAGGCAAATTACTGCCCAGGACTAAAATTTGAATTTATACCCACATGGGGGTCAGTGGCAGAAGAGACTGTGTCAATAGTAAGGAACACACCTGTCTACAGTTCACATAAACTGTTTGTGTGTCTACAAATAAATAAGGGATGGCCTATCATGTTGTGATAAGGAGTCAGTAAGAAACAAATCTCTAAAACTATACTAAACACACCTACAATAAAAAAATGAACTATATATTATGAAATTATTATTTCTAAAATTATGTAATGACCTGAAGGAGATTTTAATGCTCCATCAAGGCAATAAATGAGAAAACAAATAAGGCAGGATTTTTTTTAACATCCAGAATTAATTATTCATTTTGTTGATAAAAGTCTATATTTTACCCAGCTTTTCTTTTGATTTGGAACATCGAACACTAAATCAATGAGGATTCTTGCAGAAAAACTAAAGATACAGTAATAAGACAAAATTAGAACCTGATATCAGGGCCCAGCCTAGGATAAATAGCACCCTGTGCAAGATTTGTTTACTGGCTCCTAGCACCCCCTCCAAAACACACCCCCCTGGGCACAACTCAATACGCTTGCTGAATGCTGCTTACCTTGGCCTGCTTCAAATTCAAGTTCCCCACCTGCGCTTACTGTGTTTCAATATTTTCAGTGTGTGCTTGGCATGTATCACTACAAACACGTAACATACTGCTTGTGAAGGTTCTCATTCATCCAGGTCATGGTATTTCTGTTGTATTCAATAGATCAACTGGACTGAAATGTAGTTCTTGAAGACGTTTTGTTAGTCATACGACTGGCTTTCTCAATTTCAGAATGACTTATTCAAGATCTGCGGCAATTATGTACCCTGGAAAATCCCAATTAGCATATCAACAGCCCGGTGTTAGGGCGTGATTAGATAGTGGATAAGAGGTGTTATAGGAACGCCCAAGTAAGGTGTTAAAACAGCATTGTACATGGCACAGTTGGTGTCGAACCCCCCCACCTCTATTTAGGCTTGGTTTCTTTATTTTCACATAAATGGCCTCCTAACACCTCTTGAACCAGTCACGTTCCTTCGCCAATAGTTAACATTACAATCTTCAAAGGTACGTACCTTTATCCTTAAGATGCAGGTACACGGCTGAGTCCTGACCCGAGGAATTGGCTCTTCTGTGCTGGGCCATACGTTGATGCAGTTGCTGTTTGGTCTCCCCCACATACAAATCAGAGCATTCTTCACTGCACTGCACTGCATATATGATGTCGCTTTTCGTTGTGTTTTGGTATGGTTTTCGGATTGTACCAATTGCTGCCTCAGTGTGTTGTCGGTTTAAAGCAGACAGAGGATACGATGTTTTTGAAAATTCTTTAATTTCTCAGGGGAGGCAGGGAGTCTCCGGAAATAAGAAGAATTGGGAGGACCAAAACAGCAACTGCATCAACGTATGGCCCAGCACAGAAGAGCCAATTCTCGGGTCAGGACTCAGCCGTGTACCTGCATCTTAAGGATAAAGGACATACCTTTAAGATTGTAATTTACATATGGCGAAGGAACGTGACTGGTTCAGAGAGGTTTAAGGAGGCCATTTATTGTGAAAATAAAGAAACCAAACATAAATAGAGGTGGGGGGGTTCGACACCAACTGTCTGCCATGTACAATGCTGTTTTATACCTTACTCTGGGATTCCTATAACTCTTAGCCACTATCTAATCATGCCCTAACACCCTGGCTGTGATTGCTAATTGGATTTTCCAGGGTACATAATTGCCGCAGATTCTTGTACAAAGTCATTCTGAAATTGAGAAAGCCAGTAGGATGACTAGCGAAACTCTTCAAGAATATCATTTCAAGTCCAGTTGATTCTAATGAATACAACAGATATGAACATACTAAATGCACAGGCGGAAAAGACACTGCATACAGACATCTTAAGTAAGGCTTATGTGGGATGGTGCTAAACATATTTGATCTGAGGATCGTAACTGTGTGTGTTGTGAGTGTAAAACGTACAGTGTTTTTATTATAAGTTTTTGGTGATTTTGGTTACATATTATTGAAGCACTTGGTTGCTTGTACTACAACCAAAATATTATTATTGTTCTGGCACATTCGTAATGTATGGACAATATAAGACCAAAGGTTATTTAAAGGGCATGTCCACCCTTAACACAAAAATGTACATGTGGGTTTCCTGTCTCAACCCAGATGATATATTTAGCACATATTAGATGTATTATTAACTATAATTTAATTATAATTATTGTCTCCATCTGGCAAGTAAGCTGGCTCCTCCCTCTATGCCATCAATCAATCGAGGCTGTGTCTGCTGACATCACAACTAATGATTTAATGCTTTTTCCCCAGTTGCTCCACTGCTCATGCTCAATCTATAAAAAGCTTATTGAGCAGAGGAGAAGTACAGATACTTTTTCATAGTGGAGAAAGAAAACTTATCATTAATTTATCTGGTTATAAATTATGTAATAAAACTGGTAAAAATAGCAGCTAACTGACAAGTGACAGTTTTTTTAAAGGTGGACATGCACTTTAAAGGCATGTCCACCCCCAAAACTATAATCCCCCCAACTACCGGCCCCACCATGTAGTGTAGTTTAATCCTTACCTCACTCCACTCCATCTGAGTTCTCTGTAGTAGTCCCCCAAAGTCCCAAAAACTGACCACCAGGAGGCTAGCAGAGTCCATATAGGACACTGCCTGCTTAACCTGGCCCTCCCGGAGATACTGCCATGCGTGCTGCAGCCCTTTCCCCCCTCCCTCCCCCCCCTCTCCCTCCCTCTCCTCCCGTTCTACTATCCCTCCCCTAGCAAAATCCCCTTAATATCATGCTCCCCATGTCTCCCAGCCCACCCGCTGTTTTTTTTTTTTTAAAAAGCTCCCCTTTACTTACCTCTCTCGCTTTCTCTCACGCTGACTGAATGACCGGCAGCCGCGTCCGTGATTGGCTGCCGCTAGGGTTATCACAGACGCGGACTGCCGGTCCCGCCCCTCTGCTTGCATTCTCGCAAGCAGAGGGCCGGCAGTGCGGCGGGGAGGATCGAGGGGGAGGTAAGTAAGAGTTGGGGGGCTTTTTAAAAAAACTAAAATGGGTGGGGGCGGGGGACATGGGGGAGCATGAATTAAATTTTTATTTTAGGGGTGGACATAGCCTTAAGAATGGGCAGAGACATTTGGACTTTTGTGAGGGGGTATGGGCCATTTTTGTGGGTAGTGTACGATCTATTACTTTATTACTGGGGATTATTTGAGGTTATTTGTATATTCTGAACTGGGCTTGGCTTTATTACAACAACATCAAGATCTTATTTACCAAGAGCTGCGAATCCCTCTGGGTAAGTGTTCATTCTGGTATTTAGTACCAGATATCCAAATTATTAGCTTAAGTTCTTTTAGCACAAGTGCTGTTACTAAATCTCCTTGTGGTGGCTGCATGGTTGTCTTTTGTAATACCTGCACAGCCGGCACAAGTGAGGGGTTAATCTCACTCTCGCCTATTTAATTTAGCATTAGCACAATTTGACCCCACATTTTAAAACAGCCACCAAATTTATTCTACTTATGGGTAGTGAACTTTGTGAGTGTGTGTATATGTGGTGAGGGAGTATGTAAATATGGGTTATAGCGTTATAGTTGCACAATACCAAACAATTTATTGAACTTGGGCACCCTCTTATCTATCAGAAATTTAAAAACACCATGCCTAAGGGCTGATCAAAATAGTGTGCTGAAATGGAGAGCTGGAGGGTTCAGCAGCTCACAACCATGTTGACTTACGTGGCTGCAATGACCCTCCAGTCTCTCAGTTCCCAGCCACTGTTAAAGGACAATATAACAAAAAAAAAATCACCCCCATTACATGTCCACAGTTACACAGCAGCTGAAATCACTTTCCACATTACAACCGTGCTGATTTCTTAGATATCACACAGCGAAGATGGAGTGCTAAAAGCCTTCCTCCTAGTTGCTCAGAGCCATAGTTAACATAACACTTGTCATTGGCTGGTCGGAATGTCTGTTACAACCCTCTCTCTCCATCTCTGCCAGTAAACAACAACTCTGAAATTCTGTCTGCTTAGGATACAGCCTACATAATCAAGCAGATCACGGTGGGTTGTGGGAGTGTTTCTCACATTCTAGCTTTGATATTTAGAGGCAGACAGAATTGTTACACCCTTCACAGCATGGCTAATTGAGGGCTACTGAAGGCAGTGACGAGGCTCAAAATCAGGGGGGAGAAAATGTATGTAGAGGGTGCATATCTTTTTAAAGAAATTAAATTTGAAAAAATGCATTGAGGCAATACAGTTATCATTTAAGTCAGCCCTTGCTACTTCAGCAGACATTGTTAGTTCAGCCCTCCAGTTCAGCAGAAACTGTTAGGTCACCTCTCTGGTGTTACCACGCCATTGTTAGGTCAGCCCTCTAGTTTACCAGCCACTGTAAGTCAGCCTCCAGACAGTTCAACGGCCAGTGCTGATATAACAGTGGCTGGTGAACTTGGGGTCAACCTAGCAGTGACTGGACTAAATCGAGGGGCTGACCTAGCCAGTGGGTGGTTAACTAGAGGGCTGACCACAATGGCTGGTGACAGAGGGCTGACCTTACAGTGTTGGTGAATTGGTGGGCTGACTAATACAGTTACTGGGAAATTGGAGAGCTGACATATATGCCACATGGAGGTGCAATATATGTGATCACAGGACTAGTATGTACAAGTTGTCATACATAGACCTGGTACATTAAATTGCCCCACACAGACTGGTACACAAAAGCTGACTAACAAGAATGGTACCATAACAAAGAGAATGGTACATACAAGTTTGCAACACAGGACTCGGTACCACAAACGTTGTCAAACACAGAAGATGGTACATGCAAGTTACAGTGACTGTGTACATGCAGTGCCCACAGTGAATGGTACAATACCAAATTGTCCACAGTACCGTGTACATGCAAGTTTCCCACAATGGAATAGTACATACAAGTTGCCACACACACACACATTAGAGGGCATCTCTTTCGGGAGGAGTTTGGGCATCGCAGTGAAGCCCTTGCCCCACTACTCTTTCCCTCCCTCTCCCGTTCTTTTTTAGTCTAAAAAGGAACTACTTTACCTGTAATAATGACTTCTATAGATAGACTACAGTACGCTAGAGGAAAGCTCCTTTGCGCCCAGCTTTGCTGGTCTGTATGTTGGCCTAAAGCTAGGTACACACAGTACAGATTTCTGAAAGATGACAGACAGGATCTGCAAGATCCTGTCTGCCATCTTTCAAAGATCTGCATACCCACAGTCCCGAGCGTTCTCCCAATAGGGAGAACGCTCGGGACTGTGTGTTTCCATCGCCGCGCTAGACTCCTATAGGAGTCTAGCGCGGCGATGGAAATTTTCGGCCTTTCCCTAACGAGCGTACGGCCGACCCGATCGTTCGCGGCCGCGCGCTCTTTCGGAAACGAACGACACACAGTAACGAAAAGCCCCGATACCGTCGGATCCGACGATATCGGGGCTTTATCGTTACTGTGTGTACCCAGCTTAAAGAGGGAATCCAATATCTGGCCCACATGGCATCATGTGGAAGATGTATACTGATGATGTATATTGATGTTGGGGGGGTAGAGAAATGTTGAAGTAATTATAGATTGTCTAAATAAATCTCACAACTTAAAATTGAAAATACAGTACATAAAGTGAACATTTTCTACATTTCTAGCCCTACCTAATATTGAAAGTCACAAAAGGGGGCTGTGGGAGCACTCCTGTGGCAAAACTACTTTATAAACAAATAGTGGATGCCACTGATCTGACCAAAACACTAGAACAAACAAGAAAAGAGATGAGCAATGTCACATTCATGGGCCCCATATATCATAATATCTATGCTAGTGCAAACAGTAAAAACAAGGGGGTTTTATGGCATAAAAATGAAAAGCCTTCCACCATGTCAGGTTACCCCAGTATAGAAGGTCCTAACAGTTTACCTTGGGTCATTTTTCTGTGCTGACACTCCCTGCTTGGTTGAATTTTCTGGGAGGTTGTCTCCCTGACCTTGATTGGCTTGTATTAAACCCCACATGTTTTTACTGTTTGCACTAAACATAGATATTATGATATAGGGGCCCAGGAATGTGCATTGATCATCTCTTTTCTTGTTTTGTTCTAGTGTTTTGGTCAGATCAGTGGCACTTCCACTATTTGTTATTAAGTAGTTTTGCACAGGAGTACTTCCAAGCCCCCCTTTTGTGTATATTGTAGCAGAGTTTCTCTGCAGGAATATTGACCAAGCTTCCATGTGGTAGTAGCACCCCAACAACATCCCTTTAATGGAGGTCCTATGCCTTGAATACTAAGCATTGGATGAAAGGCCTCTTCCCTCCTTGTTAAAAGCCAGTAGGTGGGGGGAAGTGATAGCCTTAATACAATCCGATGCAAAGTCAGAGACAACCTTCCAAGAAAATGCAACCAGCAGGGAGTTAGCCTAGCCCAGAAAAATGACTTCCATACTTCCATACTGGGGTTACCTTGACGTGGTTGAAGGCTTTTCACTTTTATGCATAAAATTATAACTAAAACTCCCATGTTTTACTGTTTTCACTAGCATAATATTATGATATATGGGGCCCAGGAAGTGCATGATCATATCTTTCTTGTTTGTTCTAGTGTTTTGGTCAGATCAGTGGCACTTCCACTATTTGTTATTAAGTAGTTTTGCCACAGGAGTGCTCCCACAGCCCCCCTTTGGTGTATATATTGTAGCAGAATTCTCTGCAGGAAGATAGCCTAGCTTCCATGTGGTAGTAGCACCCCCAACACGTCCCTTTAATTGGAGGTCTTATGCCTTGAATACTAAGCATTGGAGAAAGGCCTCTTCCCTCCTTGTTAAAAGCCGTAGCGGGGGAAGTGATAGCCGTAATACTAATCCGATGCAAGATCAGGGAGACAACCTTCCCAAGAAAATGCAACCAAGCAGGGAGTGTCAGCCCAGATAAATGACCAAGGTTAAAATGTTGGAGACCTTCCATACTGGGGTTACCTTGACGTGGTTGGAAGGCTTTTCACTTTTATAGCACAAAATTGTAACTAAAACCCCCATGTTTTTACTGTTTGCACTACATAGATATTATGATATATGGGGCCCAGGAATGTGCATTGATCATCTATTTTATTGTTTGTTTAAATATTGAAGTAAGGGAGGGAATCTGGAGACAAATTATATCTCAAACTACATATATTGATTGGGGCAGCATCCATAATAGATCATTGCTATATAATATACTGTAGCCCATTTTTAAATTAAGGACAGTTCAGTGGAAATTACCATATTTGTTAATTTTTAGTTTGTGTAATGCCTTTTTAGTTATTCATCTACGATTCTCTCCCATTTTGAAAAATCAGTGATTTCATACCCTTTGCTATTCCCTGCTGTTGACATTAGTGAGCTGACATTTCAGGTCTAACGGTCCTTCTTCCCAGGATGCACCACTCCTTGGAATGTTCCTACAGTAATTTCTACTGATTGCTGTTGGATGGGTCAAAGATGCTCAGATCTCTACTGAGCAACTGAATCAACCCAGGCACTGGATCAAGTCTATTTCGGTTGCATTTATTTATACACCAACAAATGCTGAATTGGCAGATAAGGGCATTGGGATTGAAAAATACTGCTCTTTTTTCTGAAAAGTATATGTATTTGCACTGAAAGTCCCCTTTTAAAACGGAAATGGTTCCCAAGAAGCCACCTTTTTAGAACAGAGTGAAAGTTTAATAAAATGTCGGAGAAAGGAAGCAAAGAGAAAAGAATATTAAAAGATAGAACCATACTCCTCAGCCCAAAATAAAAAAAAGTTAATTATTAGAAAGAATAAACCAAAAATAATGTTGGAATATAAGAGATTCCGAGGGTAGAAAAAGTAATTAAAATAATATTGGCAGGCAGTAAAGGAGGATAAAGAATTAGTGAATATAATTGGTGATCTTCCAAATGGATCTCCGAAAACCCCTGCTGTCTAAAATAGATACTTGCTCCAAACATTCTACTCCCAACGCTATATTGAGAGAAAATTCCCCTTTAAAGTGAATGTTTAAATGTGCAAGTTGGCAACTGTAAAATTGAGTTGTAGGGTATTAAATAGAATGTATATTAAAACAGAAGGGAAAAGAACAATCTTCTTAATGAGTTCTTTAACTGTATATTGCACATTTGTGGTATACATACTTGTACATGTAAGTTAAATTATAAAGTAAGTCCCATTCATATACGGATAGGCAAACACAAAATGCAGTCTGAAACAAAGGTAAAATGTATTGGAAAAAGGAGGAAGTATCCCAAAAATATTAAACACATAAAAATACACAAATGCTCATTCAGGGCAGAACTTTTCAGACTTAGAAACCATTGGAATCGGACAAGTGCAGTAGGGGAGGTGATAAGGAAATAAGATATATTTTTATATTATTATAACTTAACATTGTCGAATGGAGTCTAACAACAGTATTGACTAAGCCATTTTCAGGCACTTAGAAATGAAAACACATGTTCACATTAGGCTTTGATTTGGTTCTAGTTTCAATCCCGATTGTTCCTTTTTAAGATGCTGAATAGACATCTGTGATGACCTGAAAAAACTTATGTAACGCTGGTTCAGGTCTATGCATGTGTTATCATCTGTTTAATGATGGTTCGTATACGATGGTGGGTTTTGGAAATCGTGCTGGTGTTATTGATATCGAATGCCTTTATGTGCAGCAGCCTGTCAGGAAAACAAGAACAGTATTTGGACTCTGTGATGCTGAGCAGAAAAGTCAGCAACTGTACAACATGTACAGGCCAAAGTTTGTGACCCGAGCACACGTTTAGCCCACCCTGTCCGTGTTTATCCCCCACTCTGTTAAACTTTTAGATAATCAGAGCACTCAACGTGCAATCACTTAGTACTTCTTTTGCACTGCACCCCCACGATCTCTCCTCACCCTTGTAGTAGTCAGTTTAATGAAAGCCCTGTTTTTGGTGAATAAAGAGGTTATTATACCATTCCTAAATTGCAAGTGAAGGAAGAACCGAACATCGTCTTTTTTTCTCCCTCTCTCTCTCTCCTCTCCCCGTCTGTTCCGCTGCGCTTAGTGCGACATAATACCATACTTAGTGTAATATACAGATTATGTCATCTCAGAGTTCCATTCCTGTATAAATTTGGTCATGGAACTCCTTTGGCGTAATATCCTTATAATATATAAGGCTCTGCGCATTTCACTGGGGATGGTGCATGGAGATAATCTATATAATCACATCACTCAGTGATGTCACTGAGTGACTTCCTGTATTCCACTGCCCTCCCCGTTTTCTCTTCCCTGCCTGTATTAGTAATGTAGATAACAAGCCCGTTCTGTACACTGACTGACTACTGAATTACTGTGCTGATAAGGGGAGTGAGTGGCCGAGTCCATTGTGGCTCACAGGAATGCGCTCGCTCCTCCTTATCAGCACAGTAATTCAGTTAGTCATGAAATGAACCAGACAGCACCGGGTGAGAGACGATGTTTATTTATTTCTTTTAGTTTGAAAAGAAACGCAGTTATCTATTTGTGTTTTTCAAAATCGGGCTTTGTTATCTACATTACTAATACAGGGAGGGGAGAGACAGAGTGTATGTGCTGGATTTTCTTTTTTTGACCTTATGTTATTATGGAATAATACGCTACTCCATAATAATATACGGATATTACTTCACCTGGAGTTTCCTGACCGTGTAAGAGTTGTAAAAACGAGGTATGTTGAGGGAACTCCTATGTGGTGTAACTCCTTATATTACACTGTAGGTAGCGTAGTAATCCCTATATAATACATAGACTCTTGCATTTCACAATGGGGAGGGTCAATGGGTGCAAGGGGGAGAATCTATATATCAGTCACTCGGCTCGTCACGTAGTGATTCCTGTAATCCAGTGCAACCCCCCCCCATTTCTCTCCCCTCCCTTTTAACGTAGTAAGTGTGATAATGTTTTTTCTACATACAAAATGGTTAGGGCATGTCCACCTCTATATTTTTTTTTAATATATATTCCCCCTGTCCCCCGCGGCCCACCGCTATATATTTATTACCGAAATGCCCAAACATTTACTTCCCTTCACTCGGCCCTATGCTTTGTGCTTTGATATGGTTAGGGAACCCTCGTCTCGCTGTCCACATCTCCTGATAGTTACACTGTAGTTAGCTGTAAGTATCCCTTATATTTGAACACGGTAAGGTATATCTACCTATATAGATTACACTGTAAGGTTTGTATTATCCCTTATCTTAAGGGACACGGTAATGGTTATTTACCCATATTATGACACGTAGTGGTATCTTATACGGCGATTATGGTGGACATAAAGGGGTGTTCATAAAGATCCTTACCCTGTAACAAACCTGGTTTCAGAACTACCTGACTGATTGTAGAAGCAAAATGCCCTGCATACCGAGAAAAGGGAGCTTGTCAGCGCTGCACACTGCATGGGTGTCAGACACGTTTGGTTGTCTGGGGCCATTCCCGTGAGATTTCGTCCTAGAGATTAAGTGTTGATTGAGTGAAAAGAAAGAAGTGCAAATTCTCATAGGTTTCATAAAGATTATACATGACATCTGCCAAAGTGAAGCAAAAAATCAATTTCTAAAAAATGCATTATTATATTTCAACTTTAAAAAAGAAATAAAACCAAGATAATTTCATAAGTGCAATCCGGAACCTCCCCATTAGTCAGACTTTTCCTCTCGGTAATTTACAAAGTTCTCTGCATGATGAAGCACATGTTGTTTGGTTGTCATCAGCAGAAGTGATTTAAGATTCACTCTGACACTACAGACCTCATCTACAAACCACTACATCAAAAGAATATATATACTGAAATAAAGAGTTTTCCATGATGACCTCGGGGATCTTTATGTTTCTTGCCCTTTTAATGTCTGCTGTTGGTTTGCCATTCCTTCTCATTAAATGAAGCCCACAGGATTCACTTCTTGCCTTAATCTCTCAGCAACAAGGCTACAGAGAGCTTGTTTTATTACTGTGAATTTTTGTTTGATCTGTCCAAAGCTGCAAAAAGGCTTCTAACGACATAAAGATGTGTACGACTGTGGGAGTTTGATTGCACAAAAAACAGAGCCTTGCAACAAATCCCACGACTAGTTTTTCTTCACAAATAAGAAACATTAGCTAAATAAAATTGATTTATAGTAAAAATATCCTTTGTACCTCAATGAGATGTTTTATCTAGGGGATTGTATATCATGGAGAAAAAAGTGGCCGACGGTTTTGTCTTCTAGTTTTTTGTGACAGTGCTATCAATCAAAGTGACTGTCTTTGATTATCTGAGTAGCCTTTGAAAAGATTAGAGAAATCTTTAATTACTATTAAATGCCTGCCAGCATGGACATAGTTGAAAAAAAATCAGTCAGTCAATCAAATTTTAGGTTTGGAGCTGAATCATAATGAGGCCGATGATTGAAAAGTTAACTAAACAAAAAACAAGGTTGACTGTGCGTAGAATTTGATAGTCTGTACGGACTTAAAGGACAATGAAACATGGAAAAAAACTCAGAATTACATTATTAAGCAATGCGATAAGGTTCAGTAATAATTTTGTATGAGTTAGAAGTAACAGTCTATTAAAAATACTTTTTTATTATTATTCCCATATTATGGCTCATAAATGGAATCCTAGTATCTTCTATAGTAACATTACACACATTTTATAATGCTATATAAGAATAGAAAAATGAAATAATAATTTGTGTGTCGATCAAGGACACACAGGGCCAATGCATGAAAAGCAGTTTTGCATAAGTCGTCCAAAACCTGATACATCGGGTTAGAGTGGATTTTGAACTACTTTTGTGCTGGCAGCACCATTTTCCAATTATTTTTGGAATAGTGTGGTGTTAGCCAATGTAGTAATTGCTAAGTTAATATTAGCACAACAATTTACACTAATCTTAACACCATTTCTACTGGAGCGTATGGACCTGATGCTGTAAAAAAAGGTTTGCGTCTTACCTGACAGGGATCCCTCAATGCAGTCCCACGAGGTTCCTGGAAAAACTCAAGCATCACTTCAGGTATTACAAAACAGATACTTTTATAGTGAATTCCACACAACTTGTTTCGGACATCCATTGTAGAACTATGGCCTTTTGAGTCTAGTACAATTAAGAACACAAGTTTGGTGATTGACTCTGATATGTATGTGTAGAGATGGTCGAACTATTGAAAGTTCGAAAGTTCGAAAACGGACCCATTAAAGTCTATGGAAAATAGTTCGAAAAGTTCGAGTCAAATAAACTAAAATATTAATGGTACTTAATGTAAATGGCTGTGGGACAAGAAATGGTCTGGGGAGCATGTTCCAATATCCAGGACTTTTCGTAAAAATCTTACCTCACACGCGCTACTTCGAGCTTTCGCGTTCGAACGTTCGAGGTAACATGGACATTTTACTCGCAGATTCGATGCTCTCTATAGGCTTTAATGGAGACTTTACTCGCAGATTCGATGTTCGCGCCTAGCCATTGTACATTTTACTCGCGGATTCGAACGTTCAACATCGATAAATCATCGAAAGTCCGCGTCCGAGATAGTTCAAGAAGTCCAGGTCCGTTCGAACTAACAGTTCGTCTCGAACTCAGGTTCGAGTTCGAGTTCTATGCATCCCTATTATGGGAATGACATTGATAGTTGTGTGGCTATAAATCTGAGAACCTGGGTCTAGTATATCTGTTGTATTCATTAGATCAACTGGACTTGAGTTTAGTTCTTGAAACGTTTCGCTAGTCATCCGACTGGCTTTCTTCCAATTCAGAATGACTTGTACAAAATCTGTGGCAATTATGTACCCTGGAAAATCTCAATTAGCATATCACAGCCAGGTGTTAAGGGCGTGATTGGATAGTGGTGAGAGGTGTTTATAGGAACGCCCCGAGTAAGGTGTCAAAACAGCATTGTACATGGCAGACAGTTTGGTGTTGAACCCCTCCACCTCTATTAGGCTTGGTTTCTTTATTTTCACTAAGGCTTCCTTAACACCTCTCTGACCAGTCACGTTCCTTTGCAATATGTTAACATTACAATCTTCAAGGGTATGTCCTTTATCCTTAGAGGTGGGTACAGGGCTGAGTCCTGACCCGAGGAATTGGCTGTCAAAAAAAGGAAGAATTAAAGCTGCAAAGACACCTAAGAATTTGATAGAAAGATGTGTTAAGTTGTTGAGGTTCTTCTATCAAGAAAGAGAGGTAGAATTATATTTAAAATATAAGGCCACGAAAGGGTGCTGGATGAGTGCTTGATGCCTACAGTCATGCCATCTCCTTTTGTCAGTGTCTGTGTATAGTGGATATGGTTTGAAATGTAAGCACATATTGGGAATACCTAGACTACTCTTATCTCCCCATAACACTTTAGAATAACCCTGGTGTATAAGTTACCAGACAGTCTTACCAAAAATACCATAGGTCTATAAACTGCCATGGCATACAGTTTGTAAATGATCCCCAAATATGGAACTTTAGAAGTTATTTGCATGTTCTTCTTAATTGAACTTAAAAGCCCTAATAAAAGAAATGTTTTTAGACCTGAATTAAGTGATTAAATCTTTAATTTTTCTCAGTGTAGCATAATAGAACTCCAATTATTAGTTGAAAAAAAAGGGCACTTAAAGCAAAGGTGGATAATTAGTTTAAAACATTATTTTCAGCATGCCAAAAGCAATTTGGTTATAGTATCACTATCATCTTTCAAGTGACAATATGAAGTGTGACAACAATGGGTCTAGACCTGTTTAAAATCTACTCACTAGAAGTCATGCCTTATTATTCTTCGGTACACATATTGGAATATTGTACTGGGCACTTCTTGACCTAATTTAGTGTATAATTATTTTGCTTTTCTTATTATTTTTATCACATGGGAAAAGGAAAAAAGCAAAAAACCCCAAGTTTTAATTCAAAGCACCATAGAAACATGTAAATCCTTCCAGAATCCAAATGGCAGTCTAAATAATTACTGAATCAAAAACTTTGGGGAAGACGTACTTCTTACCTGACCACACTCCCTTGTGCCATAAGTTTGCAGCAATTATGTTACCTGAAGATCGCAGACTAAGACACATAGGTAGAGGGGTTTTCATCCTGGTACAGTATGGTTACATTTAAAGGACTATAACTCACCTTCCCTCCGCTCCTCTTCTTTGTTCATTAACCTTTTACCCAGGGTGAGGACCTGAACCGCTAGGTCCTCACCCCTGGGTTCCCGTAACTTAAAGCACAGTCTTAGTGCAACGCTGCTCTGGTAGGCTCTGCCCCTGCTCCCCGTCCGCGATGAGGCCAATAGGAAGCACACTCTGCAACAAGCGTGCCTTCCTATTGGCCTGGTTGCACAAGGAGAGGAGGGGGCAGAGCCTACCAGAGCAGCATTGCACTAAGACTGTGCTTTAAGTTACTCGAACCCAGGTGTGAGGACCTAGCGGTTCAGGTCCTCACCCTGGGTAAAAGGTAATGAACAAAGAAGGTGAGTATAATTGTCTTTTAATTAAAAGCATAATGCATTTGAAATGTTGCTCTACTTCTAAAAAGTTTGCAAGTGATGCAGACTCTGTAAAAGCATGTAAAACCCATACCACCACCAATATTATATTGAATCATGTGGATTTTAAACAACTACTGCATCTCCTCCCTAATACCAGTAACTTAAATTCTCTCTGATTTATTCAGCCAACTTTTGAAGGCAACTGAACATATTTTGTTCTTACAGTAAAACCCTTTCCACACCTTAAAAGTAAATGGCATTTTTTCTTATCTTAAGGAGTGCCATCTGTCCACTGATATGATCTATGTGCACCAGAAAATGAATGGGCAACTGACTGGTGATCATTATTTGATCCTTTAGGGCCCATATTTATGATTTGTCTAGATCTACCTCAACATTTGTGCATCTTCCATAGATTTCCAGTGCCTTACATAATTTTGTTCAAAATCAACCAATAATTGCTTCATGTGTGGTGTAATTGTGCCAACAGATCAGTCCATCACTGTTACTGTTGGCAAAAAAAAGGTTAGATTATAAACATTTTTAACAATTAGATATATTAGAAGTACTCTTCATCAGATACTCATAAAAGACAAACAGAAATGTAAATGCACCTGTATAAACATTGGGGAGTAAGTGAGGATGGATTTATAATCAACAAATATCAAATGCTAACCCCATAACCACACCATCTTTCTAAGACAAGGGGCAGAACGGGTAATTTTGGAGGAAAATGTGCTAAAAAATGATGGGTGTGCAAAAAAAAAAAAAAAAGTTCAAACTTAGAAACCTTGAACAAAACCCAGTAAAAATAAAAAAGACAACTAAATAGCAATCTCCTACTTGTCCTGATTCTGAATAATGCTACCCGCCCCCAATTGCATCAGTGCACACACTGCTGCACACAGGCCAGCAATAGCCCCAAAGAAGTCAATGTTAAACTTTGGGCTCTGAATGCAATCATTCAGATCCCTAAAAAACCCTGGGAATGGCATTATTTAATTAAGGAATGGCATATTTTAATTAATGCCCAATGTATTCTGATGCAGTTCTTTATAAAATTTTAATTTATGTGCCCAAACAATTAAGAAAAAAAAGCAATTCTCAATCTCCTGTCCTGCTTAAAATCATTCTCTACTTGCATTGGCAGATTTTGTTGGCGAAATACCCAAAAGTAGGTCAAAACACAGGGTCATTACAGATTAACATTTTAATCATCATTTTATGGAAACATTTTTCAGTTTTCAAACTAAACACCTCTAATATACCCTAACAAACGATTATATTCTTAAAAACACAAAATTATGCTGGTGGTGCCATTCTTTAGTATGTTTAGTTTCCGCACATAAAGTAGAAAATGGACACAAATATCAACCACCTACATGACCTGAATAAATGCTATGCCATATTTATGGGTGCACACAAAGTCACTGCCAGCAAACAACTCAAAATGGAGCCAATGCACAACTTTTGTGCTTAGTACACACTTCAGTCTAAAAAGTTGTTACTACTGAAATGGTGTGAACAGATTAGAGATATAGACCCTTTCAAAGGAAATTTACCTAAACTGGGGTTCAAAGGTTGGTAATGAGTAAAGCAAACAATTAAAGGCTGTACAAGGGACCTGCAATGGTGGGAAGGGAGTAATTAATAGCCCCATGCTTAGGCATTTTTCCCTGTAACTACATCTGTTGGTTTATCACATGCTTTACAGACAGCTCTGCAGTAACGGAATGCCTCACTTTTTCCTAAAACTTCTCTGTAAAGGGCTCTGATGGGACAAGTGGGACATTCCTTACAACTGGGTACCTCCTTACAACTGGGATACCCCTGATTCATGTGTCTCAAATTCTTACTCTACTACACACACCTCCCATTAGTTAATGTTGTAGTTATTAATTCAAGTAAGAATGAGAGGGTGGACATATTGAATGGTATATACAACATAAATTGTGTGATAATGTTTGCACCACATGAGTGCTTGTTTATTGCTTTCAGCTGCTCTGCAACAGTACACAGATAAATGTATCGTCTGTTTTTTAGATGCAAATATGTACATTTCTTAATAATAAAAATCTCCACCTTTCACTCTTCAGAAACCATTCTACGTGGATATCTCTGCCCATCAATTCATTATGCTGGGTTATCTCTCCAGCTGTTGCTGCCGTTATACTGAGAAGACTGTATCTGGGATCCCTTTACTATGGTAAAAATTTCTACAGTTCTGCCCTTTAAATTCCTTAAATTTCCCAGACCCAGTAATTAAAAAAAAAATAAAAATCAGCTAGTGGAACAAATCTGTGGGGTTTGTGCATTTCTAAAAATCCAATTGGCTTATTTACTAGTTCTTGTTGTAAATAACAAATACATCCGTGTTTAAAGACATTAGAAATATTCATTAAAAAGCACAGTAATATAAATACAACCATAATATTTGATTTTTTCTATTTCAGTCAGGGCCTTTACCAAAGCTTGGTTGTACTTTAGAAAACCAAAACATCAGCATTTGTTTGCAAATAAATATTATTATGAATTTGACTGCTTACAGACATATCATTTATTGTGAGCTAGATTACATGATAAATACCGTTTGCTTCAGGAATAGCATTTGGTGTCATTTTTTATTTTTGGTTCTACTGTAGCTTTTTTTAAGGAAATAAAAAACATTAAATATGGATTGCATGGCATTAATTTCTACAGCTTCTAAACTGTGGCTTAAGGTCTTAAATAAAAGAATGACTTACAATTAACGTTATCAAAATATTGAAATAATCACGTTAAATTAAGTTACTGTTGACCTTTAGAATTTCCCCTCCATTATCTAACAATGCACTGTTTTTTTGTGTGCAATGGGTCCTTGCCCACTGTGTATAAAAGATTATACACTGTAAAACTGTACTGTGATTCAGAAAATGTCTTACTGTAAGACTATTTAAGTATATTCTGGGATATTCAAGAACGAAAGAGTGCATCTTATCTGTCATTATCCCAGATGAAATACACATACGCCATTATTGCATCGCAGGATATCAGCAAGTAGATATGCTCAACTTTGCATTCCTCTTCCCTTAAAATACCCTGTAAGTTTTATGCAACAATGTAGCGCAAAGCTTAAAGGGCATATCTGCCACAAAAGTAAAATTGAATATGTTTAGAAAAGCCTCCACATACCTGAACTGCAGATATTAATGACCTGAAAACATCCCCACTATCCTGCTCATCCCCTGTTACAACCGAGGCCTACTTCCTCCTTAGTTGTCAATCACCTAGGCACTACCCTTTAATTCATCCTGGGGGGTGGGGGAAGGCAAACCCATGTGCTGACCTGGACTCTGGAGGATTTTAGCAGAAGTGATTTACTCACCATCAGACTTTCCTAATCACAGGAGCTCAAATTACTTGCTTGAGAAAGTCCATTTTTCTAAACACTGAAACTGCAAGGCGGTTCCAATTGGTGACATACTTTGAGTATTCAGAGCAGCAGGGTCTTTCTGTGAAAGAGCAGCTGTACACATGAATGGACACGTAAAGGGCATGTTGAAAAGGGGCTGCAGGCAGCAAAATTTTACAGGGATTTTTATCCCTGCTTACTGCTTTAAACGACCAACTTTAATCAGTACTCTGAATGCAGGCTCAGATTGCAACAAGGAAGAGGCATTGAACGGTGATAAAGCAGCCAAAAACATATTAGAATACAGACATCCCCTCTGCCAAAACTCTTTGAGGGAGGGTACCCACACATTTCAGGAGGATACCCAACCCCAAGATTACGCATATCCATGCATACGACACACACATGTATACAGTATGACACTTTTGCACCACAACATAGCATCTCAAAACACACACTCAGGAAAGCAACTGTCAGGCGCACATGTATACACATCATGTCACTATTAAGTGTTTTTATCATGTGATAACTAGAGATGTCCGAACTTCGAAAAATCCGGTCCGCGCGAGGATCCGCGGATTTTCGAAAAAATCCGAAATTCGAAAATCCGCGAGCGGACCCATTAAAACGTATTAAAATGAAAGTTCGGCAAAATCCGCATTAAAAGTGGTCTAAATAGCCTTGGTAACATACACTTAACACCTCAGGGACCTGGGTAATGGCCTTAGAAGCACGTATAAATGCCAACAATACCTAAAAAGTACAGTCCCCGCTAGCGTGACTTTACAAAACTGTATTTTCGAAAATACGAGGATTCCCGTAAAAACGAAGATTTCCGTAAAAAAACGAGGCTTTCTGTAACTAGATATGCTGCCATTGGCTAATTTGGATCATGTTGGCTGCTCCGTCTGAAAATTTACCACGAATTACTCGTTTTTTACGAGAGGTGGGATGCCTGAGAATATAATTTTGTGGGAGCGGCTGTGTTAAATGGAGTACTAAAACAAGTGTTAACCCATGTTATATTACATTGGATAACATCTATTTACACTTACTTTAATGATATTGATTCTCCCTGATTGCGAAATGTAAACAAACTTAAAAAAAAAAAACAATCATAGAAATGTACAAGGCTTATGTGTTGGGTTTACAACAGAAGGGGCTACTCTTACGGCTTATAGAGGCAACTTCTGTGTAGCTAAATAACCAACATAATGTAGCCTATAGCTGATGCTGAAATGACACACTACTATTTATATATCTTCAGCGAAAATCCATATAATTCATGGCCAATTAATATGTTGGATCTGTGTTGCAAAGTCACTGAATCCAATTGCAAACACAGGTATATTTACACATGTCCTTTATATTTCTTTCTATATTTTAGACCATTCTGAGCCTCTATAATATTAATTTTCCATTACCAGTTTTTTACACACACTGTACTTTGCTAATATTTCTAGATGCTTCCCTGTAATGTAATTCTAATAACTTTTAATAATTTCAAAATAATACATTCCTCCAGAAATTCCAACTTTATAATTTTAATGTTACCACTTTTTTCCAGAAAACATTTAGGGGCTTTTATACCTGCTTGCCATTTTCATTCTTCCAAATTGATTTAAAAAAAACAGCAATTTTGTGAAACATTTTCCAAATAAAATATTAATTATCTGTAATGAGTTTGCAATTCTGTTCACTTTAACTAGAATCTTCCTTATTATTATTATTGTTGTAGAGATATATATCGCCAACGTCTTCTGTGGAACGTCACAGTTGCATTAATATACATAAGGAAAACATACATGTTACATACAAGAATAGTGCAAGTAATGCAAAGTTCAAATAATTTAAGTACTGGTCCAGCAGCATTCAGTGTGGTAAGTTACAGCATTACTATGGTGAAATAGGATGGAGGGCCCTGTCCAAAAGAGCTTGCAGTCTAGAGGAGATGGGGATGGGACATAAGGTGAAGCAGATCAGTAGCTGTAACTAAGTTGTCAGTGGATTATAACTAGCAGGTCAACGATAGGTCAGTAAGAGGGGTAGGAGTGTCCAGGTCCAGATTGTAACCTTGTTAATTGTTAGGGATTTCCATTCAATTAATGAATTAATGAATTGAATGTGAAAATTTGAACAAATAGTGTTTTCCTAATAAACAATCAGACTGACTAAGTCTAATGTTTGTACACCAAACCATGACCAATACAGTTGTTGAATATGTGGTGGACGATACGATCGTACCATCACGACCAAATCTTTCTTGTGTGTACCCAGCTTATGATATACAGAGAATGATAGTACAGATTCATACCAAACAAAATACAATTAAGCAACAGAGGAAATTATGGATATCAGACAGTGTTCAGTGGCAGAGTAGAAGATGCATACCTGTAATGAGAATAACATGGAGTTAGGAGAGATGGAGCAAGATCATGATAAGAATTCTAAGTGTCCTTATTAATTCTGGTGTTAATTCAGCCCTACACTTACAAAATGCTGCACTTTGAATGAATGCTGCAAAATTTTACCAGATATCCAGATCTCATTCAGTCTCATAGATTCATTTTCATAATCATCTCTTGACAGTTTACTAATCACTCAGCTACCTCCATAGATCCTTTCAAACCTGACTTAAATGTATATCCCTTTTTTTAAAGAGTAAGGGCTGGGCGACACTAGCGCGAATTCCATGGGTTTGCGTTCACGTTCTTTTTCTAACATTTAAATCGCCGCAATGTACCAAAATCACGCAAATTCAGCTGAGTTGCGATACGCATGTGATCACCATTTTTATGCTCAATCACATGCAGTTTCCTAGTTCAAAGGGAGAAATTGCATGTAAATTGCACTGGAATCACGCACGCAATTGTGTGTAATTGTGTGGGTGCTTCCGGTGTGATGCAGTGTGGCCGTGCTTTAGGCTGGAAATTCTAGTTATAAAATTCTAAAATTCTAGACTCCCTTTAGGGAGTCTACTGTGGCCGAGGGAAATTTTCCCGAATGAGCGTTTGGTGGCCGCATGCTTGTTCGGAAAACCAAGGTACACACATTACCGATAAAGCCCTGATACCCTCGGATCTGATGGTATCGGGGCTTTATCGGTACTCTGTGTACCCAGCTTTAGCAGTCCTTACCCTGGTTACTTTTCAATGGAGTAGGGGGGGTGGGTGGTGGACAGGGGTGCCCCTACCATGAAGCAAATTGAAACATTTGCTCAGGGCGCACACCTGCAGAACACTTAAAAGGCAGCAGTTTAAAAAAAAATCTTTCCTGCAATATTGCATTTCAGCACCAGTCCACCAATTAGTGTTAAGTCAGCCCTCCAGTCCACCGGTCAGTCTTAGTCAGCCCACCACACCCACCTCCACAAGCCACGCCTGTTCCCTGATGAATCCATGCCTGCTTCCCATTGACCAATAGGTGGCATTTAAAAGTTGTTTCAGGTGTCAAAAACCCTAGGAACACCCCAGGTGGTGGATTGTATGATTGCTTTATAAGCCACAAGTTGTCAGTTAGGATATTACAAATCAATAAAGAATAAAATAAGGACAAGTTGACTAATGAGAAAATGAAGAAGGAAAGAGAGCTAGGAGAAAGAGGGATTATTTTAAATTGATCCTTTAAAGAGAACTGAAATGAATTTAAAGATTGAGACAACCATTTTTTTATAAATAACAATGCTCAAATTTCTTGTTTTTTTTCAATAAATAAGATTGAAATATGGTATATTTATCCTTTTTGGCATAGTCTGACATGTACAAGTTATGATTTGTATTTTAGGATAAAGATTAAATTTAATTTCATATTTGTGTACTTTCCCTTTAAGAATGTAGTTTATTAGAATGTGAGGGCTGAAAGTGACACGAGTCCTGAGGAAACCCATAGTGTTTGCATGAAATGCAATTGTTTGCAGACCAGGAGACTTGGAACAAGGTTTCGGTTTGATGATGTTGATGAGCTAGCTATATACCTATGCACCTGAGATGAAAATATGGGATAGTGGTAACAACCTAGTTAATTGCTTTGGATAGCTACCCACACTGTGGCATGGAGATGAGCACACCTTGACCATGAGGCAGAACTGTTCGAGTGAGGATGGTTTTCTGATCAAAGTAGCGGGTTCCCAATAGGGTGGTCTGCAGTTATAGCATAAAGTGCCTTGTATAGTTATAGACCATCAAACTGTTTATTTATATATATTCTCTGGCCAGTGCTAATCCTGTAACAAATCTGAAGACTACATGGGCTGTGAGTTGTACTATAAAAACACAGGAGCCTTTTTAATTGTAGAATCTATTAGTAACATGTATGTAAATGCAACAAACTGGGAAAAAATCTTTCACATTAGGAGTAAAAATATTTAGTTTAGCTCTTCTTTAAAGTTTAAGTCTAGTCTCCAAGTGCTCTATATTTAAAAGAGTCAAATCATAGCTTTCAAACAAACTTATGATGATGTATCAAGCTTTTCTGCATCTTAAGTTATAGGCTTGTAAAGTTACACTTTCTTGTCTGTTCTGACTGTCTGAGTCTGACATTAACATGATGTGCTGTACAAGAAGCCCCACCACCCAAAATGTATTTTTTTTTATGCTATAGACCTGCTAGCATTCTGTTTTTTCCACTACTTATGGAGAGGCTTGCTTAAAAAATTATTTAGAAATGTGGGGGTGGGGTTTATGATGTAGCTAATGTAGCTAATGTCGCTCTGTCCCAGCAGTGGGAATGCTCCAACCAGACTTGGGGGCAGAGAAGTGGTGCTGATGATGTAACAGCTCACAGTGCTAACAAGAAAACCCACCCTTTTTATTGCTGTAACCTTGGATTGACTGCAGCTAGAAGCATGATCCTGGAGTCATAAAGGTAGTGAGTGAGCTATTTTTAGTAAAGGCCACTCGTATGGAAACCACAGTGTCCCTTTAATTAATATAAGGAATCCTTCTTTCATTGACAAGTATCAAAAAATGATTACATATAAAAGATAAAAGGTCTGTTATAATAAAAGGTGCAAAAGCTTGCTTGTCCTATTAAATGGCAGCAACTACTGTAGTATAGTAATTTCCATGTCCATCCCGTCCAACCTATCTAGCAAAACCCTCATTTCTTCCCAATGAACTTGGCATCACAACATCCACTGGAAGACAGTTCCATAGCTTTATATTTTTAGTGCTGGTTGCGCAGTGACTCAAGCCGCTAAAATGTATAGAAACAATATAGAAAAAAGAGGGGGGGGAGAAAAAATATAAAAGCTTTGGTCAGACTCAAGTATAGAAACCATAAAAATCAGTTAAAATACCCAATAAATATTAAAAAACAATACTCTTCTTGATAATTGAGTTCGTGTAGCAAATCCTCCATGTGTTCCTATTATTCAATATATAACTAAATGATATGGGCTGGTCCACACTTAATATTTTCCAGTATATTTATTCAAAAATCAAAAAACTCCAATGATACCACTAAAAAATGCAGTAAATATCACTCAATAAAAGCAACATATAAAATAAAAAGCAAATCTATAAATAGTGACATTACTTTAAAAGGCAGTAGGTATCATGATATTATTATGAAAGCTAACAGATCAACGCGTTTCGCCTATACGGCCCTCAGGATCAAAAAATATATTCCTATATATTTTTTGATCCTGAGGAAGCCGTTTGATGTTTGAATAAATATTATTGGAAAATATTAAGTGTGGATCAGCCCATATCATTTATGTATATATTGGGAAATATGGAACACATGGAGGAATTGCTACACGGACTCAATTATCAAGAAGAGTAAGTGTGTTTTTAATATTTATTGGTATTTTAACTGATTTTTATGGTTTCTATTACTTGAGTCTGACCAAAGCTTTTATATTTTTCTCCCCCCCCCCTTTTTGCTAATTGTTTCATACATTTTATCGGTTTGAGTCAATTGCGCAACCAGCACTGAAAAATAGACTTTTGATACAAGATAACTACATCCCATTGTGACGCTGAGAAAGTTTATAAACTTTTATAGTTCCATAGCTTACTGTTCTCACAGTAAAAAAAAAAAACCTTTCCGCACTTGAAGCCTAAACTTATTTTCTTCAAGTTTTAAAGGGGATGTCCGCGTGTCCTCTGATATGCTCTATTGGTGAACAATGCCCCAGTTAATTTGTATGGCCCATTAATGTATTTATACACAGTAATTATATCACCATGCAAGCGCCTTTTCTTTAACGTACATAATTGTAACTTATCCAATCTCTTCTCATATTCAAACTCCCCCAATCCCTTATTAATTTAGTTGCCCTACTCTGAACTCTTTCCATTTCAAAGATGCTCTTTTTGTGCACAGGATTCTAAAATTGCACTGCATATTCCAAATGAGGCCTTACCAATGCTTTGTAAAGAGGGAGAATAACATTTTTCTCCCTTGAATCCATACCTCTCTTTATACAAGACAATACCATGCTGGCTCTAGCTGTTGCTGCCTGGCACTGCTTGCTACCTTTAAGTTTGTTATCCAGCAAAACTCCAAGATTCTTTTCCAACAGGGATTCACTTAACACAGAGCCATTTATAGTATAAGCAGTACAAGGATTTTTAAGTCCAAAGTGCATCACCTTACATTTTTCAACATTGAATCTCATCTGCCATTTATCAGCCCAATCTGGATCTATCTATCTAGATCCACCTGCAACGATTGCACATCCTCCGAAGCTTTTAATGGTCAACTAAGTTTTGTGTCGTCAACAAACACTGAAATATTGCTGTCAATACCCACTTCCAAATCATTAATAGATTAAATAGAAGCAGCCCCAAAGCAAGCAAATTGGTTTGACAAGATCTATTCCTCCTAAATCCATGCTGGTTACTACTTACTGTATAAGGTCAGTCCTTGAAACTTAACATGGGAAAGAAGATTTAAAAACATCTAAAAAACACATGCAGTCCCAAAGTAGACACCTCCCCCTGTAATGTCATACAATGTGCAAGTGTGGCGCCATTGTCAAAGCTCACATGCAGTGAGTGAAACGCATCTGACCATCTGTGGTGGCTCCTCCCCCCTGTATGCCTCTCTACTCAGCCTGGTCTCATATTGGGTCTGCATTATGGCTTACCATAGAGGTTAAGTATATATGTTCATACAGACTGTGATTTGTTGCACTTGCTTTATTACCTGTCTGGTGTTTATACTCTATGCTGCTGATAAGCCTTTACTCTCCATTTTGGAACCTTTGGGTCCTTATATTACCTTGTTCAGGGTGTAAATGTGTTGCAGTTTATACTAATAGATATGCACTAGCCTTATAGCTTCATTGCTTATTATCTTTAGATACTTGCACACTTGCACTTTGCATGACATTACAGGGGGAGGTGTCCACTTTGGGACTGCATGTGTTTTTTAGATGTTTTTAAATCTTCTTGCCCATGTTAAGTTATAATAAAGGGTTTTTATTTTATTGACAGGCTTCTTTCTTTGTTTGCATCTTATGTATCTAGCATTTTTCCTGTTGAGCACCTATACTGATTATATGATACGCTTATCTAGTGCCCTAACTATGTTTGTACTTGAAACTTGAAACTCTAGAATATGTTCCCTTTATGTTATGTTTCCAGTATCTTTCCCACCACTGAATTTAAACTTACAGGCCTGTAATTACCCGACTGTGAATGACACCCTTTTTGAATATTGGAATAACTTTAGCTTTTTTCCAATCCAGAGATACACATCTGGACATGAGGGAATCTGCAAAAATAGGAAACAATGGGCTAGATAACACTGAACTTAGCTCCCTAAGGACCCGAGGATGTTTTTTTATGTGGTTCTGCAGCTCGAACAGTGGCCTCCCTCCCCAGCACTTATAAGTGCCTTTGCGGCACCCCTTGTGGCACTAACAAGTGCCTTCTAAGGGTTAAAGGTGTCCTGCAGCTCAATCAGGACCCCCCTCCCCAGCACTTAGAAGTGCCCTTTCCAGGACCCCATTTGACCCGATAAGGGGGTCCCACAGCTCGAAACCGGGACCACCCCTGTTCCTTTGGCATCTTCTTTCCTGCTGAGATATTTAAATATGATTGGTTAATGTGTGATCTTATGATTACAAGCATTGAAATATTAACCAATCATAATTGGATCTGGTCCTTCAGCAAACTCTGATCACCCCCACAGAACTCAGAAGTGATCAGAGTGATAGCAGAAGAAAGAAGACTTTGGGATCAAAAGGTTGGCAGTGTCACTGGTGGTTGCAGTGATATTGCCCAATGTGTGTGACATCGGTGTAGTTGGTGTTGCTGACTATTTCGGTGAAGAAAGAAGACGTCGTAAACCTGAAAAGGTCCTTTTTAGGACCAGGGATAGTCCTGGTTTTGACCTACAAGACCCCCTTATCAGAAAGGTTCTTAGAGCTGTGTATTTGACTTTCTATGAGGCTTTGTATGGGACATTCTATAGGGCTGTGTATGAGACTTTCTATGGGGCTATGTATTGGACTTTCTGTGGGGCTGTGTATGAGGCTTTCTATGGGACTTTCTGTGTCACTATCTAAAGGGCTGTCTATGGGAGAAAGTCAACCATCGGTTTATACTCTAGTCAAGCAGTTTATCATTTAAAAGTAAGTACCTCGGTTTATATTTGGGACTGTTTATACTCGGGTATATTGTAGACTCATTACCCTTGATATTGTTTCTAAAAATGCTCCTTCCACGGATGTCCAACTGATTTACAAGTACTTGACTGAAAGAAGGATCCTTTTTTTAATAATGGCAGCACATCAAATATCTACCAATCCCACAGAACAAGACCACACATCAAGGAACTAGCTGGTACAAGCTTTAATCATGGTTAAATACAATGCTTTAATACAGAGCATCTAACGAGCAACAATGTTCATGCATATTAATTCATGCATAAATATTTGCTTAACATACAATTGTTTTCCATGCCAAGAAAATCTTGGCAGTTCATTTTGATGCATATCTGGCTTATAAAAAGGTACAAACTTAAGTCTGCAGAATATTGCTCGATTTGCATACAACACAGTAATCATTTTAGCACCTTTAGAATTTATTGGATAAACATCTGCATTATAAAATAAGACAAGAAATCATAATAGGCTTTTCCTTTTTTAACTTTTTGAATGTTTATTGTGTGTTTTTGGTTTTGTTAGTAAGAAAAAAATAATCATGTGTCTGATCAGTTTGAAATGTAACTATATTTTAAAACTGCTGTTTTTATACATTTTGGTTACTTATTTATATTAAATAATAGGATATAATCAAAGCCACAGTACAGTTTTAGTATTGACTAGGGTCAAGGCAGTGGTACAAGGGCGGAACATTAGATCAGTGACAAATCCTTCAACTTATCTGTACTTTGCATCCAGTAGTGATAATAGAATCTACAGACAGGGGTGTTTCTGCCATAACATCAATGCTGCATCAACAGGCAAATTACTGCCCAGGACTAAAACTTGATTTATACCCACATGGGGGTCAGTGGCAGAAGAGACTGTGTCACAATAGTAAGGAACACACCTGTCTACAGTTCACAATAAACTGGTTTGTGTGTCTACCAAAATAAAATAAGTGGATGGCCTAATCATGTTGTGATAAGGAGTCAGTAATGAAACAAATCTCTAAAACTATACTAACACACCTACAATAAAAAAATGAACTATATATTAATGAAAATTATTTTTTCTAAAATATATGTAATGACCTGAAGGAGATTTTAATGCTCCATCAAGGCAATAAATGAGAAAACAAATAAGGCAGGATTTTTTTTAACATCCAGAATTAATTATTCATTTTGTTGATAAAAGTTCTATATTTTACCCAGCTTTTCTTTGATTTGGAACATCGAACACTAAATCAATGAGGATTCTTGCAGAAAAACTAAAGATACAGTAATAAGACAAAATTAGCAACCTGATATCAGGGCCAGCCTTAGGATAAATAGCACCCTGTGCAAGATTTGTTACTGGCTCCTAGCACCCCCTCCAAAACACCCCCCTGGGCACACTCAATACGCTGCTGAATGCTGCTTACCTTGGCCTGCTTCAAATCAAGTTCCCCACCTGCGCTTACTGTGTTTCAATATTTTCAGTGTGTGCTTGGCATGTATCACTACATAACACGTAACATACTGCTTGTGAAGGTTCTCATTCATCCAGGTCATGGTATTTCTGTTGTATTCAATTAGATCAACTGGACTTGAAATGTAGTTCTTGAAGACGTTTTGCTAGTCATCCGACTGGCTTTCTCAATTCAGAATGACTTGTTCAAGAATCTGCGGCAATTATGTACCCTGGAAAATCCCAATTAGCATATCACAGCCAGGTGTTAAGGGCGTGATTAGATAGTGGATAAGAGGTTGGAATAGGGACGCCCAGAGTAAGGTGTTAAAACAGCATTGTACATGGCAGACAGTTGGTGTCGAACCCCCCACTCTATTTAGGCTTGGTTTCTTTATTTTCACATAAATGGCCTCCTTAACAACTCTTTGAACAGTCACGTTCCTTCGCCAATATGTTAAACATTACAATCTTCAAAGGTATGTCCTTTATCCTTAAGATGCAGGTACACGGCTGAGTCCTGACCCGAGGAATTGGCTCTTCTGTGCTGGGCCATACGTTGATGCAGTGGCTGTTGGTCTCCCCACATACAAATCAGAGCATTCTTCAATGCACTGCACGCATATATGAGTCGCTTTTCTTGTGTTTTGGTATTGGGTCTTTCGGATGTACCAATTGCTGCCTCAGTGTGTTGTTCGGTTTAAAGCAGACAGGGATACGATGTTTTTTGAAAATTCTTCTTAATTTCTCAGGGGGCAGGGGTCTCCGAGAAATTAAGAAGAATTGGGGGAGACCAAACAGCAACTGCATCAACGTATGGCCCAGCACAGAAGAGCCAATTCCTCGGGTCAGGACTCAGCCGTGTACCTGCATCTAAGATAAAGGACATACCTTGAAGATTGTAATGTTAACATATTGGCGAAGGAACGTGACTGGTTAAAGAGAGTGTTAAGGAGGCCATTTATGTGAAAATAAAGAAACCAAGCATAAATAGGGTGGGGGGGTTCGACCAACTGTTTGCCATGTACAATGCTGTTTTAATACCTTACTCTGGGCATTCCATAACACCTCTTAGCCACTATCTAATCATGCCCTAACACCTGGCTGTGATATGTAATTGGGATTTTCCAGGGTACATAATTGCCGCAGATTCTTGTACAAGTCATTCTGAATTGAGAAAGCCAGTAGGATGACTAGCGAAACGTCTTCAAGAACTACATTTCAAGTCCAGTTGATCTAATTGAATACAACAGATATGTAACATACTAAATGCACAGGCAGAAAAGCACTGCATACAGACATCTTAAGTAAGGCTTATGTGGGATGGTGCTAATACATATATTTGATCTGCAGGATCGTAACTGTGTGTGTTTGTGAGTGTAAAAGTACAGTGTTTTTTATTATAAGTTTTGTGTGATTTTGGTTACATTTATTATTGAAGCACTTGGTTGCTTGTACTACACCAAATATTATTATTGTTCTTGGGCACATTCTGTAATGTATGGGACAATATAAGACCAAAGGTATTTAAAGGGCATGTCCACCCTTAACACAAAAAATTAGTCACATGTGGGTTTCCTGTCTCCAACCCCAGATGATATATTTAGCACATTATTAGATGTATTATTAACTATATATTTAATTATAATTATTGTCTCCATTCTGGCAAAGTAAGCTGGCTCCTCCCTCTATGCATTCAATCAATCGAGGCTGTGTCTGCTGACATCACAACTAATGATTTAATGCTTTTTCCCCAGTTGCCTCCACTGCTCATGCTCAATCTTATAAAAAGCTTATTGAGCAGAGGGAGAAGTCAGATACTTTTTTCATAGTGGAAGAAAACTTATCATTAATTATCTGGTTATAAATATATGTAATAAACTGGTAAAAATAGCAGCTAACTGACAAGTTGACAGTTTTTTTAAAGGGTGGACATGCACTTTAAAGGGCATGTCCACCCCCAAAACTATAATCCCCCCAACTACTGGCCCCACCATGTAGTGTAGTTTAATCCTTACCTCCATCCTCAACTCCATCTGGTTCTCCTGTAGGTCCCCCCCAAGTCCCAAAAACTGACCACCAGGAGGCTAGCAGTCCATATAGGACACTGCCTGCTACCTGGCCTCCCGGAGATTCCTGCCATGCGTGCTGCAGCCCTCTCCCCCCTCCCCCCCCTCCTCTCCCTCCCTCCTCCCTCCCTTCTACTATCCCTCCCCTAGCACAAATCCCCCTTAATATCATGCTCCCCCTGTCTCCCAGCCCCAACCGCATGTTTTTTTTTTTTAAAAGCTCCCCAAACTTACTTACCTCTCCGCTTTTCCTCTCCGCGCCACTGAATGACCGGCAGCCGCGTCCGTGATTGGCTGCCGCTCAGCTTATCACAGACGCAACTGCCGGTCCCGCCCCTCTGCTTGCATTCTCGCAAGCAGAGGGCCGGCAGTGCGGCGGAGGATCGAGGGGAGGTAAGTAAGAGTTTGGGGGGCTTTTTAAAAAAACTAAACATGCGGTTGGGGCTGGGGGACATGGGGGAGCATGATATAAAATTTTTATTTTAGGGGTGGACATAGCCTTTAAGAATGGGCAGAGACATTTGGACTTTTGTGAGGGGGTATGGGGCCATTTTTGTGGGTATGTGTACAGTCTTTATACATTTTATTACTGGGGATTATTTGAGGTTTTATTTGTATTACTGAACTGGGCTTGGCATTTTATTACAACAACATCAAGAGTCTTATTTACCAAGAGCTGCAATCCCTCTGGGTAAGTGTTCATTCTGGTATTTAGTACCAGAAATCCAAATTATTAGCTTAATAGTTATTAGCACAAGTGCTGTTACTAAATACCTTGTGGTGGCTGCATGGTTGTCTTTTGTAATACCTGCACAGCCGGCACAAGTGAGGGGTTAATCTCACTCTCGCCTATTTAATTTAGCAATTAGCACAATTTGACCCCACATTTTAAAACAGCCACAAATGTTTATTCTACTTATGGGTAGTGAACTTTGTGAGTGTGTGTATATGTGTGTGAGGGAGTATGTAAATATGGGTATAGCATTATGGTTGCACAATACCAAACACTTTTATTGAACTTGGGCACCCTCTGTAATCTATCAGACATTATAAAACACCATTGCTAAAGGGCTGATCAAATAGTGTCTGCTGAAATGGAGAGCTGGAGGGTTCAGCAGCTCACCACCAATGTTGACCTAACAGTGGCTGCTGAACCCTCCAGCTCTCCAGTTCACCAGCCACTGTTAAAGGACAATAATAACAAAAAAAAATCACCCCCATTACATGTCCACAGTTACAGCAGCTGAAATCACTTTCTCACATTTACAACCGTGCTGCCATTTCTTAGATATCACACAGCGAAGATGAGTGCTAAAAGCCTTCCTCCTAGTTGGCTCAGAGCCATAGTTAACATAACACTTGTCATTGGCTGGTCGGAATGTCTGTTACAACCTCTCTCCTCCATCTCTGCCAGTCAAACAACCTTGAAAATTCCTGTTGCTAGGATACAGCCTACATAATCAAGCAGATCAACGGTGGGTTGTGGGAGTGTTTTCTCACATTCTAGCTTTGATATTTAGAGGCAGACAGAATTGTTACACCCCCTTCACAGCATGGCTAATTGAAGGCTAACTGAAGGCAGGGAGAGGCTCAAAATCAGGGGGGAAAATGTATGTAGAGGGCTGCATACTCTTTTTAAAGAAATTAAATTTGAAAAAATGCATTGAGGCAATACAGTTATCATTTAAGTCAGCCCTCTACTTCAGCAGACATTGTTAGTTCAGCCCTCCAGTTCAGCAGAAACTGTTAGGTCACCTCTCTGGTTTACCAGCCATTGTTAGGTCAGCCCTCTAGTTTACCAGCCACTGTAAGGTCAGGCCTCCAGACAGTTCACCGGCCAGTGCTGATATAACAGTGGCTGGTGAACTTGAGGGTCAACCTAGCAGTGACTGGCTAAATCGAGGGCTGACCTAGCAGTGGGTGGTTAACTAGAGGGCTGACCTAACAATGGCTGGTGAACAGGAGGGCTGACCTTACAGTGTCTGGTGAATTGGAGGGCTGACTTAACAGTTGCTGGGAAATTGGAGAGCTGATATATATATGCCACATGGAGGGTGCTAATATATGTGATCACAGTGACTAGTATGTACAAGTTGTCTACATAGACTGGTACATATAAATTGCCCACACAGACTGGTACACAAAAGTTGACTACACAGAATGGTACATACAAGAGACTGGTACATACAAGTTGCCAACACAGACTGGTACCCAAAAGTTGTCAACACAGAATGGTACATGCAAGTTACAGTGACTAGTACATGCAAGTTGCCCACAGTGAATGGTACATACAAATTGTCCACAGTGACCGGTACATGCAAGTTTCCCACAATGACTAGTACATACAAGTTGCCCACACAGACAAACTTAGAGGGCATCTCTTTCGGGAGGAGTTTGGCATGCGCAGTGAAGCCCTTGCCCCCTCTCTTTCCCTCCCTCTCCCGTTTTTTCTCCCTTCCCCTAACTCCAAACCCCTTTTCTGTAGCGTAGCTGTCCCTATCCCACCCCCAGCTGCTATGTTTTAGCTGCAGCCGCATCTGTGGCCTGTTTTTTTTACATATAAACATAGCGTTTGGAGGTGGGATAGGGAGTACTACCTATCCCTAAAAAGGTCTATCTGAGGGTGGATATGCCCTTTAATTAAGAACTTATAATGTTATACAGTAGGAATGATATACAGACAGTCCCAGAGTTACAAAAATTCGACTTACATGCAACTCCTACTTACAAAGTGAGAAAATGGAGTGGCATAAGGGCAAACACTGTGCAGCCTTTTAAACCTTCCCCTTTACCCACCTTGCGCTGTACCAGAAGCAGCTGATAAAAACAGTTGATCGCAAAGTGTCAGCACCTCAATCCATTTTTAAAAATGCTGCAAACATCTGTCAATTTGCATTTAATAAATAGGTATATGTACTAACTTAAATTCAAATTCAACTTAACTACAAACTAGCAGAACCTACATGGTTATTCAATAAAAAGTTCTTATTGTTAAAAATAGTGCTAATTTTGCCCCAACCAATCAGATGTTAGCTTTCAAATGTTAAATAATATCTGATTGGTTGGGGCAAAATTAGCACCATTTTTAACTATAAGAACTTTTATTGAATCTCTGCATGGTCTGTAATTTGGTGACTGCCTGTATAGATTATATATATATATATATATATATAATATATATATATATATATATTATATATATATATATAATATATATATAATATACACCACACACACACACACACATACTGTTAGTTTGCTGTATCTGAAATTCTGAAATTACCTGTTTTGGGTGTTATGGTAATTTAAAGTCATGAATGCAGATGGTAATAGGTTCACAAATATCCATGGAAGCTATAAAGAAGTAAGCTATTACTGTTATAGAAAAATAGCAGTATGTTATTCCAAACAATTACCACCTTTCACCTACTTAATATTTACTCCGCTGTATCTATGCTTTACATGATAGCTGTTATCTAAACAGATGATTCTTACTTATTTTCTGACAGAAAAAATACGCCAGGAATGCACTTGTTTCTCTAGTATGTGACCTCAATTCCACAGATCTGCGGTACTCTTGATTTGTGGGGATTTTAAACCAAACAAAAGTTACATTCAGATGTATCACCAATAATTTTCTGGAATAAATATGTCTACATGGGTAAGAATTCATGAGAAAAGGTTTTCCGCTATTTAGTATCATTGATTAATACTTTGAAAGGACAAACAAACCTTGCGTACATGTTGTGTAGACTAAATTTTGAAATATATGCAAGTATTTGCTTAGTAGTTTTATATAAAGAACACTTAGAAATTCATTTATATGCTTGGTGCATACTGCTTTTGATCCTGTGCAATATTACTTAGTACATTCTAATGCAATATGGTGCTTGGGGTCTATGGATTTTGAAGAGGTAAGCTAGCAACAATCCATGTCGTTGCTAGTACACATCTGTGTCCATGGAGGCTTGTGAGCATGTACACCTACTGGCCATGCTCCCTGACCCCAGTAATAAATGTCTTAAGCAGATGTCCTCACACAAATATGGAAGCACATAAAAAAAAACAGGCACTATCACCCAAATCCATGTAAAACGCCAGCTACCCAATGTGATATCAAGTAAGCATGGTTTTATACTGGTTTTACGCGGCCTGCGTAGCTTCTGGTAATTTTTGCAAACTATGCCAGGCACCCGATGCCAAACCCTTGCAAAATTCAACACCTTTTAATTAGTGCCGTTAAAAAAAGTGCTACTTACCTGACCTGCTTCCGCAATGCAGTGTGCAATGATAACTGTATTGCTAATCAAATCTTTGTGGGTTCTCCTTTTTACGGCCTTCAGTAATATTGTGTATAATGAGATTCCCTCATGTATCTGCATTATAATGCTGGATGGGGGCAGGAAATTCAAATTTCTGATCACTGATATTAGTTATTTTTTTCCAAAAGCACTGGCATATTTACATGCAAGAATGGCCTGCCTGTGTGCTCAGCCTACAGCGAATGGGCCACTTCATTGTGAAATGAGATGCTAGAAATCAAGGTGGACTTAATGCCTTGTTTTCTACTAATTCCCCAACACATTCCACTTCCAAAAAGGATCTTTGGTTGATTGGGAAAGTTTAACAGGGAGATTCAATAAAAGTTCTAATCGTTTAAAATGGTGCTAATTTTGCCCCAACCAATCCGATGTTAGCTTTCAAATGTTAAATAAGATCTGATTGGTTGAAGCAAAATTAGCACCATTTTAAACGATAAGAACTTTTATTGAATAACCCTGTATGTATATTATAGTCTCCATGAATGTCTATTCCCATGAGACATGTCTCACTCATGTCCCTCATTTAACTAAATGGAGGTCTTTTAAATCAGACCTTTACAGTCACAAAAGCTACAAAACTGTTGGTAACTTTCTCAAGAAATAAACTTGAATAAAAGCCTCATGAACTGTAAAGTTTTTTTGTCTTTTATTTTTTTAACTATATAAATGTCTTTCTAACTATGTCATTGGGTGTCACACTGTAACAAAATGTCTTCTTGAGGAATAACTGGCTGTAATATACAACAGCGCCCGCTAATGGACGGCTGCGGTCATATATTTATGCCGAACGTTTGTTAATTAACGAACGTTCGGTCACCATGCGGTAGTAAACTACCGCAATTGTATTCTATGGAGATCGTAAATCTACAATTTTGTTATCGTAGATTTATGAAGTACGATCATTATCATTAATTTACGATAATGATTGTAAAAGTGATTGGAAATTAACAATTGGTTTAATGATACCGTGCATTTATAAATATGGCCCCAAGTGTCATATCAGGCACACGTGACTTGAACTAAACACCATGCTTAGAGTGCAAAGAAAGTAACATGGGTCAAACTGAAAGTTCCTTTTTAATCTTTAGAGATATAATTCACTGGTACTTTGCAATCACTCAATATAGGAGAGAATAATATAATCTATAAGTTTATCTCACAATTATATTAACTGAGTAATTAAAGTTTTATTGTTTGATAGGCCACAATTATATATTCTATAATTGGACTATCACTGGTATACAAACAAGGTAAACTTGAGGAGCAGCTAATGACGAGCAATAGGGATTTTTGTATCAGGCTGGGTGCTGCAGTAACAGTGCATGCAAGTAATTTCCACAACATTGCTTTTCCCCAGTACAAATAAATGTAATCAGGGTGGGTGGGTGTGACTGTTTCTGTGCCCACATAACATAGCACCCTAGTTTATATTCTAGCTCTTCTGATAATCATCTTCTATATCCATGCCTGCAAAGTTATGATGGATCCTACTAAATACCTGAGTATTCTTCTGTAAATAATCTTCTAACAATTGCAAATATGGCTGTCATTTAATGCAAAAAGACTTGTTTTAGCTGTTACCATGCACAGTCAGATAATTTTACAATATTGATTATCATATTAAATTAGCATCTATTAGTAGTAGATTCACATTCTGTTGTTTAATGCAATTCATCACTGTGATTGGCTATTCACTGTAGATAATGCGCATCAGGAAGCACGAGGCAGAAGCAATCCAGTCCAGGCGATAAATGCTTCAAATGACTAGAAAGGAAAAATAAGAAAAAAGAACTGATTGTGATCTTATAAGGCAAAAGAATGCATCATGTACACATGATTTACTCATACTAAGACACATTTCAGTTACATGACACTAAATTAATCATTTTTATTGACCAATGTTTCATTTGGAGTTAAACTGAAGAATATGTATTCTTTATTAATGAAGTCATAAGGACTTTGCACCTCTTTTAGGTCATTAATGATTTATTAAGAGAGTTTTTCTATAGATGTGATGTGTATATGAGGTGTGCCATTAAATTGCATCAGCTTCATAAGCTTCATAAGGCTTGGACTGCTATTGTAGCAGCAATAGTATATATACAGTAAGTGAGGATTACTCTATATACTGTACAGGATTAAATACAGCATTATTAACAGGACTATATACTACATTATATACAGGATTAAATACAGCATTATTTACAGGACTATATACAACATTATATACAGCATTATATACAACATTATATACAGGATTTTATACAGGATTAAATACAGCATTATTTACAGGACTATATACAACATTATATGCAACATTATATACAGGATTATATACAGGATTAAATATAGCATTATTTACAGGACTATATACAACATTATATACAGGATTATATACAGCATTATTTACAGGACTATATACAACATTATATACAGCATTATATACAGGATTATATACAGCATTATTTACAGGACTGTATACAACATTATATTCAGCATTATATACAACATTATATACAGGATTATATACAGGATTCAATACAGCATTATTTACAGGACTAGATACAACATTATATACAGGATTATATACAACATTATATACAGGATTATATACAGCCTTACATACAGTATATACTGTATATAATTGGGGATCTCAACGCCACTAGCCTAATTATTTGTTGATGCAGCTTTACTGTGGCTTATCCACCATGACAAGTATATCTTTGATAGTATTATATGACAAGGTTGTGTGTGTGTCATTAGTATATCCCCCTTTAACTTTCTGGCTTTACAGTATTTTTTTATTTCTCTGCAATTTTTTTTTCCAGATTAAAATGTGCAATGTCTTGCTGTTTTATAAATAAATAACAATAATATACTGACCATGCTGGATTATTTACATTATTATTTTAGCTGCTAGTTGCTAAAAAAAATAGATAACTAATGTACCATATGTAATCTGATATGAAAAGCTCTTTGTTGCACTTTAACAAGAGGTCTATGGTTTGCCAAGCACACATTTTGCCTGCCAGACACTAAGGGGTAGCTGCAATATATTTCACTATCGCAACCTACATGCACTCATTTCTGCAATGTATTAACCACTTTGCGACCGTTAATACATTGCGAAAACGCTAGCGGTAAGTTGCAACCTTTTGCGCATATTTTAAAGACACCATTGAAGAGGTGTTAATTGTCGTGCAAAAAACTAGCGTAAAACCCGGCACAAAATTTATTGCATCGCTTTGAGTTGCACAAAGAAAAAAAATTGCGACATGGTGCAGGCAGTGCAAAATCTACTCTAACACGTTAGTACATAGGTTAGCGTGATTTTCTCCTTAGCGCGGGATATTGCATCTCCCTGTAAATCCTGATCCATATCTATAACCTGTCCTACTATGCACAATTAGACCTGGAAAACATATCTGTGTAGTCCTGTGGCCTTCATCAGCTCATGTTTGCCTGATTTGACCATCATGTGAGTGGATCTAGGCCTGTATGGCCAGTAATATTTTAGTTACATTATTCTACCAATTCTTATTTTTTCTTACAGAAAGAACAGCAAGGGACTTACTATTTGGCAATCAAAAAGCTATTAAAATATCATTCATAGGACAAAATGTTTTTGATTATATAATAAAACAAGGGAAATGATTTCTCTTATCGTCCACTTTTGCTTAACATCGTAATGTCATTGTACCAGCTTCTTTGCAGGCTGCCCTCATGAATAAATCCATTATCCATCTGGTTAGATTGTTTTCTCATTGTTAAGTTGTTTTTTGTTTCTTCTTGCAGCAGGAAAAAAAGACTCCTAAAGTAGAAAAATGGAGGTTTTGAATTTTTTACAATGTGAAGACACATATATTTAATAAATGAGCTTATACATATCTATAAAATGGTTCTGTTTTTCACAAATTACATTGTATTAACTAAAAGATAAAATTAAAGGTAGTCTGACTGAATTGTTGGGCTGTGTGATACATGTTAAACCTGGCATTCATGGGTAGATCAATTTGATTGGTTCGGTTGAAACAAAGAAATGGAAATACTGATTTGTGCATGGCCTCTGTTCTCTAGACTGCCTGACAATATCAGGCAGCCTATCAATCAGAAAAGGATCGGACCAGTCATAAAAGTTTCTGACAATAGACAGAGCACATTCAGAAACATACAAAAAGCTGTGCCTCGCCTTTCCCTTTGCTGTGGCTGCTGGGTGATTTATGAAATTAACCTATGGGTACAAGGGGTTCCCATAACCCACTTTAGCTGGGTAAACCCCCCACTAAGTGTCGCCATACAGGCACATACATGTAGTGCGCAACAGATCAAAACAAGGAAGTTGCTCATTGCTTCCTAAAAGCTGACAGCCAATCACATTATAGCAGTTTTTTGTTTTCAAACAAATTCAATGCTTCTGTCCTAACAATGATACATAAATACAAAGAATTTTCATACAAAGAAAAGTAATCTTTACAGTGTATTTCTTAGATAGCACAAATGTAAGAAACAGAATATTAACATTCCAGTAAATATAGCAGTACATGTAGTCTGGAGAAACTGTGACCTTTTGGACAGTGTATCTCTAAAACTGAGCTTTACCAGGTGTGCCACCACTGCATGAGTAGAGAATCCAGGTGTTGCTAGTACAACCTACAGCTTATGACACCATCAAAGAGCCACACCCCCTGACCCCAGTATTTACTGTTTCTATGCACAGACTATTTCCTATACTGACGTCTTCACACCAATATGAAAGTCCCTGAAAAGACTGCTTGTTACCCTGTAGTTTATTTTAGCCACAGATAGCCACAGTAAACTTTTGCAAGATAATTTCTTTTAAGTTTTGGTTTTTAACTGTGCTTGGGCTAAATTGATTAAATTGACTCATGCTATATTGGAGTGGTACTAAATAGAAAAGAGTATTTAGGCTCTGCTATTTTTATCAGAGTTTGTCAGCAGAAACCATGTAGGTTAGGAATATGGGCAGCACGATGTTTGCATGTTTCCATGTTCTCCCGTGTTTGCGTGGGTTTCCTGTCATAAAGACATACTGATAGGTTGTATGTGTCAAATAAATGGACTTTGTAAGCTCTTCAGTGTATCGGTCAATAGGGCCGAAATATTGTTTTTTGGAATATTGGAATATTGACCTCGGAAAACTTCTATGGCTTAGTCATGGCTACTCATCTTATGGTGTGTACCCAAGAAAACATCAAAGCTCATGCTTCTCTGAAAGAATGGAAGAGGCAGGAATGTAAAAGAACCATTCTCCTTATTCAAAAGTCATAGTATTCACTAGCTTTGAAAACTACCTGTCTAGTTATTTATCTTTTTAGACACAAAAATGGTGTGAAGGGTACACACAACATTGGTCAGGCAGTGGCTTCGGTTCCATCTGTGTTAGGAAGTGCAAATTACCTTAAATAAATAATTGGAAGGCATACAATTTCCTTGTATTTTGTCTATATACTTTCTAGTATGCATTCAATTTACCCATTAGCTTGCACTTTAGGTCTTTAGGTCTAATAATGCTGTATGGTCTTTGGATATTATCAGGGAGATTCAATAAAAGTTCTTATCGTTTAAAATGGTGCTAATTTTGCCCCAAATTATAGTCTCCATGAAATGTCTATTCCATGAGACATGTCTCACTCATGTCCCTCATTTAACTAAATGGAGGTCTTTTAAATCAGACCTTTACAGTCACAAAAGCTACAAAACTGTTGGTAACTTTCTCAAGAAATAAACTTGAATAAGCCTCATGAACTGTAAAGTTTTTTTGTCTTTTATTTTTTTAACTATATAAATGTCTTTCTAACTATGCATTGGGTGTCACACTGTAACAAAATGTTTCCTGAGGAATAACTGGCTGTAATATACAACAGCGCCCGCTAATGGACGGAGCTGCGGTCATACATCTATGCCGAACGTTGTTAATTAACGAACGTTCGGTCACCATGCGGTAGTAAACTACCGCAATTGTATTCTAGGAGATCGTAAATCTACATTTTGTTATCGTAGATTTATGATCATTATCGTTAAGTACGATCATTATCTTAATTTACGATAATGATTGTTAAAGTGATGGAATTAACAATTGGTTTAATGATACCATGCATTTATAAATATGGCCCAAGTGTACTATCAGGCACACGTGACTTGAACTAAACACCATGCTTAGAGTGCAAAGAAAGTAACATGGGTCAAACTGAAAGTTCCTTATTAATCTTTAGAGATATAATTCACTGGTACTTTGCAATCACTCAATATAGGAGAGAATAATAGAACTTATAGTTTATCTCACAATTATATTAACTGAGTAATTAAAGTTTTATGTTTGATAGGCCACAATTATATATTCTATAATTGTCTATCACTGGTATACAAAACAAGGTTTGTAAACTTGAGGAGCAGCTGATAACGAGCAATAGGGATTTTTGTATCAGGCTGGGTGTGCTGCAGTAACAGTGCATGCAGTAATTTCCACAACATTGCTTTCCCCAGTACAAATAAATGTAATCAGGGTGGGTGGGGTGACTGTTTCTGTGCCCACATAAATAGCACCCTAGTTTATATTCTAGCTCTTCTGATAATCATCTCTAATCCATGCCTGCAAAGTTATGATGGATCCTACTAAATACCTGAGGATTCTTCTGTAAATAATCTTCTAACAATTGCAAATATGGCTGTCATTTAATGCAAAAAGACTTGTTTTAGCTGTTACCATGCACAGTCGATAATTTTACAATATTGATTATCATATTAAATTAGCATCTATTAGTAGTGATTCACATTCTGTGTTTAATGCAATCATCACTGTGATTGGCTATTCACTGTAGATAATGCGATCAGGAAGCACGAGGCAGAAGCAATCCAGTCCAGGCGATAAATGCTTAAATGACTAGAAAGGAAAAATAAGAAAAAAGAACTGATTGTGATCTTATAAGGCAAAAGAATGCATCATGTACCAATGATTTACATCTACTAAGACACATTTCAGTACCTGACACTAAATAATCATTTTTATTGACAATGTTTCATTTGGAGTTAAACTGAAGAATATGTATTCTTATTAATGAAGTCATAAGGACTTTGCACCTCTTTTAGGTCATTAATGATTTATTAGAGAGTTTTTCTATAGATGTGATGTGTATTGAGGTGTGCCATTAAATTGCATCAGTTCATAAGCTTCATAGGCTTGGACTGCTATTGTAGCAGCAATAGTATATATACAGTAAGTGAGGATTACTCATATACTGTACAGGATTAAATCAGCATTATTACAGGACTATTACTACTTATATACAGGATTAAATACAGCATATTTACAGGACTATATACAACATTATATACAGCATTATATACAACATTATATACAGGATTTTATACAGGATTAAATACAGCATTATTTACAGGACTATATACAACATTATATACAACATTATATACAGGATTATATACAGGATTAAATACAGGATTAAATACAGCATTATAAAGGACTAATAACATTATATGCAACTTATATACAGGATATATACAGGAATTAAAATAAGCATTATTTACAGGAATATATACAACATTATAACAGGATTATATAAGCATTATTACAGACTATATACAACATTATATACAGCATTTATATAAGGATTATATACAGCATTATTTACAGGACTGTATACAACATTATATTCAGCATATATAACATTATATACAGGATTATATACAGGATTCAATACAGCATTATTTACAGGACTAGATACAACATTATAACAGGATTATATTACAACATTATATACAGCATTATATACAGCCTTACATACAGTATATACTGTATATAATTGGGGATCTCAACGCCACTAGCCTAATTATTTGTTGATGCAGCTTTACTGGGCTTATCCCACATGACAAGTATATCTTTGATAGTATTATATGACAAGGGGTGTGTGTGTGTCATTAGTATATCCCCCTTTAACTTTCTGGCTTTACAGTATTTTTTTATTCTCTGCAATTTTTTTCCAGATTAAAATGTGCAATGTCTTGCTGTTTTATAAAAAATAACAATAATATACTGACCATGCTGGATTATTTACATTTATTTTAGCTGCTAGTTGCTAAAAAAAAAAAAATGATAAATAATGTACCATATGTAATCTGAATGAAAAGCTCTTTGTTGCACTTTAACCAGAGGTCTATGGTTTGCCAAGCAACACATTTTGCCTGCCAGACACTAAGGGGTAGCTGCAATATATTTCACTATCGCAACTACATGCACTCATTTCTGCAATTGATTAACACTTTGCGACCGTTAATACATTGCGAGTTTAAAATGGTGCTAATTTTGCCCCAACCAATCAGATCTTATTTAACAGTTGAAAGCTAAAATTTGATTGGTTGGGGCAAAATTAGCACCGTTTTAAACGATAAGAAGTTTTATTGAATAACCCTGTATGTATTTTAAATGTTTTTAATTGCCCACATTGTGTCATCCCCATAACAGGCTATGTAATCAATAAAGGGATTTTTACTTTTAACACACTGACAAGTAGAGTGGTACAGATTTCTTTTCTTCTTTTTTGTTTATAGAAAAAAACTGCAGAAAATAATGCACTTTTATAAATATGCCCCTAAAAAGCATGGTCCTGATAAAAAATATACACTGTTAAAAAAACTATTCCTGAATGTGTTCCGGTAGTGAATGCTCTGTCAGACAATGATATTGGGGAATAAGAGAGATGAAAAGTGCTTGAGGGATTCCCCTCAAGCACTTTTTGCAATCCGATTTGTGTTTAGGGGCTATTACTGAGATATCTTATTGGTGGTCTGCATGTCAGGGCCAGTCCCACGAAGTTCCCCCCCAAACCACAAATAAAATGAACATGAATAACTAAGTTGAATTAGTGATGAGTTTTAATTAAAGGGTAGGAAGACTGAAGTTTTATTTAGTGCTGGAGAGTACAAAGCACTAAATAAACAAGCAGTAAAAAGAAAGCTTCAGAACTATGTGAGAAAGCTATGCATTTAATGTTAATAGAATTGAAGTTAACCAATGGGAAATAAATCAATTGTGGACTGAAAGTAAAAAGTAGCATTCAAATAAACTTTAAATAAATGTAACTAATACTAAGAGGTCGAACTCAACTAAACTACTCCATAAATACGTGATACATTATGGACACCACCAAAATGGAAGAACAAGTAGCTAAAGACTGGGATGCCTAAAGCCATTAGGTCAAGCAAGAGTATTTCCTGTGATATGTCCTAATGCATGTGGATTGGTTGGGAACAAAACAAGGTCCTATATTCTACATTTCCACTGACATGTGGAACACGCAGAGGGAGTATAAAACATAAAACGTTGTTTCAATATAAGGTAAACAGTATTAGCCAATAGCCCTACCAAATATAGTAATCAAAATTTACTACATAAGTGTGGTTGGTTTATCTAGGGGTATATTGTAGACCATTACCCTTGATATTGTTTCTAAAAATGCTTCCACGGATGTCCAACTGATTTACAAGTACTTGACTGAAAGAGGATCTTTTTTTAATAATGGCAGCACATCAAATATCTACCAATCCCACGAACAAGACCACACATCAAGGAACTAGCTGGTACCAAGCTTAATCATGGTTAAATACAATGCTTAAACAGAGCATCTAACCGAGCAACAATGTTCATGCATATTAATTCATGCATAAATATTTGCTTAACATACAATGTTTTCATGCCAAGAAAATCTGGCAGTTATTTTGATGCATATCTGGCTTATAAAAAGGTACAAACTTAAGTCTGCAGAATATTGCTCGTTTGCATACAACACAGTAATCATTTTTAGCACTTTAGAATTATTGGATAAACATCTGCATTATAAAATAAGACAAGAAATCATAATAGGCTTTTCCTTTTTTAACTTTTTGAATGTTTATTGTGTGTTTTTGGTTTTTGTAGTAAGAAAAAATAATCATGTGTCTGATCAGTTTGAAATGTAACTAATTTTAAAACTGCTGTTTTATACATTTGGTTACTTATTATATTAAATAATAGGATATAATCAAAGCCACAGTACAGTTTTAGTATTTGACTAGGGTTCAAGGCGTGGTACAAGGGCGGAAATTAGATCAGTGAACAATTCTTCAACTTATCTGTACTTTGCATCCAGTAGTGATAATAGAATCTACAGACAGGGGTGTTTCTGCCATAACATCAATGCTGCATCAACAGGCAAATTACTGCCCAGGACTAAAATTTGATTTATTCCCACATGGGGTCAGTGGCAGAAGAGACTGTGTCAATGTAAGGAACACACCTGTCTACAGTTCACAATTAAACTGGTTGTGTGGTCTACCAAAATAAAATAAGTGGATGGCTAATCATGTTGTGATAAGGAGTCAGTAATGAAACAAATCTCTAACTAAAACTTATACTAACACACCCACAATAAAAAAATGAACTATATATAAGAAATTATTATTTCTAAAATATATGTAATGACCTGAAGGAGATTTTAATGCTCCATCAAGGAAATAAATGAGAAAACCAATAAGGCAGGATTTTTTAACATCCAGAATAATTATTCAATTTGTTGATAAAAGTTCTATATTTTACCCAGCTTTTCTTTGATTTGGAACATCGAAACATAAATCAATGAGGATTCTTGCAGAAAAACTAAAGATACAGTAATAAGACAAATTAGCAAAACATGATATGGGCCAGCCTTAGGATAAATAGACCCTGTGCAAGATTGTTACTGGCTCCTAGCACCCCCTCCAAAACACACCCCCTGGGCACATCAATACGCGCTGAATGCTGCTTACTTGGCCTGCTTCAAATCAAGTTCCCACCTGCGCTTACTGTGTTTCCATATTTTCAGTGTGTGTTGGCATGTATCACTACATAAACACGTAACATACTGCTTGTGAAGGTTCTCATTCATCCAGGTCATGGTATTTTTTGTATTCAATTAGATCAATGGACTTGAAAGTAGTTCTGAAGACGTTTTGCTAGTCATCCGACTGGCTTTCTCAATCAGAATGACTATTCAAGAATCTGCGGCAATTATGTACCCTGAAAATCCCAATTAGCATATCACAGCCAGGTGTTAAGGGCGTGATTAGATAGTGGATAAGAGGTGTTATAGGAACGCCCAGAGTAAGGTGTAAAACAGCATTGTACATGGCAGACAGTTGGTGTCGAACCCCCCCACTCTATTTAGGCTTGTTTCTTTATTTTCACATAAATGGCCTCCTTAACACCTCTCTTGAAACGTCACGTTCCTTCGCCAATATGTTAACATTACAATCTTCAAAGGTATGTCCTTATCCTTAAGTGCAGGTAACGGCTGAGTCCTGACCGAGGAATTGGCTCTTTGTGCTGGGCCATACGTTGATTGCAGTTGGTGTTTGGTCCCCCAACCTACAATCAGAGCATTCTTCACTGCACTGCACTGCATATATGATGTCGCTTTTCTTGTGTTTTGGTATGGGTCTTTCGGAGTACCAATTGCTGCCTCAGTGGTTTGTTCGGTTTAAAGCAGACAGGGATACATGTTTTTGAAAATTCTTCTTAATTTCAGGGGGGCAGGGGTCTCCGAGAAATTAAGAGTTGGGGGAGACCAAACAGCAACTGGCATCAACGTATGGCCCAGCACAGAGAGCCAATTCTCGGGTCAGGACTCAGCCGTTGTACCTGATCTAAGATAAAGGACATACCTTTGAAGATGTAATGTTAACATATTGGCGAAGGAACGTGACTGGTTCAAGAGAGGTGTTAAGGAGGCCATTTATGTGAAAATAAAGAAACCAAGCAAAAGAGGGTGGGGGGTTCGACACCAACTGTCTGCCATGTACAATGCTGGTTTTAATACCTTACTCTGGGCATTCCTATAACACCTCTTAGCCACTATCTAATCATGCCCTTAACACCTGGCTGTGATATGCTAATTGGGATTTTCCAGGGTACATAATTGCGCAGATTCTTGTACAAGTCATTGAATTGAGAAAGCCAGTAGGATGACTAGGAAACGTCTTCAAGAACTACATTTCAAGTCCAGTTGATCTAATTGAATACAACAGATATGTAACATACTAAAGCACAGGCAGAAAAGCACTGCATACAGACACTAAGTAAGGCTTATGTGGGATGGTGCTAATACATATTTGATCTGCAGGATCGTAACTGTGTGTGTTTGTGAGTGTAAAAGTACAGTGTTTTTATTATAAGTTTTGTGTGATTTTGGTACATTATTATTGAGCATGGTGCTTGTACTAAACCAAATATATTTATTGTTCTTGGGCACATCTGTATGTATGTGGACAATATAAGACCAAGGTATTTAAAGGGCATGTCCACCCTAACCACAAAAAATTAGTCACATGTGGGTTTCCTGTCTCAACCCCAGATGACTATATTTAGCACATTATAGTGTATTATAACTTATATTTAATTATAATTATGTCTCCATTCTGGCAAAGTAAGCTGGCTCCTCCTCTATGCATTCAATCAATCGAGGCTGTGTCTGCTGACATCACAACTAATGATTTAAGCTTTTTCCCCAGTTGCCTCCATGCTCATGCTCAATCTTATAAAAAGCTTATTGAGCAGAGGGAGAAGTCAGATACTTTTCATAGTGGAAGAAAACTTATCATTAATTATCTGGTTATAAATATATGTAATAAACTGGTAAAAATAGCAGCTAACTGACAAGTTGAAGTTTTTTTAAAGGGTGGACATGCACCTTAAAGGCATGTCACCCCCAAAAACTATAATCCCCCCAAACTATGGCCCCACCATGTAGTGTAGTTAATCCTTACCTCACATCCCAACTCCATCTGGTTCTCCTGTAGTAGTCCCCCAAAGTCCCAAAACACTGACCACCAGGAGGCTAGCAGAGTCCATAAGGACATGCCTGTACCTGGCCTCCCGGAGATTCCTGCCATGCGTGCTGCAGCCCTTCTCCCCCCTCCCTCCCCTCCCTCTCCCTCCCTCTCCCTCCCGTTCTACATCCCCCCCCTAGCACAATCCCCCTTAATATCATGCTCCCATGTCTCCCAGCCCCAACCGCATGTTTTTTTTTTAAAAAGCTCCCCTTACTTACCTCTCGCTTTCCTCCGCTGCCATGAATGACCGGCAGCCGCGTCCGTGATTGGCTGCCGCTCAGGTTATCACAGACGCGACTGCCGGTCCCGCCCTCTGCTTGCATTCTCGCAAGCACGAGGGCCGGCAGTGCGGCGGAGGATCGAGGGAGGTAGAGTAAGTAAGAGTTGGGGGGCTTTTTAAAAAAACTAAACATGCGGTTGGGGCTGGGGGACATGGGGGAGCATGATTAAATTTTATTTTAGGGGTGGACATAGCCTTTAAGAAGGCAGAGACATTTGGACTTTTGTGAGGGGGTATGGGGCCATTGTTGTGGGTATGTGTACAGTCTATATACATTTTATTACTGGGGATTATTTGAGGTTATTTGTATACTGAACTGGGCTTGGCATTTTATTACAACAACATCAAGAGTCTTATTTACCAAGAGCTGCAAATCCCTCTGGGTAGTGTTTCATTGGTATTTAGTACCAGAAATCCAATTATTGCTTAATAGTTATAGCACAAGTGCTGTTACTAAATACTTGTGGTGGCTGGCATGGTTGTCTTTTGTAATACCTGCACAGCGGCACAAGTGAGGGGGTTAATCTCACTCTCGCCTATTTAATTAGCAATTAGCACAATTGACCCCACATTTTAAAACAGCCACAATGTTTATTCTACTTATGGGTAGTGAACTTTGTGAGTGGTGTATATGTGTGTGAGGGAGTAGTTAAATATGGGTATAGCGTTTATAGTTGCACAATACCAAACACTTTTATTGAACTTGGGCACCCTCTGTAATCTATCAGACATTATAAAACACCATTGCTAAAGGGCTGATCAAATAGTGTCTGCTGAAATGGAGAGCTGGAGGGTTCAGCAGCTCACCCCAATGTTGAATTAACAGTGGCTGCTGAACCCTCCAGCTCTCCAGTTCACCAGCCACTGTTAAGGACAATAATAACAAAAAAAAAAAATCACCCCCATTACTGTCCACCGTTACAGCAGCTGAAATCACTTTCTCACATTTACAACCGTGCTGCCATTTCTTAGATATCAACAGCAAGAAGATGAGTGCTAAAAGCCTTCTCCTAGTTGGCTCAGAGCCATAGTTAACATAACACTTGTCCTTGGCTGGTCGGAATGTCTGTTACAACCTCTCTCCTCCATCTCTGCCAGTCAAACAACTTGAAAATTCCTGTTGCTTAGGTACAGCCTACATAATCAAGCAGATCAACGTGGGTTGTGGGAGTGTTTTCTCACATTCTAGCTTTTGATTTTAGAGGCGACAGAATTGTTACACCCCCTTCACAGCATGGCTAATTGAAGGTAACTGAAGGCAGTGAGAGGCTCAAAATCAGGGGGGAGGAAAATGTATGTAGAGGGCGCTGCTACTCTTTTTAAAGAAATTAAATTGAAAAAAATGCATTGAGGCAATACAGTTATCATTTAAGTCAGCCCTCTACTTCAGCAGCATGTTAGTTCAGCCTCCAGTTCAGCAGAAACTGTTAGGTCACCCTCTGGTTTACCAGCCATGTTAGGTCAGCCCTCTAGTTTTACCAGCCACTGTAAGGTCAGGCCTAGACAGTTCACCGGCCAGTCGATATAACAGTGGCTGGTGAACTTGAGGGTCAACCTAGCAGTGACTGCTGCTAAATCGAGGGCTGACTAGAGTGGGTGGTTAACTAGAGGGTGACCTAACAATGGCTGGTGAACAGGAGGGCTGACTTACAGTGTCTGGTGAAGGGAGGGCTGACTTAACAGTTACTGGGAAATTGGAGAGCTGACAATATATGCCACATGGAGGGTGCTAATATATGTGATCACAGTGACTATATGTACAAGTTGTCTACATAGACTGGTACAATAAATTGCCCACACAGACTGGTACACAAAAGTTGACTAACAAGAATGGTACATACAGAGACTGGGTACATACAAGTTGCCAACACAGGACTGGTACCCAAAAGTTGTCAACACAGATGGTACATGCAGTTACAGTGACTAGTACATGCAAGTTGCCCACAGTGAATGGTACATACAAAAATTGTCCACAGTGACGGGTACATGCAAGTTTCCCACATGACTAGTACAATACAAGTTGCCCACACAGACAAACTTAGAGGGCTCTCTTTCGGAGGAGTTTGGCATGCGCAGTGAAGCCCTTGCCCCCTCTCTCCCTCCTCTCTCCGTTTTTTCTCCCTCCCTAACTCCACAACCTTTTTTGTAGCGTAGCTGTCCTATCCCACCCCCAGTGCTCTGTTTTAGCTGCAGCCGCATCTGTGGCCGTGTTTTTTTTACATTAAACATAGTTTGGAGGTGGGTAGGGAGTACTACCAATCCCAAAAAGGTCTATCTGAGGGTGGATATGCCCTTTAATTAAGAACTATAAATAATGTTATACAGTGGAATGATATACAGACAGTCCCAGAGTTACAAAATTCGACTTACATGCAACACTTTACAAAGTGAGAAAATGGAGTGGCCATAAGGGCAAACACTGTGCAGCCTTTAAACCTTCCCCTTTACCCACCTGCGCGTACCAGAAGCAGCTGATAAAAACAGTTGATCGCAAAGTGTCAGCACCTCAATCATTTTAAAAATGCTGCAAACATCTGTCAATTTGAATAATAAATAGGTATATGTACTAACTAAATTCAAATTCAACTTAACTACAAACTAGCAGAACCTACACGGTTATTCAATTAAAAGTTCTTATTGTTAAAAATAGTGCTAATTTTGCCCCACAACCAATCAGATGTTAGCTTTCAAATGTTAATAATATCTGATGGTTGGGGCAAAATTAGCACCATTTTTAACTATAAGAACTTTTATTGAATCTCTGCATGGTCTGTAATTTGGTGACTGCCTGTATATATAGATATATATATATATAATATATATATTAATATATATTAGATATATATAATAGAATATAATAATATACACCCACACACACACACAACACACACACAACATATGAGTTGTGTGGATCTGAAATCTGAAATTACCTGTTTTGGGTGTATGGTAATTTAAAGTCATGAATGCAGATGGTAATAGGTCACAAATACATGGAAGCATAAAGAAGTAAGCTATACTGTTTAGAAAAATAGCAGTATTTATTCCAAACAATTACCACTTTCCTACTTAATATTTACTCCGCTGTATCTATGCTTTACATGATAGCTGTTATCTAAACAGATGATCTTACTTATTTTGACAGAAAAATACGCCAGGAATGCACTTGTTTCTCTAGTATGTGACCTCACATTCCACAGATCGCGGTACTCTTGATTTGTGGGGATTTTAACCAAACAAAAGTTACATTCAGATGTATCACCAATAATTTTCTGGAATAAAGATGTCTACAGGGTAAGAATTCATGAGAAAAAGTTTTCCGCTATTTAGTATCTTGATTAATACTTTGAAAGGACAAACAACCTTGCGTACATGTTGTGTAGAATAAATTTTGAAATATATGCAAGTATTTGCTTAGTAGTTTTATATAAGAACACTTGAAATTCATTTATATGCTTGGTGCATACTGCTTTGATCCTGTGCATATACTTAGTACATTCTAATGCAATATGGTGCTTGGGGTCTAGGATTTTGAAGAGGTAAGCTAGCAACAATCCATGTCGTTGCTATACACATTCTGTGTCCATGGAGGCTTGTGAGCAGTACACCTACTGGCCATGCTCCCTGACCCCAGTAATAAAGTCTTAAGCAGATGTCTTCACACAAATATGGAACACATAAAAATAAAACAGGCACTATCACCCAATCCATGTAAACGCCAGTACCCAATGTGATATCAAGTAAGCATGGTTTTATACTGGTTTTACGTGGCTGCGTAGCTTCTGGTAATTTTTGCAACTATGCCAGGCACCCGATGCCAAACCCTTGCAAAATTCAACACTTTTAATTAGTGCCGTTAAAAAAAGTGCTACTTACTGACCTGCTTCCGCAATGCAGTGTGCAATGATAACTGTATTGCTAATCAAATCTTTGTGGGTTTCCTTTTTACGGCCTTCAGTAATATGTGTATTATGAGATTCCTCATGTTCTGCATTATAATGCTGGTGGGGGCAGGAAATTCAAATTTCTGATCTGATATTAGTTATTTTTTTCCAAAGCACTGGCATATTTACATGCAAGAATGGCCTGCCTGTGTGCTCAGCCTACAGCGAATGGGGCCACTTCATTGTGAAATGAGATGCTAGAAATCAAGGTGGACTTAATGCCTTGTTTTACTAATTCCCCAACACATTCCACTTCCAAAAAGGATCTTTGGTTGATTGGGAAAGTTAACAGGGAGATTCAATAAAGTTCTATAGTTTAAAATGGTGCTAATTTTGCCCCAACCAATCAGATGTTAGCTTTCAAATGTTAAATAAGATCTGATTGGTTGAAGAAAATTAGCACCATTTTAAACGATAAGAACTTTTATTGAATAACCCTGTATGTATATTATAGTCTCCATGAATGTCTAATCCCATGAGACATGTCTCACTCATGTCCCTCATTTAACTAAATGGAGGTCTTTTAAATCAGACCTTTACAGTCACACGCTACAAAACTGTTGGTAACTTTCTCAAGAAATAAACTTGAATAAAAGCCCATGAACTGTAAAGTTTTTTTGTTTTTATTTTTTTTAACTATATAAATGTCTTTCTAACTATGTCATTGGGTGTCACACTGTAACAAAATGTTTCTTGAGGAATAACTGGCTGTAATATACAACAGCGCCCGCTATAATGGACGGCTGCGGCATACATCTATGCCGAACGTGTTAATTACGAACGTTCGGTCACCATGCGGTAGTAAACTACCGCAATTGTATTCTAGGAGATCGTAAATCTACAATTTTGTTATCGTGATTTATGATCATTATCGTTAAAGTACGATCATATCATTAATTTACGAAATGATTGTTAAAGTGATTGGAAATTAACAATGGTTAATGAACCATGCATTTATAAATATGGCCCCAAGTGTCAATCAGGCACACGTGACTTGAACTAAACACCATGTTAGAGTGCAAAGAAAGTAACAATGGGTCAAACTGAAAGTCCTTATTAATCTTTAGAGATAAAATTCACTGGTACTTTGCAATCACTCAATATAGGAGAGAATAATAGAATCTATATGTTATATCACAATTATATTAACTGAGTAATTAAAGTTTATTTGTTTGATAGGCCCAATTATATATTCTATAATTGTACTATCACTGGTATACAAAACAAGGTTTGTAAACTTGAGGAGCAGCTGATAACGAGCAATAGGGATTTTTGTATCAGGTGGGTGCTGCAGTAACAGTGCATGCAGTAATTTCCACAACATTGCTTTTCCCAGTACAAATAAATGTAATCAGGGTGGGTGGGTGTGACTGTTTCTGTGCCCAATAACATAGCACCCTAGTATATTCTAGCTCTTCTGATAATCATCTCTATATCCATGCCTGCAAAGTTATGATGGATCCTACTAAATACCTGAGTATTCTTCTGTAAATAATCTTCTAACAATTGCAAATATGGCTGTCATTTAATGCAAAAAGACTTGTTTTAGCTGTTACCATGCACAGTCAGATAATTTTACAATATTGATTATCATATTAAATTAGCATCTATTAGTAGTAGATTCAATATCTGTTGTTTAATGCAATTCATCACTGTGATTGGCTATTCACTGTAGATAATGCGCATCAGGAAGCACGAGGCAGAAGCATCCAGTCCAGGCGATAAAGCTTCAAATGACTAGAAAGGAAAAATAAGAAAAAGAAACTGATTGTGATCTTATAAGGCAAAAGAATGCATCATGTACACAGATTTATCATACTAAGCACCATTTCAGTTACCTGACACTAAATTAATCATTTTTATTGACCAATGTTTCATTTGGGTTAAAAACGAGAATATGTATTCTTTATTAATGAAGTCATAAGGACTTTGCACCTCTTTTAGGTCATTAATGATTTATTAGAGAGTTTTTCTATAGATGTGATGTGTATATGAGGTGTGCCATAAATTGCATCAGCTCATAAGCTTCATAAGGCTTGGACTGCTATTGTAGCAGCAATAGTTATATACAGTAAGTGAGGAACTCTATTACTGTACAGGATTAAATACCGCATTATTAACAGGACTATATACTACATTATATACAGGATTAAATACAGCATATTTACAAGGACTAATACAACATTATATACAGCATTATATACAACATTATATACGGATTTTATACAGGATTAAATACAGCATATATTTACAGGACTATATACAACATTATATCAACATTATATACAGGATTATTACAGGATTAAATACAGGATTAAATACAGCATTATTTAAAGGACTATATACAACATTATATGCAACATTATATACAGGATTATATACAGGATTAATATAGCATTATTTACAGGACTATATACAACATATATACAGGATTATATACAGCATTATTTACAGGACTATATAACAACAATATTACAGCATTATATACAGGATTATACAGCATTATTTACAGGACTGTATACAACATTATATTCAGCATATTATACACATATTATACAGGATTTATACAGGATTCAATACAGCATTATTTACAGGACTAGATACAACATTATAACAGGATTATATACAACATTATATACAGCATTATATACAGCCTTACATACAGTATATCGTAATAATTGGGGATCTCAACGCCACTAGCCTAATTATTTGTTTGCAGCTTTACTGTGGCTTATCCACCATGACAAGTATATCTTTGATAGTATTATATGACAAGGTTGTGTGTGGTGTCATTAGTATATCCCCCTTTAATTTCTGGCTTTACAGTATTTTTTTATTCTCTGCAATTTTTTTCCAGATTAAAATGTGCAATGTCTTGCTGTTTTATAAATAAATAACAATAATATACTGACCATGCGGATTATTTACATTATTATTTTAGCTGCTAGTGCTAAAAAAAAAAAAATAGATAACAATGTACCATATGAATCTGATATGAAAAGCTCTTTGTTGCACTTTAACAAGAGGTCTATGGTTTGCCAGCACATTTTGCCTGCAGACACTAAGGGGTAGCTGCAATATATTCACTATCGCAACCTACATGCACTCATTTCTGCAATGTATAACCACTTTGCGACCGTTAATACATTGCGAAAACGTAGCTGAAGTTGCAACCTTTTGCGCATATTTTAAGACACCATTGAAGAGGTGTTAATTGTCGTGCAAAAAAACTAGCGTAAAACCCGGACAAAATTATTGCATCGCTTTGAGGTGCACAAAGAAAAAAATTGCGACATGGTGCAGGCAGTGCAAATCTTCACTAACACGTTAGTAAATAGGTTAGTGTGATTTTTCCTTAGCGCGGGAATTGCATCTCCCTGTAAATCCTGATCCATATCTATAACCTGTCCTACTATGCACAATTAGACCTGGAAAACATATGTGTAGTCCTGTGGCCTTCATCAGCTCATGTTTGCCTGATTTGACCATCATGTGAGGGTATGGCCCCTCATGTGAGTAATATTTTAGTACATTATTCTACCAATTCTTATTTTTTCTTACAGAAAGACAGCAAGGGCTTACTATTGGCAATCAAAAAGCTATTAAAATATCATTCATAGGACAAAATGTTTTTGATTATATAATAAAACAAGGGAAATGATTTCTTTATCGTCCACTTTTGCTTAACATCGTAATGTCATTGTACCAGCTTCTTTGCAGGCTGCCCTAGATAAATCCATTATCCATCTGGTTAGATTGTTTTCTCATTGTTAAGTTGTTTTTTTGTTTCTTCTTGCAGCAGGAAAAAAAGACTCCTAAAGTAGAAAAATGGTGGTTTTGAATTTTTACAATGTGAAGACACATATATTAATAAATGAGCTTATACATATCTATAAAATGGTTCTGTTTTTCACAAAATACATTGTATTAACTAAAAGTAAAATTAAGGTAGTCTGACTGAATGTTGGGCTGTGTGATACATGTTAAACCTGGCATTCATGGGTAGATCATTTGATTGGTTCGGTTGAAACAAAGAATGGAAATACTGATTTGTGCATGGCCTCTGTTCTCTAGACTGCCTGACAATATCAGGCAGCCTACAATCAGAAAAGGATCGGACCAGTCATAAAAGTTCTGACAATAGACAGAGCACATTCAGAAACATACAAAAAGCTGTGCCTGCCTTTCCCTTTGCTGTGGCTGCTGGGTGATTTATGAAATTAACCTATGGGTACAAGGGTTTCCCATAACCCACTTTAGCTGGGTAAACCCCCCACTAAGTGTCGCCATACAGGCACATACATGTAGTGCGCAACAGATCAAAACAAAGGAAGTTGTCATTGCTTCCTAAAAGCTGACAGCCAATCACATTATAGCAGTTTTTTGTTTCAAACAAATTCAAGCTTCTGTCCTAACAATGATACATAAATCAAAGAATTTTCATACAAAGAAAAGTAATCTTACAGTGTATTTCTTAGATAGCACAAATGTAAGAAACAGAATATTAACATTCCAGTAAATATAGCAGTACATGTAGTCTGGAGAAACTGTGACCTTTTGGACAGTTGTACTCTAAAACTGAGCTTTACCAGGTGTGCCCCACTGCATGAGTTAGAGAATCCAGGTGTTGCTAGTACAACCTACAGCTTAGACACCATCAAAGAGCCACACCCCCTGACCCCAGTATTTACTGTCTCTATGCACAGACTATTTCCTATACTGACTCTTCACACCAATATGAAAGTCCCTGAAAAGACTGCTTGTTACCCTGCAGTTTATTTTAGCCACAGATAGCCACAGTAAACTTTTGCAAAATAATTTCTTTTAAGTTTTGGTTTTTAACTGTGCTTGGGCTAAATTGATTAAATTGACTCATGCTATATTGGAGTGGTACTAAATAGAAAAGAGTATTTAGGCTCTGCTATTTTTATAGAGTTTGTCAGCAGAAACCATGTAGGTTAGGAATATGGGCAGCACGATGTTTGCATGTTTGCATGTTCTCCCGTGTTTGCGTGGGTTCTGTCATAAGACATACTGATAGGTTTGTATGTGTCAAATAAATGGACTTTGTAAGCTCTTCAGTGTATCGGTCAATAGGGCCGAAATATTGTTTTTTGGAATATTGGAAATTGACCTCGGAAAACTTCTTGGCTAGTCATGGCTACTCATCTTATGGTGTGTACCCAAGAAAACATCAAAGCTCATGCTTCTCTGAAAGAATGGAAGAGGCAGGAATGTAAAGAAAACATTCTCCTTATTCAAAAGTCATAGTATTCACTAGCTTTGAAAACTACCTGTCTAGTTATTTATTTTTTAGACACAAAAATGGTGTGAAGGGTACACACAACATTGGTCAGGCAGTGGCTTCGGTTCCATCTGTGTTGGGAAGTGCAAATTACCTTAAATAAATAATTGGAAGCATACAATTTCCTTGTATTTTGTCTAATACTTTCTAGTATGCATTCAATTTACCCATTAGCTTGCACTTTAGGTCTTTAGGTCTAATAATGCTGTATGGTCTTTGGATATTATCAGGGAGATTCAATAAAAGTTCTTATCGTTTAAAATGGTGCTAATTTGCCCCAAACATCAGATCTTATTTAACAGTTGAAAGCTAAAATTTGATTGGTTGGGGCAAATTAGCACCGTTTTAAACGATAAGAAGTTTTATTGAATAACCCTGTATGTATTTTAAATGTTTTTAATTGCCCACATTGTGTCATCCCCATAACAGGCTATGTAATCAATAAAGGGATTTTTACTTTTAACACACTGACAAGTAGAGTGGTACAGATTTCTTTTCTTCTTTTTTGTTATAAAAAAAAACAGCAGAAAATAATGCACTTTTATAAATATGCCCCTAAAAAGCATGGTCCTGATAAAAAATATACACTGTTAAAAAAACTATTCCTGAATGTGTTCGGTAGTGAATGCTCTGTCAGACAATGTATTGGGGAATAAGAGAGATGAAAAGTGCTTGAGGGATTCCCCTCAAGCACTTTTTGCAATCGATGTGGTTTAGGGGCTATTACTGAGATATCTTATGGTGGTCTGCATGATCAGGGGCCAGTCCCACGAAGTGCCCCCCCAAACCACAAATAAAATGAACATGAATACTAAGTTGAATTAGTGATGAGTTTTAATTAAAGGGTAGGAAGACTGAAGTTTTATTTAGTGCTGGAGAGTACAAAGCACTAAATAAACAAGCAGTAAAAAGAAAGCTTCAGAACTATGTGAGAAAGCTATGATTTAATGTTATAGAATTGAAGTTAACCAATGGGAAATAAATCAATTGTGGACTGAAAGTAAAAAGTAGCATTCAAATAAACTTTAAATAAATGTAACTAATACTAAGGGTCGAACTCAACTAAACTACTCCATAAATACTGATACATTATGGACACCACCAAAATGGAAGAACAAGTAGCTAAAGACTGGGATGCCTAAAGCCATTAGGTCAAGCAAGAGTATTTCCTGTGATAGTCCTAATGCATGTGGTTGGTTGGGAACAAAACAGGTCCTATATTCACATTTCCACTGACATGTGGAACACGCAGAGGAGTATAAAACATAAAACGTTGTTTCAATATAAGGTAAACAGTATTAGCCAATAGCCCTACCAAATATAGTAATCAAAATTTACTACAAGTGGGTTGGTTTATAGAAAATAAATACACAAAAAAAGAAAAAGAAAGAAGAAACAGTGTTGAGGAACTCGTTATTAAATACCACCAAAGATACCTCTGCCGGAACACTTGCTGGGTGTCTATGATGATGACATTATCCACATGAAGCATACAAGAAATAAAATAAAATATATCATTTCTACCCACGATATAAGGCCCCCTGATTGAGAGGAAAGAAAAGGATACTTTCTTATTCTTCAGAATATTTATATATATATAATTACCTGTTAGTCCTACTGCAGTAATTCTGCTGCAAATATTTGTCTTCAAAGGAACGAAAAAATTATCCCATAAACACCAATAAAGCAAGATGGCAAACTAATCAGGCTAGAGAGTGTTTACACACACTCATTTTTTTTTTTCTGTTGATATATTCAAACTTTATGAGTCAAAGTGAGAAACCTATGCTAAAATTTCAGGAGGCAAATCACCTGATGTCTAAATGTCAGTTGTTTGATATCCATTAAAATGACACAACTGCAGACCAACTGCAGACCATTGTCTGTAGACCATTGTAAATACATTGCCCAATGCCAAGAATCCCTTAAGGTGTGAAATTGCTATTTGTGCCAGTGCCCATCATAATTTCCCAGCTGTTTTTCCCCCCTAGAACTAGATGTTGTCAAACATGTGATCATACTTTATGAATACATAATTGCAGAGTAATGAGGAATTAGATCAATTACAATTCACATTGTCACATAATACAATGTTAACGATACAGAATGTATCTTTTAGTTCCACCTGATCTGCTTCCGTTGAACTCTGAATGAGTTTATTTTCCACAACCAGCTTAATACTGGGCAGATGCCCAGTTTTTGTTCTTTCTAGTTGCGTGGAGTCCACCAGTAAATGCTTTTTGTTCAGATTATTTTTAAATAATATTATTGTAAGATGATCTTTCTTTGCATAAGGGACACACATTTAACAACATAGGGCAAAACCCCACAGGCTGAATGCATTTGCTGCAGAAAAAATATCTCACAGCCTGCTCATTTATGTCACACTGAAAATAGAGCCAAGCAATTTACTAGGAAAAACAATGAAACAGGTGCAAGAAGAGGTTGTGTACCTCAATCAGCTGTAAATCCAATATAATAAAACATCAGATAAAAGAGCAGTCTAATAAATGCATAAAGCATCAATACTGTTTTATTTAAATGTTATATGCTGGGGCATGTGCTTGTTAAAAGTCCCATAAAGGCATCTAGTGTATCATTTGATTCCATTTTTAAAGTAAGCTTGTTTATTAGATGTCTAAATTTAAGAAATATGTATATAAATGATGTAGTATACAGTATATAGGCTTTTATGTTTATTATTCCCAATGCTGGTAGTGACAGTTACCAAAAGTGAAGGTAACATGTTTCTTGAACAGAGGAGTATAAATTCCAGGGATCAGTCAGAAAAGCAGGAAAGTATAGTATATGATACTCTTTACACTAACAATAATTTCCCCCATTTGACAGACCTTTACATAACAGGCATGTGCAACCTCTTCAGGTGATTCTCTATCATACACAAAAGGTTGTGTTCTACCCGGTGTTTAGAAATATTCAACCAACCAATTCACCTTTAAATATAAATATAATATACTCCTTATTTAATGACAGCAGCGGAGCATATGCATTCCAGGATATGAAATACAATTGTGTATTGACCTTCAGTAATAGTTATTACAAACACTCTAGTTTAGTCAGGTATGCCTAATGAAAAGTCATAGTGCCCACCCCGCCCACAACCCCCCGCGGCGGCGGAGACCACCGCCGCCGCTCCCAGCAGCCCCTCCCAACCCGTTCCCCGCTGCGGCAATCTGGAACGGGAGGCTAGGAGGGGCTGCCGGGAAGGGGGCGCAGCAGGTGGCAACCCCTCCAAGCCCCCCGCCCCGGCCGCTCCCGGGGAGGGGAAGGGAGGGAGCCGCTGGGAGGGGTGGAGGCTCCCTCCAGCGGGGCCCTGAGAAGGGCCTTTGGGGCTTAAGGGGGTCCCGCAGCTCGAACCGGGACCCCCCTCCCGGCCCTTGTAGGGCCCTTGCGGCAATTGTAAGTGCCTTGGCGGGGGTCCGCAGCTCGACGGGACCCCCAGTGTGTGCAGCTCTTAAAAGAGCCCTTGGGCGGCGTCTTCTTTCTTCCACCTCTTTATATAGGTTTGCGAGAAACCCCTATTCATTTCTGATTTCTGGTCAATTTTTTAATTTCGGCAAACCTATATAAAGAGGAGCTTTCCGCCGCGGAACTCAGATGCCATCGCAGTAGAGGCTGAAGAAAGAAGCGGCTGGCAAACATCGGCTCCGCTGAGGCCGCAGCAGTGCCAGCGGGTCACTGTCGGCGCCGCAGTGAGTCTGCCTGGCATCGGCGATCTTAGTGGGGTTGGGTGTGTCGACAGCCCGAAGACGTCGCCCAAGGGCTTTTTTTAAGAGCCGCACACTGGGGGTCCCGGTTCGAGCTGCGGGACCCCCGCCAAAGGCACTTGTCAGTGCCGCAAGGGCCAGGAGTGGGTCCTGGTTCGAGCTGCGGGACCCCCAAGCCCCAAAGGCACTTGTCAGTGCCGCAAGGGCCCTTGTCAGAGCGCAAAGCCCTTACAGGGGCGGGAGGGGGGGTCCCGGTTCGAGTGCGGGACCCCTTAAGCCCAAAAGGCCTTCTCAGGGCCCGCTGGAGGGAGCCTCCACCCCTCCCAGCGGCTCCCTCCCTTCCCCTCCCGGGAGCGGCCGGGCGGGGGGTTGGAGGGGTTGCCGGGGAGGGGGGTGGAGGCGGCCCCTTCCCGGCAGCCCTCCAGCCTCCCGTTCCGGATTGCCGCGAGCGGGGAACAGGTTGGGAGGGGCTGCGGGAAGTGGCGGAGGGTGGTCTCCGCCGCCGCGGGGGGTTGTGGGCGGGGTGGGCGTGTCTCCCGGGGCGAAGTAAAACAGCCGATACTAGCAGAGCGAAACCAGTACCGCCGCTTTATAAATAGTAGCGACGGTAACAGGTAAGTATCGCGCGAAGGGTTAACGCTTCGTTAACTTTTCGCGGCCATTTTCGGACATTTATAAATCGCGTTAAACGTGATTTATGCGTTAATGTCCGCGAAAACGGCCGCGAAAAGTTAACGAACCTTTATAAATATGCCAAGAAAGTATAATATATATAATATATATATATATATATATATATATATATATATAGTATAAGTATTATAAATAAGTGGGTGTGCCTTGACATATTAGGAAAGAGATCCTGCCACAAAGAGAGTCACATCTGAATGGGAGGGACAACATACAGGGATGGCATACAAAGTACTAGACAGCTAACAATCATTAAAGCGCATGTCCATCCCCCAAACTAAAATTTAAACTCACTACTGGCCCACATGTGAAGTTTAAAAAAATCTTTACCATTTATCCCTGCTCCATATGGATCTCCTGTAGTGCTTGTCCTAAGTACAGGAAAGTGTAGGGTAGTAGCTTTCTTCCTGTCCAAAAAGTTTCTGGCTCTGATCTGTCCTCTTAGTTGTTTCTGACATGCGCAGGGGAGCCCTTTCCCCCCTCCTCCCACCATCCAGATCCATCTTTACCGCCTGATATTGTAGCTTAAAATTTTAATATATCTTTTAATATAAGGTAGCTCCCCCTGTCCAACCCCAAGCGCTGCAATAGTTCTAAAAACAAATCTGAATCATACTTACACACTCAAGCGTGGTTTGTTCTCTAAACTACTTACAGCGCTTCACTCCCGCAGCAATCCATTGCTGGCATCCGCGTCTGTGATAGCTGCCTCTCAGCCAATCAACATGCGGCTGCTGGCCCAGCCCCTGTTTGCAACTTCCTGCAAACAGGGAGCCACGAGGAGTGCGCGTGCCGGAATGAAGGGCTGTAAGTAGTTTAAAGAACTAACACAGTGTTGAGTCTGGGCAGGGGGGGGCTACCTTATATTAAAAGTAATGTTTTAGAGTAGACATGCCCTTAAATAGTGCGATTCTCGAAAGGAAGGATAACAGTTTAGATTAAAAGAGCTATTAAAAGTCACTGAAGAAGTGAGAGGGGAGAGAGTTCCAAAGGTACGGAGCAGCAAGAGAGAATGGTTTAAGATGGGAGGAAGCAGTGTGATTGGAGTTTGTAAAGAAGATTGGCCTTCCGTGGCGCTTAGGGGACATCCAGAAGAATAAGGGACCAAGAGAAAGATACGTAGGGAGGTGTAGCAGAGTGGATTGATTTAAAGGCTTAAAGAAGGGGTTTGAATGTGATTCTATTCTTGATGGGAAGCCACCTAAGACAGCAATATTAGGGTTGCAAGTTCTCTTTTGAAGAAGAGTGAGATGATCCCAAATGCAAAGTTTAAAAAAGATGGAGAGGGGAGAGATGACAGTACAGGAGACAAGTAGCCGAATGTTACAGTGGGGGGGAGGGATACAAATTTCTCAAAATGGTTACCAGTCATTTATTTGCTAGTGTTCAGAAAGGTAAATTAAGTTAACATTTAAAAGTACTAATGGATGTTATCTGATCAGGTGAGCGAGGGATAGTTCCAAAAGTAGGGGGCAGCAAGAGAGAATGTTTAACCCAGGAGAAGGCAGTGTTAGTTGGGGGTTTCTAGTGAAGATTGGCTTGTGAAGAACGAAGGGCACATCAGGAACATAAGGGGTCAAGAGAGAAGAAAGTAGGATGGTGCAGCAGAGTGAAGGAATTTAAGGTTAAATGAAGGGTATTGAATATGATTCTTTTTTCATGGTAAGCCTCCCTATAGACTGCAGTATCAGAGGTGTGGGTTCTGTCTTGGAGGAGATAAAACTTATACACTCCTAAGTTTAATATCGACTAGACAGGAGTAGAAGACAGGCTGGGAGACAAAAAGCAGAAGTAACAGTAGTCAAGACGTTAGAGTATAAGGGCAAGCATGAGCATTTTAGAAGTGGAGCGAGAGAGAAAATGAACTGATTACAGAACAGTATGGGTCCCAAAACTGAGCCCTGATGGACCTCCACACTAAGTGCAACGGAGAAGAAGTCTTATTAGCAGAAGAGACATAAGAAAGATAAGAAGACAACCAGGCCAGCTTTATTTCTGATGCTTATGGAATGTAAAATTTGCATAAGAAGAGAATGGTCCACGGTATCAAGAGCAGCCAATAGATCGAGGAGAATAAGGTCTTGAGAACTAGGCCTTGGAAGTTTGTAGGTCATTTGAAACCTTGCAGAGGAACATTTCAGTTGAATGCCTGGTCAAAATCTTGATTGCAATAGGTCCAATAGGTTAAGTATAGAGGTAATTAGTAATGCGTGTAAAGACAAGACATTATAAGTGTTTTGACACAAACAATAAAGGGAGACATGGCAGTAGTAGGAGAGACAGAAAGGGTCCAGAGTGCGTTTTTTAAGGAGAGGTTTAACACGCGCACGTTTGAAGGCAGCAGGAAAATACCAGACTTAGGAGGAATACAAGATGTGAGCAAGAGTAGGTTAGGATTTTAGTGCAGTGTTTGAGTAAGAAGGGATCATTGAATCAATGGTACACATAGAATGGGTGACAAGGTTTGGGTATTTAGAGAACTGGGAAAATTCTGTTTCTTCAGTAGGGATGGGTTCCCCTCGATGATGATGGTTTGGGTGGATAGAAGATGGCTTGTGGGTTGGAGGAAATGTATAACTAAGTATCAGGAGGGAACACAACAGGTAAGACTCATAGACTGAGGGGATATGTTCTGGGTAAATTACAGAACAGAAGTGCACTTCTTTTGAAGGGTATTATACTCTTCTAAATTTATACATTTACAAACATTTAAAAATTAGCAGGGTGATGAATAAAAGTTTCATTGTTAAAAATGGTTCTAATTTGGCCCCAACCCAATCAAATGCGTTTATCATTTAAAAGATAACATCTAATTGATTGGGACCAAATTAGAACCATTTTTAATGATAAGAACTTTTATAACATCTCCCTGATTGAGCGTAGCTGCGTTGTTTAATGCTCAGGTAAAAGGGTAAATGAAAAAGAATAGGAAATTTAAAACCTTTAAATTAGAGGGAACAGAACATTTCTTCATGAATTATGGAGCTGTAATAAGTATTGCAAGAAAGCAATTAAACTAAAATATAAAAAGTAAGAGGATGAACAAAGCAATAAACCTAAATATTTTAAAGTATATCAATAGTAACTGATAACCACAGAGAATTGGGACCATTAAATATGGGTTATAAAAGGATGCCGAAAAGGCATGTGCCAAACCCTTTTCCCTCTAAATATACTATAGAGAATATCTTATAGCAGTGACTAATTATATGAATGGTATAAAGAAGAAATTTACTCTGAATGAAGATGGTGCAGAGACAATAGACAAAAGTAATATCATTGAAGCCCATAACCTGATGAAACATATTCAGATCTAAAGAGAGCAATTTTCCTATCTTTTCAGGTTAAATTTTGTCTGGTTATGAGCCTCTGGATGAGGATTGAAGAAAGTGATGTAATACCAATATTTTAACATAGTCAAAATATTTTTAACATCTGTGGTGGGGAAAATACCGGAAACGTTGTACATGTCATATTTAATACTTGCCTCAAGACATCATTCTAGTCATCTTGGTGCCCTATTGTGATCAGATAGCAATCCCATCGCGCTTAAATCACAGTAGTCCGGCCTAGCCCTCCAAGAGTATTGGACTTAACACTTTCAGTGCCAGCACTTTCCAAAGTATTGATTAACCCTTCAGTGCCAGCAAACTTCCCCAGAATTGTGATTACCACTTTCAGTGCTAGCAGAAGTATTACCATTAACCTTCAGTGACAGCAGACATTCTTACTAATAATTTCAGTGCCAAGACTTTCCCAGAGTATGCCATTAACCCTTTAGTGCCAGCCACTTTTCCAGAGTATTGCCATGAACACTTTCAGGGCCAGCAGAGTATTACCTTTAACTCTTTCAGCTGCCAGCATTGACATGATATACATTGTGTACCCGCTTTCCATGTCTCCTCCATTGAAATGTTCACTCCTCCCTCTAAGTTCTAATTGGAGAGTTGGGTGGAAGGAAGAAAGAGGTAGGGTTAGTGATCTCACAGGGGCCACTGTTAAGAGAAAAAAAAGTGTGCAGCAGCTTTTACCTGTAATTGTCATTTGTTTTAGCTGGGCTAATCTTCTCCCCTTCCTTCACCTTCAGTTCATGTGCACAATTGTTCCAGGTACAGGAAGCTGAGTTCAGGTTCTCTACTCACTACAATGTTACAAATTACAGCAGGAACAAGGAGAGCAGTTGTAACACAGCAAGTAAAAGCTGACAGGGAGATGGTGGAGAACACCGGTAACCCTGGTTTAACATAGGCACCTAGTTCTTGCCTATGTGGCCTATGCCAAAAATGGTCCTCGCCTCAAAAACTGATCTATAAGTAGTAATCAGCATGGATTCAGGACAAATAGAAAAAAAACTGCTTGATTTATATGAAGATGTGAGTAAGAATTTAGATTCTGGCATGGGCCGCCTCCCTATTGAGCACATTACAGAGCAGCACCCTGTAGGGAGGCAGCAGTTTTGATGCCGAAAAAAAAAAATGGCCTGGGGCACATGATTGTTCCATGTGCCTGGTGCCCAGATGCCAGGGCCCCCCAAAAATGCTGTATGTAAAAGAACAGCATTTCGGGATGTACTGTCACTTTAAATAGCAGGGAAAGCGTGGAGCCACACTCCACTTCCGAACAAAGCCATTACCCACTTTCAATTATAAAAGCCACACCCCTTTTAAGGGTGAGAGGGGGCAGCCAATTGGAATTTTTTCAGGTGCCAAAAAGTCTAGAGACGGCCCTGGATTCTGGGATAGCAGTGGATGTAGTAAGCGATTAAGCTTTTGATACTGTGTCCACAGGTGATTATGCATAAACTAGTTACTGTTGGCCTTGAAAAAAAAATATTTGTACATTATTAGAAAATTGGTGTGTGCAGAGAGTTGTCAACAGAGCTAAATCTAGAGGGCAAAGTGGCGGGCCCAAGGCTCTGTACTGGAGCCCACTTCTGTTTCAGTGTTGAGAGCAAGGTCTCTGTGTTTGCTGATTACAGAAACTAAGCAGAGCATTGGAAACTTCAAATAGTTTGAAATTTCTACAAAAATAGTAGCAGAGTGATAGATGAGATTTAATGTTGATAAATGTAAGGTGATGGCATTTGGGGTTGAAAAAATGAATATATTGTAGTACCCCCAAAAACCTAAAGTTCGTTTAGTCAAAAGCTTTAATTCAGCTCCCACACTGAGCTATTATACATATAACTGCTCCTCCTCGCTTCACCACCACGGCTGCACTCGGGTAAGACAGTCAGTTTCGCCCATGACAGTGACATCACAGCCATCACGACTGCCATTCCGGGGCAGTCTCCACTGCGGCTGTCCAAGAACATAAAAAGAAACAGAGCAGCCACAGTGGAGATTGACTGGAAACCCGGAAGCGGGGTGGGTGGAGTGAGGAGCATGTGTATAATAGCTTCTTGTGGGAGCCGATATAAAGCTTTTGACTAAACGATGTCTAGGTTTTGGGGGGGTAATCTACAATATATCATTTTTGAAAAGAGGGGTGGGACAATGGAACATCTCCAAACAGCAAATATAGCAGGAAGACACCAAGGCGCAAAACTAAGTTTGAAAACGATTTATTCACCAACCAAACACAACATGTTTTGAACGCTCATGCGTTCTTTTTCAAGTGCGTTCGAAAAATGGTTGGTGTTCTTCCTGCTATATTTGCTGTTTGAAGGATTTCATGGTGTGGATGTGGCCAAGCTGCAGGAGTGGATACCTGAGAACTTGGGAGCAGCTGGACAGCTGGACATTCTCTTTAAGAGGGTTATAGATTCAATGGAATCTATAGGATGTTTTTATTATATTGCTATTTTAATAACCATGCCTTTAATAATTAGTGTTTTTACGACGCAACTTACAACATGGTCTATACAGCGGTACTCTTGCTATCGTGTGTGTTACGAATACCAGTTTCTCTGGGCGAGTGATCTGACCAATCAATCAGTTATTCGCCAGGCCTTGAAGACACCACACAATCACTCTTGGCTCACACACTGGCTATGCACAGGCCTGTCCTGAGCTAAATGGTTAGCACTACACCACTCACTCCAGAACCAAAGGGTTAATCAGCTTCACACACACACTTCCCTACCAGCAGTCACGAGTTAATTTACATTAGCATTTACACAAGCAAAGTATTCCATAGGTCCATCCAAACACATATAACTATCAAAGTTCTTTAGAGCATCAAAGACCTAGAAAGTCCCCTTGAAAAGTCTCCACAGAAATTTCAACTTTACGACATGTCCCAAACCTTCCACATGATTTATCTAAACAACCAATATCAAACATGACGACCCTGTTCGCATATTATCAGAGATATTAAAATCTCCCCCAGTTCTATCATGAAACCAGCATGTGTATAATTTGGCAGGCCTATCTTTATATTTATAAATACAGCATTGGCTTGTATAAAATAATTTTCCAGTAAAAATAATATTCTAACTGTTCAATGATTACTAGGCCATCTATGACCATGTATTAACTCCAGAACATCCTCTCTGATGTTTAGCAGGCTACTAGTTTCTGTTAGAAGTTCTAGAAGAGTAGCTAGCCCTAAACTATTATGACCATACAGATCTCAACTGTTAACCCTTACCTCCTCACTAAAAGGCATAAGCATTATTCTGTCATGACAGCTTGCTTCATGTACAGCCACAGAACTTTTGGTAAAGTGGGTTTATGAATTCCTTACATAGTTGTTGATCCTTCTGATTGCCGTTTGAATTTTTTTTCCCTACCTCTGAATTAACTGCTAGTTGGGGTTCATGAGTGAGGCTAAAAAGGTGGACTAGATGGATGTATACCTTATTCAACCTCCATTACTATGTTAACAATTTATTATGGGTCACAGTAAGTAAACTGTAAAAAAAGAGCAAATATAATGTAATATGTTTGTTGGGCTGTAGTTTATCTTTCAAGTATAGTAAAAACTACAATATAAACCCCGCAGTCTGTGGGATATTTTAGAGGAGGCAGGCAGATCTTAAAAGGAAAAAACTTTATGAAGAACAGGCAGCAAAACTGTTTGCATTGTCTTCTGGCGATGTTAAATATCTTGCCTTTAGTTCTCCTTTAATAACTGCACCACTAATATGACGGTATGGCCATGCAACAATAAAGTGGTGCTAACAGGGATAATTATACAATTTAAAACACAACTGCTCTGAGTACAGAAAACTGACACAGACATCTGAAAGCACAAAGCCATGTACACCAAATAATTAGAAAAATTAATAGACACCTTTATTGCACCCACCAATCTCAACAAATACACACAATACTATAATAAAACCATCTAAAAAATGCAATACTACAGTCTGTTGAATATACTAATAGGGCATTCCCCATGTATAAAATCCTACTATCAGTCTGCTTCATCCAGGTCATGGTATATCTGTTGCATTCAGTTAGATTCAACTGCACTTAAAGTTGTTCTTGAAGGTGTTTTGCTAGTCATCCGACTGGCTTTCTCAATTCAGAATGACTGTACAAGAATCTGTTGGCAATATAAGTACCCTGTAAAGTCCCAGTTAGCATATCACAGCCAGGTGTTAGGGACCTTCTGCAAGTTGTGATTGCATTGTGGCTAAGGGGTGTATCGAAACTGCCAAGGGTAGTTAGCATTGATCTAACTGAAACAACAGAATACATAATATGTCCCATGGGAGAAACCGTTCTTTGGTCTCCGCACTGTGGTATATATAAATATATATATGTGGGTATGTCCATACATTGTGCCACCAAGAGGCAGCATGCCTCAGTTTAAACAGTCTCCACACTGAGGCCATAAGGTGGTAAAGAGAGACACAGGTGCTAAGACATACATGGTGCTTTAACTGGGTGAGGGTTCCAATTTAATGTAAGACCAGTCAGACTGAGACACAAACACATATGTATATAGTTTGGATTATTATTATCTAGAAAGAAGAAAAAAAATTCTTCATTTATCCCATTAGGGTCTGTGTTCCTAAATTGGAAATCCATTTACTTGAGTAACCTTGGAACACATTGCCTCCTCTGATGCCCACTAGTACCCTCTTCAATCCCATAAAGGATAAAACCTGTGTCTCTATGTTTATCGCATAAGTTTGGCCCAGAGCACTATTTTCCAGTTTCCATTTTTTTAACAGTCTCACATGCTCTGGGATTCTTACCGTTCATTTTCATTTGTTACTTATCACCACACTTGGACTTCAACAGGTTTACCACTTAAGAGGTTTGACCCTTTACCCATAAACCTTTGTTGTTGGAGCCCATACAACTCATTAATAATACACGCAAAATTTGTTAGATAGATATTATTAGGAAGTTACAAGAAAAAGTACTGGTAAACAAATAACACTTTGTGTATCTGTGAAGAAAACCATGAGTGTGGAACTAAATTGTTTTTTTTATGAATTGTTATAACAATTGCATTATAAATTGTAACCAAAGCCAGGGGTAGTTAGAAGGCGAATAGGGCAACCCTGAGGAAGTGTCTGTCAAAAGAGTGGTCTCGGCAACAATATTAGGAGACATTTGGTGGAAGGTGCTACAACAGGTGAAGATTCTGATGTGACTGATAAGCCTCACAGCCCAGAGGGTCCAGAGAGGCATTGGGAAACCATGAGTCCAGTTTAAAGGGTCACTATAATCACTGAAACAACTTTACATTTTCTGAAACTACAATTTGAGTAAAATGATGGTTCTCACATATTTATCTGTGTTGTTTTGTAATTAAATTATAATGTAGTGAGTACTCCATAATTCCCCCCAACCTCCCTTACTCGCTGCCTTCTTTTAGTGTCTGTGACACTTATGTGTTCTGCACAGCCTCACCATGGACACTGCTTGCTTGCACCATCTCCCCCCTTCTTTCTTTTCTCTGCTGATTCTCTTATGTTACAGAAAGTGTGCTGGCAGGCAGGCAAAGAGGTCAAGCATGGGTCACATATTATAATTTCTGCTTCGGAGTGACAAGGTTTTCCCTGTAAATGCTGTGATTAAAATGAAGATTTCTCAGAATCTACTGCTCAGATTTAAAATCTGAAAAAGTTGGTTTTGAGGAGTGGAATCTTGTGTAAACGGTAATAATGAAAATTAGATACCCTTTAAGTCCGGTATGATGTCTTATAACACAGTGAGGTGTTTTCCCCCTTATGGACTCAATGTGGAGACGTGTTTTAAACTGAGGCACACTGCCTCCTGAGACTCAAGTACGGGTCTACCACCTTGTTAAGCTACCACAGTGCAAACCCTACCCGTGGGTCTGATATACTAACAGGGGATGCCCTGTTATGATACCAACCGCTGGGTGCATTTTACATTGGTTTTAGATGGTTATATTTATAGTATATTGCATTTGATTAACACCAACTTGATTTTAATAAAAACTGGTTAGGAAACTAAAAGGAGAACTCAGTTAAACAGGCTATTTTACTGTATTGTATTTTGCCAGAATAGACTAGCAATTGTAGATTGTTATTTAATATTCAATCATTACAAAATAATTCCCTTGTAATACTGCCAGGGCAATACTTTGCCAAGAGAAGTGATGGACTCCAGTAGACAAAATCAGGGCAGATAGCATCAGCATAGAGTCTATCATGACCATGTTAAGCAAAATAAATCTCTAAGAACTGGCATAGATGCTACATCTGGATTAACACACATAGTGCAACTGAACAGCCTAAGGTGAGTCCTCATAATATGTGTAGGCCAAGGTAGGTGCTCATTAACAGGAGATGGCCTATGTTATATTTTTAAAACCTTTTTTGATAAATATCTGAAAAATAAACCCCCAGGACACTTTTTAAAAATCATGTTAATAGGGAACACACCATGGGGTGCAATATGGGGCTAAAATGTATTCTAAAGGGAGAAACAAGAAAAGAAGATAACAAATAAAAAGAAGAAAAGAGACAAATGAGAACAATAGACAGTTTAAATACATTGGGTGACTCACTCTCTCTCTCTTCAAAAGGTCAGTAATCAACACACAGCTTAACAATTTTCTGACAAGTATAGGTCCTTATAATCATATGTACGGGGCACAATAGCGCTTCTCATTTTTAAATAATTCCATGACATAACATGACTCACCCTCTAGGAAATAAAGGGGTTATTCAATAAAAGTTCTTATAGTTTAAAATGGTGCTAATTTTGCCCCAACCAATCAGATCTTATTTAATATTTGAAAGCTAACATCTGATTGGTTGGGGCAAATTTAGCACCATTTTAAACAATAAGAACTTTTATTGAATAACCCTGAAAATATACAATGGCACACACTGGCAAAAAGTAAGAACAAAAAAAATAAAATAGTGGCTTTCTTCCTGCTTTAATGTCTCTGCCTCCTGTGTTGCCTCCGGAAGAATAATGACATGTGCTGTGGAGCCCTTTTCCCCCCCCCTCCTCCCTCCCACCATCCAGATCCATCCTTCTTTACCGTCCCACCTATGTGTTAAATGGTTTTTGGGGTATGATAGCTCTCTCCTCGCCTAACTCTAACCTGCTAACGTGGATAACGTGCCATTCACACACAACCTATATATTATATCCTCAATAATAGGTGTGTGTGTGTATGTATGTATGTATGTATGCTGCACATGCACGCCGGCAAACGCACGCAAAACAGCAACAACCAAATGTATTTGCTGCAAAAGAACAGGGCCGCTGCACATTGGACTTATGGATTTCATATACATACATATATATATTAAGCTATTTATGAAACTTTTTATTTATTTCTGCAATTTTTATTGTCAGGGAGACAACCTTCCCAAGAAAATTCAACCAAGCAGGGAGTGTCAGCACAGAAAAATGACCCAAGGTAAACTGTTAGGACCTTCTATACTGGGGTAACCTTGACATGGTTGGAAGGCTTTTCATTTTTATGCATAAAACCCCCTTGTTTTTACTGTTTGCACTAGCATAGATATTATGATATATGGGGCCCATGAATGTGCATTGCTCATCTCTTTTCTTGTTTGTTCTAGTGTTTTGGTCAGATCAGTGGCATATCAGCCCAATTGGATCTATCTATCTAGATCCACTGCAACGATGCACATCCTCCGAAGCTTTAATGGTCAACTAAGTTTTGTGTCGTCAACAAACACTGAAATATTGCTGTCAATACCCACTTCCAAATCATTATAGATTAAATAGAAGCAGCCCCAAGCAAGCAAATTGGTTTGACAAGATCTATTCCTCCTAAATCCATGCTGGTTACTACTTACTGTATAAGGTCAGTCCTTGAGAAACTAACATGGGAAAGAAGATTTAAAAAAATCTAAAAACACATGCAGTCCCAAAGTAGACACCCCCCTGTAATGTCATACAATGTGCAGTGTGGCGCCATGTCAAAGCTCACATGCAGTGAGTGAAACGCATCGACCATTGGGTGGCTCCTTCCCCCTGTATGCCTCTCTACTCAGCCTGGTCTCATATTGGGTCTGCATTATGGCTTCCATAGAGGTTAAGTATATATGTTCATTACAGACTGGATTTGTTGCACTTGCTTTATTACCTGTCTGGTGTTTATCCTGTGCTGTGATAGCCTTTACCTCCATTTGGAACCTTTGGGTCCTATATTACCTTGTTTCAGGGTGTAAAATGTGTTGCAGTTGTTACTAATAGATATGCATAGCCTTATAGCTCATTGCTTATTACTTTAGATACTTGCACACTTGCACTTTGCATGACATTACAGGGGGAGGTGCTCACGTTGGGACTATGCTGTGTTTTTTAGATGTTTAAATCTTCTGCCCATGTTAAGTTATAATAAAGGGTTTTTTATTTTATTGACAGGCTTTTTTCTTTGTTTGCATCTTATGGATCTAGCATTTTTCCTGTTGAGCACCTATACTGATTATATTGATACGCTTATCAGTGCCCTAACTATGTTTGTACTTGAAAGTTGAAACTCTAGAATATGTTCCACTTTATGTTATGTTTCCAGTATCTTTCCACACTGAATTTAAACTTACAGGCCTGTAATTACCCGACTGTGATGACACCCTTTTTGAAATTGGAATAACTTTAGCTTTTTTCAATCCAGGGAGCTACACATCTGGACATGAGGGAATCTGCAAAAATAGGAAACAATGGGCATAGATAACAATGAACTAGCTCCCTAAGGACACCGAGGAATGTGTTTTTTATGTGGTTCTGCAGCTCGAACAGTGGCTCCCTCCAGCACTTATAAGTGCCTTTGCGGCACCCCTTGTGGCACTAACAAGTGCTTCTAAGGGTTAAAGGTGTCCGGCAGCTCAATCGGACCCCCTCCCAGCACTTAGAAGTGCCCTTTCCAGGACCCCATTTGGACCCGATAAGGGGGTCCCACAGCTCGAAAACGGGACCCACCCGGTTTCCTTTGGCATCTTCTCTTCTGCTGAGGATATTTAAATATGATTGGTTAATGGTGATCTTATGATTACAAGCATTGCAAATATTAAACAATCATAATTGGATCTGGTCCTTCAGCAAACTCTGATCACCCCCACAGAACTCAGAAGTGATCAGAGTGATAGCAGAAGGAAAGAAGACTTTGGGATCAAAAGGTTGGCAGTGTCACTGGTGGTTTGCACGTGATATTGCCCAATGTGTGTGACATCGGTGTAGTTTGTAGTTGGTGTGCTGACTATTTCGGTAGTAGATAAGAAGACGTCGTAAACCTGAAAAAGGTCCTTTTTAGGACAGGGATGGTCCTGGTTTGAAGCTGCCAGACCCCTTATCAGAAAGGTTTTAGAGCTGTGTATTTGACTTTCTATGAGGCGTTGTATATGGGACATTCTATAGGGCTGTGTATGAGACTTTAAGGGTATGTATTGGACTTTCTCGTGGGGCGGTGTATGAGGCTTCTATGGGACTTCTGTGTCACTATTAAAGGGTTCTATGGGAGAAGAAGTCAACCATCGGTTTATACTCTAGTCAAGCAGTTTATCAGTTTAAAATAAGTACCTCGGTTTATATTTGGACTGTCTGTTTATACTCGGGTATATGTAGAACTCATTACCCTTGATATTGTTTCTAAAAATGCTACTTCCACGGATGTCCAAACTGATTTACAAGTACTTGACTGAAAGAAGGTATCTTTTTTAAAATGGCAGCACATCAAATATCTACCAATCCCACGAACAAGACCACAACATCAAGGAACTAGCTGGTACACAAGCTTATACATGGTTTAAATACAATGCTTTAATACAGAGCATCTAACGAGCAACAATGTTCATGCATATTAATTCATGCATAAAATATTTGCTTAACATACAATGTGTTTCCATGCCAAGAAAATCTGGCAGTTCATTTTGATGCATATCTGGCTTATAAAAAGGTACAAACTAAGTCTGCAGAATATTGCTCTGATTGCATACAACACAGTAATCATTTTTAGCACCTTTAGATTTATTGGGATAAACATCTGCATTATAAAATAAGACAAGAAATCATAAAGGCTTTTCTTTTTTAACTTTTTGAATGTTTATTGTGTGTTTTGGTTTTGTTAGTAAGAAAAAATAATCATGTGTCGATCAGTTTGAAATGTAACTAATTTTAAAACTGCTGGTTTTATACATTTGGTTACTTATTTATATTAAATAATAGGATATAATCAAAGCCAAGTACAGTTTATAGTATTGACTAGGGTCAGGCAGGGGTACAAGGGCGGAACATTAGATCAGTGACAAATTCTAACTTATCTGTACTTTGCATCCAGTGAGCGTAAATAGAATCTACAGGACAGGGGTGTTTCTGCCATAACATCCAATGCTGCATCAAACAGGCAAATTACTGCCCAGGACTAAAATTTGATTTATACCCACATGGGGTCAGTGGCAGAGAGACTGTGTCAATCGTAAAGGAACACACCGTCTACAGTTACAATTAAACTGGTTGTGTGTACTACCAAAATAAAATAAGGGATGCCTAATCATGTTGTGATAAGGAGCAGTAATGAAACAAATCTTCTTAAAACTATACTAACACACCTACAATAAAAAATGAAACCTATATATTATGAAAATTATTATTTCTAAAATAAATAGTAATGTACCTGAAGGAGATTTTAATGCTCCATCAAGCAATAAATGGAAGAAAACAAATAAGGCAGGATTTTTTTTAACATCCAGAATTAATTATTCATTTTGTTGATAAAAGTTCATATTTTACCCAGCTTTTCTTGATTTGGAACATCGAAACACTAAATCAATGAGGATTCTTGCAGAAAAACTAAAGATACAGTAATAAGACAAAATTAGCAACTGATATCAGGGCCAGCATTAGGATAAATAGCCCTGTGCAAGATTGTACTGCTCCTAGCACCCCCTCCAAAAACCCCCTGGGCACACTCAATACCGCTGATATGCTGCTTACTTGGCTGCTTCAAATCAAGTTCCCACCTGCGCTTACTGTGTTTCAATATTTTCAGTGTGTGCGGCATGTATCAATACATAACACGTAACATACTGCTTGTGAAGGTTCTCATTCATCCAGGTCATGGTATTTTGGTTGTATTCAATTAGATCAAATGGATTGAAAGTAGTTCTTGAAGACGTTTTGCTAGTCATCCGACTGGCTTTCTCAATCAGAATGACTATTCAAGAATCTGCGGCAATTATGTACCCTGGAAAATCCCAATTAGCATTATCACAGCCAGGTGTTAAGGGCGTGATTAGATAGTGGATAAGAGGTGTATAGGGACGCCCAGAGTAAGGTGTTTAAAAACAGCATTGTACATGGCAGACAGTTGGTGTCGAACCCCCCACTCTATTAGGCTTGGTTCTTTATTTTCACATAAATGGCCTCCTTAACACCTCTCTTGAAACCAGTCACGTTCCTTCGCCAATATTTAAACATTACAATCTTCAAAGGTATGTCCTTTATCCTTAAGATGCAGGTAACGGCTGAGTCCTGACCGAGGAATTGGCTCTTCTGTCTGGGCATACGTTGATGCATGTTGTGTTTGGTCCCCCACATACAACAGAGCATTTCATGCACTGCACTGCATATATGAGTCGCTTTTCTTGTGTTTTGGTATTGGGTCTTTCGGAGTACCAATTGCGCCTCAGTGGGTTGTTCGGTTTAAAGCAGACAGGGATACGATGTTTTTGAAAATTCTTCTTAATTCTCAGGGGGGCAGGGGTCTCCGGAAATTAAGAAGAATTGGGGGAGACCAAACAGCAACTGCATCAAACGTATGGCCCAGCACAGAAGAGCCAATTCCTCGGGTCAGGACTCAGCCGTGTTTACCTGCATCTTAAGGATAAAGGACATACCTTGAAGATGTAATGTTAACATATTGGCGAAGGAACGTGACTGGTTCAAGAGAGGTGTTAAGGAGGCCATTTATGTGAAAATAAAGAAACCAAGCATAAATAGAGGTGGGGGGGTTCGACACCAACTGTCTGCCAGTACAATGCTGTTTTAATACCTTAATCTGGGGCATTCCTATAACACCTCTTTAGCCACTTATCTAATCATGCCCTTAACACCTGCGTATTGTGATATGCTAATTGGGATTTTCCAGGGTACATAATTGCCGCAGATTCTTGTACAAGTCACTGAATTGAGAAAGCCAGTAGGATGACTAGCGAAACGTCTTCAAGAACTACATTTCAAGTCCATTGATCTAATGATACAAACAGATATGAACATACTAAATGCACAGGCAGAAAAGCACTGGATACAGACATCTTAAGTAAGGCTTATGTGGGATGTGTGCTAATACATTATTTGATCTGCAGGATCGTAACGGTGTGTTGTGAGTGTAAAAGTACAGTGTTTTTATTATAAGTTTTGTGTGGATTTTGGTACATTTATTATTGAAGCACTGGTGCTTGTACTAACACCAAATATATTTATTGTTCTGGGGCACATTCTGTAATGTATGGGACAATATAAAGACCAAAGGTATTTAAAGGGCATGTCCACCCTTAACACAAAAAATTAGTCACATGTGGGTTTCCTGTCTCAACCCAGACAGAGCATATATTTAGCACATTATTAGATGTATTATTAACTATATATTTAATTATAATTATGTCTCCATTCTGGCAAAGTAAGCTGGCTCCTCCCTCTATGCATTCAATCAATCGAGGCTGTGTCTGCTGACATCAAACTATGATTTAATGCTTTTTCCCAGTTGCCTCCATGCTCATGCTCAATCTTATAAAAAGCTTATTGAGCAGAGGGAGAAGTCAGATACTTTTTTCATAGTGGAAGAAAACTTATCATTAATTATCTGGGTATAAATATATGTAATAAACTGGTAAAAATAGCAGCTAACTGACAAGTTGAGTTTTTTTAAAGGGTGGACATGCACTTTAAAGGCATGTCCACCCCCCAAAACTATAATCCCCCCAAATATGGCCCCACCATGTAGTGTAGTTAATCACTTACCTCACATCCCAACCTATCTGGTTCTCCTGTGTAGTCCCCCAAAGTCCCAAAACCTGACCACCAGGAGGCTAGCAGAGTCCATATAGGACACTGCCTGCTACGGCCTCCCGGAGATTCCTGCCATGCGTGCTGCAGCCCTTCTCCCCCCTCCCTCCCCCTCCCTCTCCCTCCCTCTCCCTCCCGTTCTACTCCCTCCCCTAGCACAAATCCCCCTTAATATCATGCTCCCCCATGTCTCCCAGCCCCAACCGCATGTTTTTTTTTTAAAAAGCTCCTTCCCCTTACTTACCTCTCCGCTTTCCTCGCTGCACTGAATGACCGGCAGCCGCGTCCGTGATTGGCTGCCGCTCAGGTTATCACAGACGCGACTGCCGGTCCCGCCCTCTGCTTGCATTCTGCAAGCAGAGGGCCGGCAGTGCGGCGGAGGATCGAGGGGAGGTAAGTAAGAGTTGGGGGGCTTTTTTTAAAAAAACTAAACATGCGGTTGGGCTGGGGGACATGGGGAGCATGATATAAAATTTATTTTAGGGGTGGGGACATAGCCTTTAAGAATGGGCAAGACGACATTTGGACTTTTGTGAGGGGGTATGGGGCCATTTTGTGGGTATGTGTACAGTCTATATACATTTTATTACTGGGGATATTTGAGGTTTTATTTGTATTACTGAACTGGGCTTGGCATTTATTACAACAACATCAAGAGTCTTATTACCAAGAGCTGCAAATCCCTCTGGGTAGTTCATGTGTTTTTGGTATTTAGTACCAGAAATCCAATTATTAGCTTAATAGTTATAGCACAAGTGCTGTTACTAAATACCTGTGGTGGCTGCATGGTTGTCTTTTGTAATACCTGCACAGCCGGCACAAGTGAGGGGGTAATCTCACTCTCGCCTATTTAATTAGCAATTAGCACAATTTGACCCCACATTTTAAAACAGCCACAATGTTTATTCTACTTATGGGTAGTGAACTTTGTGAGGTGTGTATAGTGTGGGTGAGGAGTATGTAAATATGGGTATAGCGTTTATAGTTGCACAATACCAAACACTTTTATTGAACTTGGGCACCCTCTGTAATATATCAGACATTATAAAACACCATTGCTAAAGGGCTGATCAAAATGTGTCTGCTGAAATGGAGAGCGGAGGGTTCAGCAGCTCACCACCAATGTTGATATTAACAGTGGCTGCTGAAACCCTCCAGCTCTCCGTTTCACCAGCCACGTTAAAGGACAATAATACAAAAAAAAAAAAAATCACCCCCATTACATGTCCAACAGTTACAGCAAGCTGAATCACTTTCTCACATTTAAAACGTGCTGCCATTCTTAGTATCACACCGCGAAGATGAGTGCTAAAAGCCTCCTCACAGTTGGCTCGAGGCCATAGTTAACATAACACTTGTCATTGGCTGGTCGGAATGTCTGTTACAACCTCTCTCCTCCATTCTGCCAGTCAAACAACCTTGAAAATTCCTGTTGCTTAGGATACAGCCTACATAATCAAGCAGATCAACGGGGGGTTGTGGGAGTGTTTTTTCACATTCTAGCTTTGATATTTAGAGGCAGACAGAATTGTTCCCCCCTTCACAGCATGGCTAATTGAAGGTAACTGAAGGCAGTGGAGGCTCAAAATCAGGGGGGAAAGGGAAAATGTATGTAGAGGGCTGTACTCTTTTTAAAGAAATTAAATTGAAAAAAATGCATTGAGGCAATACAGTATCATTTAAGTCAGCCCTCACTTCAGCAGACATTGTTAGTTCAGCCTCCAGTTCAGCAGAAACTGTTAGGTCACCCTCTGGTTTACCAGCCATTGTTAGGTCAGCCTCTAGTTTACCAGCCACTGTAGGTCAGGCCTCCAGACAGTTCACCGGCCAGTGTGATATAACAGTGGACTGGTGAACTTGAGGGTCAACCTAGCAGTGACTGGCTAAATCGAGGGCTGACTAGCAGTGGGTGGTTAACTAGAGGGCTGACCTAACAATGGCTGGTGAACAGGAGGGCTGACTTACAGTGTCTGGTGAATTGGAGGGCTGACTTAACAGTTACTGGGAAATTGGAGAGCTGACATATATATGCCACATGGAGGGTGCTAATATATGTGATCACAGTGACTAGTATGTACAAGTTGTCTACATAGACTGGTACAATAAATTGCCCACACAGACTGGTACACAAAAGTTGACTACACAGAATGGTACATAAAGAGACTGGGACATACAAGTTGCCAACACAGGACTGGTACCCAAAAGTTGTCAACACAGAATGGTACATGCAAGTTACAGTGACTAGTACATGCAAGTTGCCCACAGTGATGGTAAATACAAATTGTCCACAGTGACCGGGTACATGCAAGTTTCCACAATGACTAGTACATACAAGTTGCCCACACAGACAAACTTAGAGGGCATCTCTTTCGGAGGAGTTTGGCATGCGCAGTGAAGCCCTTCCCTTGCCCCCTCTTTTCCTCCTCTTCCCGTTTTTTCTCCCTTCCCCTAACTCCAAAACCTTTTCTTGTAGCGTAGCTGTCCTATCCCACCCCCAGCTGCTATGTTTTAGCTGCAGCCGCATCTGTGGCTGTTTTTTTTTACTCTATACATAGGTTTGGAGGTGGGATAGGGAGTACTACCTATCCTAAAAGGTCTATCTGAGGGTGAGATGCCTTTAATTAAGAACTATAAATAATGTTATACAGTAGAATGATATACAGACAGTCCCGAGTTACAAAAATTCGACTTACATGCAACTCCTACTTACAAAGTGAGAGAAAATGGAGTGGCTAAGGGCAAACACTTGGCAGCCTTTAAACCTTCCCCTTTACCACCTGCGCTGTACCAGAAGCAGCTGATAAAAACAGTTGATCGCAAAGTGTCAGCACCTCAATCCATTTTAAAAATGCTGCAAACATCTGTCAATTTGCATTTAATAAATAGGTATATGTATAACTTAAATCAAATTCAACTTAAATACAAACTAGCAGAACCTACACGGTTATTCAATAACAAAAGTTCTTATTGTTAAAAATAGTGCTATTTTGCCCCAACCAATCAGATGGTAGCTTTCAAATGTTAAATAAATCTGATTGGTTGGGGCAAAATTAGCACCATTTTTAACTATAAGAACTTTTATTGAATCTCTGCATGGTCTGTAATTTGGTGACTGCCTGTATATATATATATATATATAGAAATATATATATAAGATATATATATGATATATATGATATATATATATATATATATCTACACACCACACACACACACACACACAACACAAATAATGTTAGTTTGCTGTATCTGAAAATACTGAAATTAACTGTTTTGGGTTTTGTATGGTAATTTAAAGTCATGAATGCAGATGGTAATAGGTCACAAATATCCATGGAAGCTATAAAGAAGTAGCAGCTATACTGTTATAGAAAAATAGCAGTATGGTTATCCAAACAATTACCACTTTCACCTACTTAATATTTACTCCGCTGTATCTATGCTTACATGATGCTGTTATCTAAACAGATTCTTCTTATTTTTTCGACAGAAAAATACGCCAGGAATGCACTTGTTTCTCTAGTATGTGACCTCAATTCCACAGATCTGCGGTACTCTTGATTTGTGGGGATTTTAAACCAAACAAAAAGTTACATTCAGATGTATCACCAATAATTTTCTGGAATAAATGTCTACATGGGTAAGAATTCATGAGAAAAGGTTTTCCGCTATTTAGTATCATTGATTAATACTTTGAAAGGACAAACAAACTTGCGTACATGTTGTGTAGAATAAATTTTGAAATATATGCAAGTATTTGCTTAGTAGTTTTATATAAGAACATTAGAAATTCATTTATATGCTTGGTGCATACGCTTTTTGATCCTGTGCAATATTACTTAGTACATTCTAATGCAATATGGTGCTTGGGGTCTATGGATTTTGAAGAGGTAAGCTAGCAACAATCCATGTCGTGCTAGTACAATCTGTGTCCATGGAGGCTTGTGAGCATGTACACCTACTGGCCATGCTCCCTGACCCCAGTAATAAATGTCTTAAGCAGATGTCTTCACACAAATATGGAAGCACATAAAAATAAAACAGGCACTATCACCCAAATCCATGTAAACGCCAGCTACCCAATGTGATATCAAGTAGCATGGTTTTATACTGGTTTACGTGGCTGCGTAGCTTCTGGTAATTTTTGCAAACTATGCCAGGCACCGATGCCAAACCCTTGCAAAATTCAACACCTTTTAATTAGTGCCGTTAAAAAAAGTGCTACTTACCTGACCTGCTTCCGCAATGCAGTGTGCAATGATAACTGTATTGCTAATCAAATCTTTGTGGGTTCTCCTTTTTACGGCCTTCAGGAATATTGGTATAATGAGATTCCCTCATGTATCTGCATTATAATGCTGGATGGGGGCAGGAAATTCAAATTTCTGATCACTGATATTAGTTATTTTTTTCCAAAGCACTGGCAATTTACATGCAAGAATGGCCTGCCTGTGTGTCAGCCTACAGCGAATGGGCCACTTCATTGTGAAATGAGATGCTAGAAATCAAGGTGGATAATGCCTTGTTTTCTACTAATTCCCCAACACATTCCACTTCCAAAAAGGATCTTGGTTGATTGGGAAAGTTTAACAGGGAGATTCATAAAAGTTCTAATAGTTTAAAATGGTGCTAATTTGGCCCCAACCAATCAGATGTTAGCTTTCAAATGTTAAATAAGATCTGATTGGTTGAAGCAAAATTAGCACCATTTAAACGATAAGAACTTTTATTGAATAACTGTATGTATATTATAGTCTCCATGAATGTCTATTCCATGAGACATGTCTCACTCATGTCCCTCATTTAACTAAATGGAGGTCTTTTAAATCAGACCTTTACAGTCAAAAAGCTACAAAATGTTGGAATTTCTCAAGAAATAAACTTGAATAAAAGCCTCATGAACTGTAAAGTTTTTTTGTCTTTTATTTTTTAACATATAAATGTCTTTCTAACTATGTCATTGGGTGTCACACTGTAACAAAAGTTCTTGAGGAATAACTGGCTGTAATATACAACAGCGCCCGCTAAGGACGGCTTGCGGTCATACATCTATGCCGAACGTTGTTAATTAACGAACGTTCGGTCCACCATGCGGTAGTAAACTACAGCCCAATTGTATTCTATGGAGATCGTAAATCACAATTTGTGTATCCTGAGTTTATGATCATTATCGGTAAAGTACGATCCTTATCATTAATTTACGATAATGATTGTTAAAGTGATTGGAAATTAACAATTGGTTTAATGAACCATGCATTTATAAATATGGCCCCAAGTGTCATATCAGGCACACGTGACTTGAACTAAACACCATGCTTAGAGTGCAAAGAAAGTTAACATGGGTCAAACTGAAAGTTCCTTATTAATCTTTAGAGATATAATTCACTGGTACTTTGCAATCACTCAATATAGGAGAGAATAATAGAATCTATAAGTTTATCTCACAATTATATTAACTGAGTAATTAAAGTTTTATTGTTTGATGGAACAATTATATATTCATAATGTACTATCACTGGTATACACAAACAAGGTTTGTAAACTTGAGGAGCAGCTGATAACAGAGCAATAGGGATTTTTGTATCAGGCTGGGTGCTGCAGTAACAGTGCATGCAGTAATTTCCACAACATTGCTTTTCCCAGGACAAAATGTAATCAGGGTGGGTGGGTGTGACTGTTTCTGTGCCCACATAACATAGCACCCTAGTTTATATTCTAGCTCTTCTGATAATCATCTTCTATATCCATGCCTGCAAAGTTATGATGGATCCTACTAAATACCTGAGTATTCTTCTGGAAATAATCTTCTAACAATTGCAAATTGGCGTCATTAATGCAAAAAGACTTGTTTTAGCTGTTACCATGCACAGTCAGATAATTTTACATATTGATTATCATATTAAATTAGCATCTATTAGTAGTAGATTCACATTCGTGTTTTAATGCAATTCATCACTGTGATTGGCTATTCACTGTAGATAATGCGATGCATCGGAAGCACGAGGCAGAAGCAATCCAGTCCAGGCGATAAATGCTTCAATGACTAGAAAGGAAAAAATAGAAAAAAGAACTGATTGTGATCTTATAAGGCAAAAGAATGCATCATGTACACATGATTACTCATACTAAGACACATTCAGTACATGACACTAAATAATCATTTTTATTGACCAATGTTTCATTTGGAGTTAAACTGAAGAATATGTATTCTTTTATTATGAAGTCATAAGGACTTTGACCTCTTTTAGGTCATTAATGATTTATTAAGAGAGTTTTTCTATAGATGTGATGTGTATATTGAGGTGTGCCATTAAATTGCATCAGCTTCATAAGCTTCATAAGGCTTGGACTGCTATTGTAGCAGCAATAGTATATATACAGTAGTGGGATTACTCTATAACTGTACAGGATTAAATACCGCATTATTAACAGGACTATATACTACATTATATACAGGATTAAATACAGCATATTTACAGGACTATATACAACATTATATACAGCATTATATACAACATTATATACAGGATTTTATACAGGATTAAATACAGCATTATTTACAGGACTATATACAACATATTATACACATTATATACAGGATTATATACAGGATTAAATACAGGATTAAATACAGCATTATTTAAAGGACTATATACAACATTTATGCAACCTATATATACAGGATTATATACAGGATTAAATAGCATTATTTACAGGACTATATACAACATTATATACAGTTATATACAGCATTATATACAGGACTATATACAACATTATATACAGCATTATATACAGGATTATATACAGCATTATTTACAGGAATGTATACAAACTATATTCAGCATTATATACAACATTTATACAGGATTATATACAGGATTCAATACAGCATTATTTACGGACTAGATACAACATTATATAGGATTATATACAACATATATACAGCATTATATACAGCCTTACATACAGTATATACTGTATATAATTGGGGATCTCAACGCCACTAGCCTAATTATTTGTTGATTGCCGCTTTACTGTGAGTCATCACCATGACAAGATATATCTTGATAGTTATATGCAAGGTGTGTGTGTGGTCATTGTATACCCCCTTAATTTCTGGCTTTACAGTATTTTTTTATTCTCTGCAATTTTTTTTCCAGATTAAAATGTGCAATGTCTTGCTGTTTTATAAATAAATAACAATAATATACTGACCATGCTGGATTATTTACATTATTATTTTAGCTGCTAGTTGCTAAAAAAAAAAAAATAGATAACTAATGTACCATGTAATCTGATATGAAAAGCTCTTTGTTGCACTTTAACAAGAGGTCTATGGTTTGCCAAGCACACATTTTGCTGCCAGCACACTAAGGGGTAGCTGCAATATATTTCACTATCGCAACCTACATGCACTATTTTGCAATGTATTAACACTTTGCGACCGTTAATACATTGCGAAAACGCTAGCGGGTAGTTGCAACCTTTTGCGCATATTTTAAGACACCATGAAGAGGTGTTATTGTCGTGCAAAAAACTAGCGTAAAACCCGGCACAAAATTTATTGCATCGCTTTGAGTTGCACAAAGAAAAAAAATTGCGACTGGTGCAGGCAGTGCAAAATCTTCACTAACACGTTAGTAATAGGTTAGTTGGTGATTTTCTCCTTAGCGCGGGAATTGCATCTCCCTGTAAATCCTGATCCATATCTAAACCTGTCCTACTATGCACAATTAGACCTGGAAAACATATCTGTGTAGTCCTGTGGCCTTCATCAGCTCATGTTTGCCTGATTTGACCATCATGTGGTGGATGGCCACCATTATGTGAGTAATATTTTAGTACATTATTCTACCAATTCTTATTTTTTCTTACAGAAAGAACAGCAAGGGACTTACTATTTGGCAATCAAAAAGCTATTAAAATATCATTCATAGGACAAAATGTTTTTGATTATATAATAAAACAAGGGAATGATTTCTCTTATCGTCCACTTTTGCTTAACATCGTAATGTCATTGTACCAGCTTTTGCAGGCTGCCTCATGATAAATCCATTATCCATCTGGTTAGATTGTTTTTCTCATTGTTAAGTGTTTTTTGTTTCTTCTGCAGCAGGAAAAAAAGACTCCTAAGTAGAAAAATGGTGGTTTTGAATTTTTACAATGTGAGACAATATATTTAATAAATGAGCTTATACATATCTATAAAATGGTTCTGTTTTTCACAAATTACATTGTATTAACTAAAAGATAAAATTAAAGGTAGTCTGACTGAATTGTTGTGGCTGTGTGATACATGTTAAACCTGGCATTCATGGGTAGATCAATTTGATTGGTTCGGTTGAACAAAAAGAAATGGAAATACTGATGTGCATGGCCTCTGTTCTCTAGACTGCCTGACATATCAGGCAGCCTATCAATCAGAAAAGGATCGGACCAGTCATTAAAAGTTTCTGACAATAGACAGAGACATTCAGAAACATACAAAAAGCTGTGCCTCCCTTCCCTTGCTGTGGCTGCTGTGATTTATGAAATTAACCTATGGGTACAAGGGGTTCCCATAACCCACTTTAGCGGGTAAACCCCCCACTAAGTGTCGCCATACAGGCACATACATGTAGTGCGCACACAGATCAAAACAAGGAAGTTGCTCATTGCTTCCTAAAAGCTGACAGCCAATCACATTATAGCAGTTTTTTGTTTTCAAACAAATTCATGTTCTGTCCTAACAATGATACATAAATACAAAGAATTTTCAACAAAGAAAAGTATCTTTACAGTGTATTTCTTAGATAGCACAAATGTAAGAAACAAGAATATTAACATTCCAGTAAATATAGCAGTACATGTAGTCTGGAGAAACTGTGACTTTTGGACAGTGTTCTCTAAAACTGAGCTTTACCAGGTGTGCCCCACTGCATGAGTAGAGAATCCAGGTGTTGCTAGTACAACCTACAGCTTATGACACCATCAAAGAGCCACACCCCCTGACCCCAGTATTTACTGTTCTATGCACAGACTATTTCCTATACTGACATCTTCACACCAATATGAAAGTCCCTGAAAAGACTGCTTGTTACCCTGCAGTTTATTTTAGCCACAGATAGCCACAGTAAACTTTTGCAAAATAATTTCTTTTAAGTTTTGGTTTTAACTGTGCTTGGGCTAATTGATTAAATTGACTCATGCATATTGGAGTGGTACTAAATAGAAAAGAGTATTAGGCTCTGCTATTTTTATCAGAGTTTGTCAGCAGAAACCATGTAGGTTAGGAATATGGGCAGCACGATGTTTGCATGTTTGCATGTTCTCCGTGTTTGCGTGGGTTTCCTGTCATAAAGACATACTGATAGGTTGTATGTGTTCAATAAATGGCTTTGTAAGCTCTTCAGTGTATCGGTCAATAGGGCCGAAATATTGTTTTTTGGAATATTGGAATATTGACCTCGGAAAACTTCTTGGCTTAGTCATGGCTATCATTTATGGTGTGTACCCAAGAAAACATCAAAGCTCATGCTTCTCTGAAAGAATGGAAGGGAGGAATGTAAAGAAACATTCTCCTTATTCAAAAGTCATAGTATTCACTAGCTTTGAAAACTACCTGTCTAGTTATTTATCTTTTTAGACACAAAAATGGTGTGAAGGGTCACACAACATTGGTCAGGCAGTGGCTTCGGTTCCATCTGTGTTGGGAAGTGCAAATTACTTAATAAATAATTGGAAGGCATACAATTTCCTTGTATTTGTCTATATACTTCTAGTATGCCTTCAATTTACCCATTAGCTTGCACTTTAGGTCTTTAGGTCTAATAATGCTGTATGGTCTGGATATTATCAGGGAGATTCAATAAAAGTTCTTATCGTTAAAATGGTGCTAATTTTGCCCCAACCAATCAGATCTTATTTAACAGTTGAAAGCTAAAATTTGATTGGTTGGGGCAAAATTAGCACCGTTTTAAACGATAAGAAGTTTTATTGAATAACCCTGTATGTATTTTAAATGTTTTTATTGCCCACATTGTGTCATCCCCATAACAGGCTATGTAATCAATAAAGGGATTTTACTTTTAACACACTGACAAGTAGAGTGGTACAGATTTCTTTTCTTCTTTTTTTGTTTATAAAAAAAACTGCAGAAAATAATGCACTTTAAATATGCCCCTAAAAAGCATGGTCCTGATAAAAATATACACTGTTAAAAAAACTATTCCTGAATGTGTTCCGGTAGTGAATGCTCTGTCAGATAATGATATTGGGGAATAAGAGAGGGATTCCCCTCAAGCACTTTTTGCAATCCGATTTGTGGTTTAGGGGCTATTACTGAGATATCTTATTGGTGGTCTGCATGATCAGGGGCCAGTCCCACGAAGGGCCCCCCCAAACCACAAATAAAATGAACATGAATAACTAAGTTGAATTAGTGATGAGTTTTAATTAAAGGGTAGGAAGACTGAAGCTTTATTTAGTGCTGGAGAGTACAAAGCACTAAATAAACAAGCAGTAAAAAGAAAGCTTCAGAACATATGTGAGAAAGCTATGCATTTAATGTTAATAGAATTGAAGTTAACCAATGGGAAATAAATCAATTGTGGACTGAAAGTAAAAGTAGCATTCAAATAAACTTTAAATAATGTAACTAATACTAAGAGGTCGAACTCAACTAAACTACTCCAAATACGTGATACATTATGGACACCACCAAAATGGAAGAACAAGTAGCTAAAGACTGGGATGCCTAAAGCCATTAGGTCAAGCAAGAGTATTTCCTGTGATATGTCCTAATGCATGTGGATTGGTTGGGAACAAAACAAGGTCCTAATTCTACATTTCCACTGACATGTGGAAACACGCAGAGGAGTATAAAAAATAAAACGTTGTTTCAATATAAGGTAAACAGTATAGCCAATAGCCCTACCAAATATAGTAATCAAAATTTACTACATAAGTGTGGTTGGTTATAGAAAAAAAATACACAAAAAAAGAAAAAGAAAGAAGAAACAGTGTTGAGGAACTCGTTATTAAATACCACCAAAGATACTCTGCCGGAACACTTGCTGGGTGTCTATGATGATGAAATTATCCACATGAAGATACAAGAAATAAAATAAAATATATCATTCTACCCACGATAATAAGGCCCCTGATTGAGAGGAAAGAAAAGGATACTTTCTTATTCTTAAGATATTTATATAATATAATTACCTGTTAGTCCTAGCAGTAGTAATTCTGCTGCAAATATTTGTCTTCAAAGGAGACGAAAAATTTATCCCATAACACCCAAAAGCAAGATGGCAAACTAATCAGGCTAGAAGAGTGTTACACACACTCATTTTTTTTTTTCTGTTGATTATATTCAACTTATTGAGTCAAATGTGAGAAACCTATGCTAAACTTTCAGGAGGCCAATTCAATGTGTCTAAATGTCAGTTGTTTGAATCCATAAAATGACACAATGCAGACCAACTGCAGACCATTGTCTGTAGACCATTGTAAATACATTGCCCAATGCCAGATCCCTTAAGGTGTGAAATTGCTATTGTGCCAGTGCCCATCATAATTTCCCAGTGTTTTTTCCCCCTAGAACTAGATGTTGTCACAACATGTGATCATACTTTATGAATACATAATTGCAGAGTAAGAGGAAATTAGATCAATTACAATTCACATTGTCACATAATACAAGTTAACGATACAGAATGTATCTTTTAGTTCCACTTGATCTGCTTCCGTTGAACTTGAATGATTTTATTTCCACACCAGCTTAATACTGGGCAGATGCCCAGTTTTTGTTCATTCTAGTTGCTGGGAGTCCACCAGTAAATGCTTTTTGTTCAGAGTTTATTTTTAAATACTTATTATTGTAAGATGATCTTTTTTGCATAAGGGACACACATTTAAACAAATAGGGCAAAACCCCACAGGCCTGAAATGCATTTGCTGCAGAAAAAATATCTCACAAGCTGCTCATTTATGTCACACTGAAAATAGAGCCAAGCAATTTACTAGGAAACAATGAAACAGGTGCAAGAAGAAGGTTGTGTACCTCAATCAGCTGTAAATCCAATATATAAAACATCAGATAAAAGAGCAGTCTAATAAATGCATAGCATCAATACTGTTTTATTTAAATGTTAATATGCTGGCATGTGCTTGTTTTAAAGTCCCATAAAGGCATCTAGTGTATCATTTGATTCCATTTTTAAGTAAGCTTGTTTATAGAGTCTAAATTTAAGAAAATATGTATATAAATGATTTGTAGTATACAGTATATAGGCTTTTAATGTTTTTATTCCAATGCTGGTAGTGACAGTTACCAAAAGTGAAGGTAACATGTTTCTTGAACAGAGAGTATAAATTCCAGGGATCAGTCAGAAAAGCAGGAAGATGTTATAGATATGATACTCTTTACACAAACAATTTCCCCCATTTGACAGACCTTACATAACAGGCATGTGCAACCTCTTCAGGTGATTCTCTATCATACACAAAGAGTTGTGTTCTACCAGGTGTTTTGAAATATTCAACCAACCAATTCACCTTTAATTATAAATTAATATACTCCTTATTTAATGACAGCAGCTGGAGCATATGCATTCCAGGATATGAAACAATTGTGTATTGACCTTCAGTAATAGTTATTACAAACACCTATAGTTTAGTCAGGTATGCCTAATGAAAAGTCAGATGCCCACCCCGCCCACAACCCCGCGGCGGCGGGAGACCACCCGCCGCCGTTCCCAGCAGCCCCTCCAACCCGTTCCCGCTCGCGGCAATCTCGGAACGGGAGGCTAGGAGGGGCTGCCGGGAAGGGGCCGCAGCAGGTGGAACCCCTCCAAGCCCCCCGCCCGGCCGCTCCCGGGGAGGGGAAGGGAGGGAGCGCTGGGAGGGGTGGAGGTCCCTCCAGGGGGCCCTGAGAAGGGCCTTTTGGGCTTAAGGGGTCCCGCAGCTCGAACCGGGACCCCCTCCCGGCCTTGTAAGGGCCCTTGCGGCATTGTAAGTGCTTTGGCGGGGGTCCCGCAGCTCGACCGGGACCCCCAGTGTGGCAGCTCTTAAAAGAGCCCTTGGGCGGCGTCTCTTTTTTCACCTCTTATATAGGTTTGCAGAAACCCCTAATTCATTTTGATTTCTGGTCAATTTTTTAATTTCGGCAAACCTATATAAAGAGGAGCTTTCCGCCGCGGAACTCAGATGCCATCGCAGTAGATGGCTGAAGAAAAGAAGCGGCTGGCAACATCGGCTCCGCTGAGGCCGGCAGTGGCCAGCGGGCTCACTGTCGGCCGCCAGTGAGTCTGCTGGCATCGGCGATTTAGTGGGGTTGGTGTCGACAGCCGAAGACGTCGCCCAGGGCTTTTTTAAGAGCGCCACACTGGGGGTCCCGGTTCGAGCTGGGGACCCCGCCAAAGGATTGTCAGTGCCGCAAGGGCCAGGAGTGGGTCCTGGTTGAGCTGCGGGACCCCCAAGCCCCAAAGGCACTTGTCAGTGCCGCAAGGGCCTTGTCAGAGCCGCAAAGGCCCTTACAGGGGCCGGGGAGGGGGGGTCCCGGTTCGAGTGCGGGACCCCTTAAGCCCCAAAAGGCCTTCTCGGGCCCCGCTGGAGGGAGCCTCCCACCCTCCCAGCGGCCTCCTCCCTTCCCTCCCCGGGAGCGGCCGGGGCGGGGGCTTGGAGGGGTTGCCGGGAGGGGGTGCGAGGCGGCCCCTTCCCGGCAGCCCCTCCTAGCCTCCCGTTCCGAGATTGCCGCGAGCGGGGAACAGTGGGAGGGCGGCTGGGAAGTGGCGGAGGGTGGTCTCCGCCGCGCGGGGGGTTGTGGGCGGGGTGGCGTGTCTCCCGGGCGAAGTAAAACAGCCGTACTAGCAGAGCGAAACCAGTACCGCCGCTTTAAAAATAGAAGCGGCGGAACAGGTAAGTATCGCCGCGAAGGGTTAACGCTTCGTTAACTTTTCGCGGCCATTTTCGGACATTATAAATTCGCTTAAACGTGATTATGCGGTAATGTCCGCGAAAACGGCCGCGAAAAGTTAACGAACCTTTATAAATATGCCCCTAAGAATATATATATATATATATTATATAATATATATATATATATATATTATATATACTGTATAAAATAAGTGAGGTGTGCCTTGACATATTAGGAAAGAGATCCCTGCCACAAAGAGCTTACAATCTGAATGGGAGGGACAACATACAGGGATGGCATACAAAGTACTCAGACAGCTAACCATCATTAAAGCGCATGTCATCCCCAAACTAAAATTTAACTCAACCTGGCCCACTGTGAAGTTTAAAAAAATCTTTACCATTATCCTGCTCCATATGGATCTCCTGTAGTGCTTGTCTAAGTACAGAAAGTGTAGTGTAGTAGCTTTCTTCCTGTCCAAACAGTTCTGGCTCTGATTGTCCTCTTAGTTGTTTCTGACATGCGCAGGGGAGCCCTTTCCCCCTCCTTCCCACCATCCAGATCCATCTTTACCCGCTGATATTGTAGCTTAAAATTTTTAATATATCTTTTAATATAAGTAGCTCCCCCTGTCCAACCCCAAGCGCCAATAGTTCTTAAAAACAAATCTGAATCATACTTACACACTCAAGCGCTGGTTTGTTCTCTCTAAATACTTACAGCGCTTCACTCCCGCAGCAATCCATTGCTGGCATCCGCGTCTGTGATTAGCTGGCTCTCAGCCAATCACACATGCGGCTGCTGGCCCAGCCCCTGTTGCAACTTCCTGCAAACAGGGAGCCCGAGGAGTGCGCTGCCGGAATGAAGGGCTGTAAGTAGTTTAAAGAACTAACACAGTGTTGAGTCTGGGCAGGGGGGGGCTACCTTATATAAAAGTAATGTTTTAGAGTAGACATGCCCTTAAATAGTGCTGATTTTCAGAAAGGAAGGATAACAGTTTAGATAAAAGAGCTATAAATGTCACTGAAGAAGTGAGAGAGGGAGAGAGTTCCAAAGTACGGAGCAGCAAGAGAGAATGGTTTAAGATGGGAGGAAGCAGTGTTATTGGAGTTTGTACAGAAGATTGCCTTCCGTGGCGCTTAGGGCACATCCAGAAGAATAAGGGACCAAGAGAGAAGATACGTAGGGGTGCAGAGTGGATTGATTTAAGGCTAAAGAAGGGGTTGAATGTGATTCTATCTTGATGGGAAGCCACCTATAGACAGCAATATTAGGGTTGCAAGTTCTCTTTGAAGAAGAGTGAGATGATCCAAATGCAGAGTTTAAAAAGATTGGAGAGGGGAGAGATGACAGTACAGGAGACCAAGTAGCCGAATGTACAGTGGGGGGAGGGATACAAATTCCTCAAAAGGTACCAGTATTATTGTGTAGTGTTCAGAAAGGTAAATTGAAGTTAACATTTAAAAGTACTAATGGATGTTATCTGATCAGGTGAGCGAGGGAGTTCCAAAAGTAGGGAGCAGCAAGAGAGAATGGTTTAACCCAGGAGAAGGCAGTGTTAGTGGGGGGTTTCTAGTGAAGATTGGCTTGTGAAGAACGAAGGGCACATCAAGGAACATAAGGGGTCAAGAGAGAAGAAAGTAGGATGGTGCAGCAGAGTGAAGGAATTTAAGGTTAAATGAAGGGTATTGAATATGATTCTTTTTTTCATGGTAAGCCTCATAGACTGCAGTATCAGAGTTGTGGGTTCTGTCTGGAGGAGATAAAACTATTTACAATCCTAAGTTTAATATCGACTAGACAGGAGATAGAGACAGGCTGGAGACCAAAAAGCAGAATGTAACAGTAGTCAAGACGTTAGAGTATAAGGGCAAGCATGAGCATTTTAGAAGTGGAGCGAGAGAGAAAAATGAACTGATTACAGAACAGTATGGGTCCCAAAACTGAGCCCTGATGGACCTCCACACTAATGCAACTGGAGAAGAAGTCTTATTAGCAGAAGAGACATAGAAAGAAAGATAAGAAGACAACCAGGCCAGCTTTATTTCTGATGCTTATGGAATGTAAATTGCATAGAAGAGATGGTCCACGGTATCAAGAGCAGCCAATAGATCGAGGAGAATAAGGTCTTGAGAACTAGCCTTTGGGTTTGTAGGTCATTTGAAACCTTGCAGAGGAACATTTCAGTTGAATGACCTGGTCAAAATCTTGATTGCAATAGGTCCAATAGGTTAAGTATAGAGGTAATTAGTAATGCGTGTAAAGACAAGACATTAAAGTGTTTGACACAAACAATAAAAGGAGACATGGCAGTAGTAGGAGAGACAGAAAGGGTCCAGAGTGCGTTTTTTAAGGAGAGGTTTAACACGCGCACAGTTTGAAGGCAGCAGAAAATACCAGACTTAGGAGGAATACACAGATGGGAGCAAGAGTAGGGTTAGGATTTAGTGCAGTGTTTGAGTAAGAAGGGGATCATTGAATCAAGGTACACATAGAATGGGTGACAACGGGTTTGGGTATTTAGAGAACTGGGAAAATTCTGTTTCTTCAGTAGGGATGGGTTCCCCTCGATGTGTGATGATGGTTTTGGGTAGAAGATGGCTTGTGGGTTGGGAGGAATGTATAACTAAGTATCAGGGGGAACACAACAAGGTAAGATCATAGAACTGAGGGGATATGTTCTTGGGTAAATATTACAGAACAGAAGTGCACTTCTTTTGAAGGGGTATTATTACTCTTCTAAATTTATACATTTACAAAACATTTAAAAATTAGCAGGGTGATGTAAAAAAGTTCCATTGTTAAAAAAGGTTCAATTTGGCCCCACAACCAATCAAATGTGTTTATCATTAAAAGATAAAATCTAATGATTGGGACCAAATTAGAACCATTTTTAATGATAGAACTTTTATAACATCTCCCTGATTGAGCGTAGCTGCGTTGTTTAATGCTCAGGTAAAAGGGTAAATGAAAAAGAATAGGAAATTTAAAACCTTTAAATTAGAGGGAACAGAACATTCTTCATGATTATGGAGCTGTAATAAGTATTGCAAGAAAGCAATTAAACTAAAATAATAAAAAGTAAGAGGATGAACAAAGCAATAAACCTAAAATATTTTAAAGTATATCAATAGTAACTGATAACCACAGAGAATATGGGACCATTAATAATGGGTTATAAAAGGATGCCGGAAAGGCATATGTGCCAAACCCTTTTCCCCCTAAAATTCTATAGAGAAATATCCTTATAGCAGGACTAATTATATGAATGGGATAAAAGAAGAATATTTACTCTGACTGAAGATGGTGCAGAGACACATTAGACAAAGTAATATCATTGAAGCCCATAACCTGATGAAACATATTCAGATCTAAAGAGAGCAAATTTCCTATCTTCAGGTTAAACTTTTGTGGGTTATGAGCCTTGGATTGAGGATTGAAGAAAGTGAGTATACAAATTTTAACATAGTCAAATATTTTTAACATCTGTGGTGGGGAAATACCGGAAACGTTTTGTAATGATCATATTAATACTTTGCCTCAAGACCATTTCTAGTCATCTTGGTGCCCTATTGTGATCAGATAGCAATCCCATCGCGCTTAAATCACAGTAGTCCGGCCTAGCCCTCAAGAGTATTGGACTAACACTTCAGTGCCAGCACTTTCCAAGTATTGATATTAAACCCTTCAGTGCCAGCAAACTTCCCCAGAATTGTGATTACCCATTTCAGTGCTAGAGAGAGTATACCATTAACCTTCAGTGACAGCAGACATTCTTACTAATAATTTCGTGCAAGACTTTCCCAGAGTATTGCCTATTACCCTTTAGTGCCAGCACTTTTCCAGAGTATTGCAATGAACACTTTCAGGGCCGCAGAGTATTACCTCTTAACTCTTTCAGCTGCCAGCATTGACATGATATACATTGTGTACCCGCTTTCCATGTCTCCTCCATTGAAATGTTCACTCCCCTCTCTAATTCTAATTGGAGAGTGGGTGGAGAAGAAGAAAGAGGTAGGGTTAGTGATCTCACAGGGGCCACTGTAAAGAGAAAAAAAGTGTGCAGCAGCTTTTACGTAATTGTCATTTGTTTTAGCTGGGCTAATCTTTCCTTCCTTCCACTCAGTTCATGGGCAAACATTGTTTCAGGTACAGGAAGCTGAGTTCAGGTTCTCACTCACTACAATGTTACAAATTACAGCAGAACAAGGAGAGCAGTTGTAACACAAGCAAGTAAAAGCTGACAGGGAGATGGTGGGAACACCGGTAACACCTGGTTTAACATAGGCACCTTAGTTTCTTTGCCTATGTGGCCTATGCCTAAAATGGTCCTGCCTCAAAAACTGATTTATAAGTAGTAATCAGCATGGATTCAGGACAAATAGAAAAAAATGCTTGATTTATATGAAGATGTGAGTAAGAATTTAGATTCTGTGCATGGCGCCTCCCTATTGAGCAATTACAGAGCAGCACCCTGTAGGGAGGCAGCAGTTTTGATGCCAGAAAAAAAAAAATGCCTGGGGCACATGATTGTTCCATGTGCCTGGTGCCCAGATGCCAGGGCCCCCCAAATGTGTATGTAAAAGAACACGCATTTTCGGGATGTACTGTCACTTTAAATAGCAGGGAAAGCCGTGGAGCCACACTCCACTTCCGAACAAAGCATTACCCACTTTCAATATAAAAGCCACACCCCTTAAGGGTGAGGAGGGGGCAGCAATTGGAATTTTTCAGGTGCCAAAAAGTCTAGAGACGGCCTGGATTCTGGGATAGCGTGGATGTAGTAAGCGATTAAGCTCTTTGATACTGTGTCACACAGGTGATTAGCATAAAACTAGTTTACTGTTGGCCTTGAAAAAAAATATTTGTACATATTAGAAAAATTGGTGTGTGTGCAGAGAGTTGTCAACAGAGCTAAATCTATGAGGGCAAAGTGGCGTGCCCAAGGCTTTGTACTGGAGCCCACTTCTGTTTCAGTGTTGAGAGCAAGGTCTCTGTGTTTGCTGTTCACGAACTAAGCAGAGCATTGGAAACTCAAATAGTTTGATTTCTACAAAATAGTAGCAGAGTGATAGATGAGATTTTATGTTAAATGTAGGATGATGCATTTGGGGTTGAAAATGAATATATGTGTTCCCCCAAAACCTAAAGTTCGTTTTGTCAAAGCTTTAATTCAGCTCCCACACTGAGCTATTATACATACATGCTCCTCCCGCTTCACCACCACGGTCTGCACTTTCGGGTAAGACAGTCAGTTTCGCCCATGACAGTGACATCACAGCCAATCACTGACTGCCATTCCCGGGGCAGTCTCCACTGCGGCTGCCAAGAACATAAAAAGAACAGACAGCCACAGTGGAGATTGACTGAGAAACCCGGAAGCGGCGGTGGAGTGAGGAGCATTGTAAGTATAATAGCTCTTGTGGGAGCCGATATAAAGCTTTTGACAAACGATGTCTAGTTTTGGGGGGTAATCTACAATATATTCATTTTTGAAAAGAGGGGTGGGACAATGGACATTCTCAAACAGCAAATATAGCAGGAAGACACCAAGGCGCAAAACTAAGTTTGAAAACGATTTATTCACCAACCAAACACAACATGTTTTGAACGCTCATGCGTTCTTTTTCAAGTGCGTTCGAAAAATGGTTGGTGTCTTCCTGCTATATTTGCTGCTGTTGAAGGATTTCATTGGTGTGGATGTGGCAAGCTGCAGGAGTGGATACCTGAGAACTTGGGAGCAGCTGGACAGCTGGGACATTCTCTTTAAGAGGGTTATAGATTCAATGGAATGCTATAGGATGTTTTTTATATATTGCTATTTCATAATAACCGCCTTTAATATTAGTGTTTTTACGACTGCAACTTTACATAACATGGTCTATACAGGGTACTATGCTACGTGTGTGTTACGAATACCAGTTTCTCTGGGCGAGTGATCTGACCAATCAATCAGTTATTCGCCAAGGCCTTGAAGCACCACACAATCACTCTTGGCTCACACTGGCTATGCACAGGCCTGTTGGCAGCTAAATGGTTAGCACTACACCACTCACTCCAGAACCAAAGGGTTAATCAGCTCAACATTCACACTTCCTACCAGCAGTCACAGAGTTAAATTACATTAGCATTTACACCAAGCAAGTATTCCATAGAGTCCATCCAAACACATATAACTATCAAAGTTCTTTAGGCATCAAAGACCTAGAAAGTTCCCCATCTTGAAAAGTCTCCACAGAAATTTCAAATTACGACATGTCCCAAACCTTCCACATGATTTATAAACAACCAATATCAAACAGAATGACCCCTGTTGCATATTATCAGAGATATTAAAATCTCCCCCAGTTCTTCATCATGAAACCAGCATGTGTATAATTTGGCAGGCCTATCTTTATATTTATAAATACAGCATTGGCTTGTATAAATAATTTTCCAGTAAAATAATATTCTCAACGTTTCAATGATTACTAGGCCATCTAGACCTATGTATTAACTCCAGAACATCCTCTCTGATGTTTAGCAGGCCTACTAGTTTCTGTTAGAAGTTCTAGAAGAGTAGCCCTAACTATTATGACCATACAGATCTCAACTGTTAACCCTTACCTCCTCACTAAAAGGCATAAGCATTATTCTGTCATGACAGCTTGCTTCATGTACAGCACAGAACTTTTTGGTAAAGTGGGGTTTATGAATTCCTTACATAGTTGTTGATCCTTTCTGATTGCGCGTTTGAATTTTTTTTCCCCTACCTCTGAATAAACTGCTAGTTGGGGTTCATGAGTAGGCTAAAAAGGTGGACTAGATGGATGATACCTTATTCAACCTCCATACTATGTTAACAATTTATTATGTGTCACAGTAAGTAAACTGTAAAAAAAGAGCAATATAATGTATAATATGTTTGTTGGGCTGTAGTTTATCTTTCAAGTATAGTAAAAACTACAATATAAACCCCGCAGTCTGTGGGATATTTTAGAGGAGGCAGATCTTAAAAGGAAAAAACTTTATGAAGAGAACAGGCAGCAAAACTGTGTTTGCATTGTCTTCTGGCGATGTTAAATATCTGCCTTTAGTTTCCTTTAATAACTGCACCACTAATATGACGGTATGGCCATGCAACAATAAAGTGGTGCTAACAGGGATAATTATACAATTTAAAACACAACTGCTCTGAGTACAGAAACCTGACACAGACATCTGAAAGCACAAAGCCATGTACACCAAATAATTAGAAAAATTAATAGACAACCTTTATTGCACCCAAATCTCAACAAATACACACAATACTATAATAAAACCATCTAAAAAAATGCATACTACAGCTGTTGAATATACTAATAGGGCATTCCCCATGTATTAAATCCTACTATCAGTCTGCTTCATCCAGGTCATGGTATATCTGTTGCATTCAGTTAGATCAACTGCACTTAAAGTTTAGTTCTTGAAGGGTTTTGCTAGTTCATCCGACTGGCTTTCTCAATCAGAATGACTTGTACAAGAATCTGTTGGCAATATAAGTACCCTGTAAAGTCCCAGTTAGCATATCACAGCCAGGTGTTAGGGACCTTCTGATGCAAGTTGTGATTGCATTGATGGCTAAGGGTGTGTATCAGAAACTGCAAGGGGTAGTTAGCATGATCTAACTGAATACAACAGATATACATACTATAAGTCCCATGGGAGATAAACCGTTCTTTGGTCTCCGCACTGTGGTTATATAAATATATATATAGTGGGTATGTCCATACTTGTGCCACCAAGAGGGCAGCATGCTTCAGTTTAAAACGTCTCCACACTGAGGCCATAAAGGTGGTAAAGAGAGACACAGGTGCTATAAGACATACATGGTGCTTTAACGGGTTGGGTTCCAATTTATAGTAAGACCAGTCAGACTGAGACACAAAAACCACTATGTATATAGTTTGTATTTATTTATCTAGAAAGAAGAAAAAAAAATATCTTCATTTATCCCATTAGGGATCTGTGTTCCTAAATTGGAAATCCTTTACTTTGAGTAACCCTGGTATCACATTGCCTCCTCTGATGCCCAATAGTACCCTCTTCAATCCCATAAAGGATAACAAACCTGCTGTCTCTATGTTTATCGTGCATAAGTTTGGCCAGAGCACTATTTTCCAGTTTCCATTTTTTAACAGCTCTCACATGCTCTGGGATTCTACCGTTCATTTTCATTTGTTACTTATCACCACACTTGGACTTCAACAGGTTTACCATTAAGAGGTTTGACCCTTTACCATAAACATTTGTTGTTGGAGCCCATACAACTCATTTAATAATACAGCAAAATTTGTTAGATAGATTATTAGGAAGTTACAAGAAAAAGTACTGGTACACTAAATAACACTTTGTGTTATCTGTGGAAGAAAACCATGAGTGTGGACTAAATTGTTTTTTATGTGAATTGTATAACAATTGCATTATTAAATTGAACCATGCCAGGGGAGTTAAGAAGGCGACTTAGGGCAAGACCCTGAGGAAGTGTCTGTAAAGAGCTGGTCTCGGCAACAATATTAGGAGACATTTGTGGAAGGTGCTACAACAGGTGAAGATTCTGATGTGACTGATAAGCCTCACAGCCCAGAGGGTCCAGAGAGGCATTGGGAAACCATGAGTCCAGTTTAAAGGGTCACTATTAATCACGAAACAACTTTACATTTCTGAAACTACAATTGAGGAAAATGAGGTTCTCACATATTATCTGTGCTTGTTTTGTAATTAAATTATTAATGTTAGTGAGTACTCCATAATTCCCCCCAACCTCCCTTACTCGCTGCCTTCTTTTAGTGTCTGGACACTTATGTGTTCTGCACAGCCTCACACATGGACACTGCATGCTTGCACATCTCCCCCCTTCTTTCTTTTCTCTGCTGATTCTTTATGTTACAGAAGTGTGCTGGCAGGCAGGCAAAGAGGTCAAGCATGGGTCACATATTATAATTTCTGCTTCTGGAGTGAAGGTCTTTCCCTGTAAATGCTGTGATTTAAAATGAAGATTTCTCAGAATCTACTGCTCAGATTTAAAATCTGAAAAAGTTTTGGAGGAGTGGAATCTTGCGTAAAGGTATAATGAAAATTGATACCCTTTAAGTCCCGGTTATGTATGTCCTTAAGACACCTGGAGGTTTTTCCCCCTTTATGGACTCCAATGTGGAGACTGTTTTTAACTGAGGCACCCTGCCTCCTGATGACTCAAGTACGGGTCTACCCACTTGTTAAGCTACCACAGTGCAAACCATATCCGTGGTTGTGAATACTATACAGGGGATGCCCTGTTATGATATCCAACAGCTGGGGTGCATTATTACATTGGTTTTAGATGTTATATTATAGTTATTAGCATTTGATTTAACACCAAACTTGATTTTAATAAAAACTGGTTAGGAAACTAAAAGCAGATAAACAGTTAAACAGGCTATTTTACTGTTGGTATTTGCCAGAATAGGACTAGCAATTGTAGATTGTTATTTAATATTCAATCTTACAAAATAATTCCCTTGTAATACTGTGCAGGTGGCAATACTTGAGCAAGAGAAGTTGAATGGACTCAGTAGACAAAATCAGGGCAGATAGCATCAGATATGAGTCATCATCCCTGACCAGTAAGCAAATAAATAATCTAAGAACTGGCATAGATGTAACATCTGGATTAAAACACATAGTGCAACGAACAGCCTAAGGTGTGTCCTCATAATATGTGTAGGCCAAGGTAGGTGCCTCAATTAACAGGAGAATGTATGGCAAACATTTGTTTGCTAGGCAGATGTTCATTATGTTTCTAAGCCAATGCTATTTTTAAAGTTCTATGCCAGAAAACAATGTTTGCCTCGTAATTAGCCCCTATGTAATGTAACTGTTAATGAAGATTGCGCTCTCTGTATGATGTTGATGAGTAACTAATATTATAATGACCTGGGCCACTGCATAAATATGGATTGCATTTTATATCCACATATAATCAAGATGATGTGCTGTGAGATAATACAATTTTATTGTTCTGTTATAGATTTGTACAAAAAACTGAGAGTTGAATGTCAAGGTAATAAAATATTTTCTTGTTTTGATTTATATGCAAAAATCAACTAAACAATCTGACATATATGCAAAGTTATTTCATATAATTATATTCTTGGACTAAAGATACATTTAGCAGACATATTAGAAATCCAATGCAATCAAATAAAAAATATTGTTTCATCCTTATACCTACACATTTCAATAAAGAGGATTAAAGGTTTGGCTTCAGGAACAACATTTCCTCTCGATAACAGTTTTTTTTGCGCTGTCAAAATTTACAGATTTACATTCTGCTGAAGCAAGCCCATCGCAACATGTATCATCTGTTAAGGTGCTGATAGCAAGGTTCAACATCTGAAGTAAAAGATAAAATGTTGCAAAAGATTAGAGCTTTGCTTCAGAGAATGTGAAAGGACAATTTACTCACCTAGACCCCCGCTCTGCCATCCGCGACATCTCTACCATGGCGACTACCGCCCCCACCACCCCCCCTGGGAGGACGGGAGGAGTAGGAGGGCCCACAAGAACACAAACTCGTTTAAAAAAACAGCTGATTGCACGTATGATGATCAGCTGTTTAAGACCTGACCCCAAACTTCGGAACCGAACCGAAGTCCAGTGTTTTAAACAGCTGATTGCCTGTATGTTTCCTTTGTACGTGCAATCAGCTGTTTTAAACAAAGAGGTTAGACCTCCTGAGGGGGGGTGGGTCAGGGCCGCCTCCAAAGCCCTGATTCTACTACCTAGGGTGAGGACCTAAACGCACTGTCCTCGCCCCTGGGTTCGCTTTCTAACTCTAACTTTGCTCACCTCAAGTTTTCCTTCATGCATAACGCTCCCACTTCCGGTTCATAATCCAGTCACTTCTTTCAGCGCATGTCTCCTCATTGGCCAAAGTTGCAGACAGACCCCAGGAGCGGAGCACCAAAGGAAATCCAGGGAGTTAAAGCTAGAGTTACCAGTTGTCCTTTAAGGGACTGTGGTCTCCAAGTGCCATAATGAATACATTCCAACCTTTAAATGACTCCAGGATAATGCTGCAATCTATGCAAACCATAGCAGTACAGTAATACTGTGAGTAATACTGTGAGCTGTGACATCACCAGCACTATTGATTTGTTTCCCATGCTTGGCACGATCAGCGCCCAGATGTATATTACTGCGGTAATGGCCTTTAAATAGCTTCAGAAAAGATTGTTTTTTGGGGGGTGGGGCTTCTTACACAAAACACATTAGTAACAGTCAAACACTTCCTTGTTTATCCTGACCCGGGTTGCCAGATTGTCCCGATTTGGGCAGGATTTTCCCGAATGCAGGGACACAAACCCAGAGTCCTGCAGTCAAGGCTGAAATTCACACGCCCCAGAGCGCCCACTACCCACCCAGTTATGACACGCTAATCCCTCCCCCAACTGCGGCCACCCCTCAATCTCACCTCTGCCGGCTCCCCGTGATATCACTATGATGTCAAGCCCCACCCCTGATTGACTGTTGATTCTTACTTTACAAGACTTTAGCTTAAGAATACAGAGAAGAAAGAGACATCATCATAGGTCTCTTTTTAGAGGGCCCTTGTATGGACACCACAGTTATGCTTTAGGTATACTGTAAAGATCTTTAAAGGGCATGTCCACCCCAAAAACTATAATTTAACCCACTACTGGCCCCACTCTGTCAGTGTAATAAAATCCTTACCTTACATCCAGCTCCAAATGGTTCTCCTGTAATGTCCCTGTAGAGTCCCGAAAATTGGCCACCAGGAGCCTGGCAGAGTCCATATAGGACTCGGGAGAATTTTGCCATGCGCACTGCAGCCCTCCTCCCAGTCCCTCTCCCCTCCATTTGCTCTCCCCCCTAGTGTGTAACCCTTTTGGGGTATAGTAGGGCTCCTCCCCCAGCCCCAACCACTATAATTTTACAGAAACCCCCGCGTCATTACACTACCTCTTACCCCAGTTTTCTCCACGCTGGCAGCTGCGTCGTGATTGGCTGCCTCTCAGCAATTCAGGGACTGGCTGCCAGTCCAGCCCCTGACTTGCAGTGTTCATGCAAGCAGGGGCCGAGACACTACGCGGAGTGAAGGAAAAGAGGTAGGTAAGTAATGATCGGGGGAGAGTTTCTGAAAAACTATTATAGCGGTTGGGGCTGGGGGAGGGGAGTCCTACTATATACCAAAAGTTATTAAATGGGGTGGACATTGCTTTAAATGTCTTTTTTTAAAGATCCTGTGTGTTCTCCCTATAATGGTATCCCAATGGTATTATCCCTTATCTGTAACGTTTCTACCCAACTTTAAGCTGGCTAGGAGATTGTGAATAACGAAAGAGAATTTTTTTCATGTTAAAAAAAGCTTCCAAACGTTCCGGCTTGTTGTGTGCACGGAGTCAGAATAGCCAGTCGGGCGTGACAGACACAGGCCCGCCAGGGAACTCGCTGCATAAAGGGGAACAGTAATGCTGGATCAAGGGGAAAGTTAATGGAGAACTAAACCCAATTTTATACACCAGAATCTGAAAACCCCCCTCCCCCTAAAACACAATAAGCTATAAAAATACCACCCAGTAATGTATTAAGTAAATGTAAGTCTGAAGAACTGGATGAAGTACCTCTGTGGTATGTGCAGTGTCAGACCCACACCTCCTGACTCCAGTCAACACATGATTCCTTGCTTTAGCATCGTGTAAAAGGATTGGCTCGAGATTATTAATGGTGTGTGAGCATTGTGCAGAAAATAATGGAGCTGACCAAACTGTGTGATACTAGAATTGCTGTGTAAAAATAAAGCACAAACCAAATGTTTATTTAGGTAAATTTGCCACGCCCATATCAAAATGAGAGGTATGACAAGATTACTGGTTTTATATCAAGGTGTATACCTTCTGGTTCAGGGTTGTTTGTGGCTTTGTTGTCCGTTAGCTAGGCCACTCTACAATAGAGTAGCAAGCTTGTGTTTGATGCCCGCTACATTCTGTTTCAGCTGTGCTGCGTGCAGCGGTACGCAGACTGATATTGTCTGCATTACAGAATAACTGAGCGTCCTAATGACTGAGCGTTCTGCGTGACCTGAGCTGTGAGTTGCTGCGGTGAGGCGTGACTGAGAGTGTCTGTGTGACTGAGGTGTTGTGTGAGTGAGAGTGTCTGTGTGAGGCGTGTCTTGTGATGAGAGTGTCTGTGTGACTGAGGTGCTGTGACTGAAGTGTCTGTGTGACTGAGAGTGTCTGTGTGATGAGAGTGTCTGTGGGACTGAGAGTGTCTGGTGTGGACTGAGGAGTGTCTGCATAACTGCAAAACTGCATAACGTCGCGTTACTAAGAATGTCTGTGTTACTATTCCCTGTTTCTCCACTGTGTAATGGTGGCCATTGGCTCATATGACCAGCGATAGCGGACATATGATCATGGATTGTATAACTCGTAAAAAAAAATTCTGATAGGGAAAAATATTGTACGATGTCAGCTAATCACCATACACAGTTACAATCAGCTGATTATTAGCCACACCAATAATAGCATCAAATGGCCACCATAAGGCGGAGGCTTGTGATTCCGTTATTTATGAGAATCGCAACACAGCTGCATTTTCAATGGGGTGGCCACATTTTTTGAGTGCATGTGATCAGCATTTTTTTGTCACATATTGTATGCTCCTATGTTGTAAAAAACTGCGCGGTATTACAGTACAAATAGATGGTACGCACAATACAGTGGAAAAATATTCCCGGCAATGTGACTTTTATACCCAGGCACTACTGTAGTGGTGATTTTAAATCACCTGGCTGGGTCATTTTCAAAAACGCAGAAATTCTAAAATTTCCTAATAGGCGATTACAGACGATTTCCAAATGTTACAGTTTTTGAAAATTATTGAAAAAATTTAAAATCTCAAGTTCCGCAAGATCCAATGTTCCGTTGGAACTTAAAACCATCAGATAGGATTCGGATTGGGTTGAATTGGACCCAACATCTTTAAAACGAGCTACCACTTAACTGGCTGATCTCATTTCATATACTGTGAAATCATGGAAGTGCCATTAATACTGAAGTGTGTGGATTTGAAACAAAAAATTAGTTATGGTCCCAATATTTCAAAAGATCCCTACATCAAACAAAACAACAAAAATTGTCTACATTTTACTGTGTGACTATATTATGTTTTAAGCATTCCGCCAGTTCAAGAAAAGTAAATGTGCTAAAAAGAGAAAATGAAAAGTCGTTTTGATATCTATCCTCAGGATCTATAGTATATACTTACTGTTAGTTCTATCGACCCACGGTAGATCAATAAGTAATAAATTATTCCAATAGATGCATTTACGATCATTTGAAAATATGGTAGGGTAGACTCAGGCAAAGAGATCGGTGCATTCATCTGGTATTACCCATATTAACAGTGAATTTTACTAAAAGCAAAAAAAAAAAAAAGTGAAAACACAATGTAATGCATCTTCCAAAATAGTAAGTTCCTTTAACTATGGGGCCATATTAAAAACCCATGGGTATTGTTACTGTCCGACTGCGGCCATAAAGGTACCCTTGTGATCGACATTATGGTGAATTGTTCGTAAATGTTTGAGTGGTTGGTTGCTGGTAGAATATCAAGCAGTAGTAAAATACCACAATGGTTTTGGGTATTTTTTATAAAACTGCTTTCCAAAGAGTAAGGGTATACAGCCTCCCCATACATTATTTTCCTCTGCCTTCAATTAGTCATGCTGTGAAGGGGGTTGAAACATTTGTCTGCCTATAAACTGTTACTCAAAGGTAGCCATGTGAGAAAAACACTCCTCCACCCAACTTCATCAGCTTGATTATGTAGGGGTTGTCTCTAGAAACGAATAGTTCAAAGTTTGTTTGACTGGCAGGAGAGAGGAGAGAGGTTGTAAAGACATCTCCACCAGCCAGTGACAAGTGATATGTTAAACCATGGCCTGGGCCATCTAGGAGGTGGGGCTTTTAGCACTTATCTTGCTTGTGTTGATATCTAAGGAAGGCAGCCGGTTGTAAACGTGAGTAAGCGATTTCAGTGCTAGAAGTGTGGACATGTAATGGGGGGGTGATTGTATTTTTTTTGATATTGTTGTTGCTCTTAATCTGCAATCTTGGTGTAGATTTACTTACAGTTTTTTCAACATGAAACATTGAAACAAGAATATTTTATCATATACTGCAGAATATATAAAACTGACACCTGCAGTACATTAATTGCTGAATATCAGACTTTTTAATGCTGAACAGAAAAGAGTTCTCAAGGGATCAGTAGGCCCAAAGTGTGAAGACTCAATGTAAAAACATTAATTTTAACCGAGGACTGGAATTAGGTTCATAATGTGAAGGGGGGTCTTTAGAGAAATGATGTACAGCAGCAGGAATAAATAATTAGCGTGGCTTGTTTAATTGTGTAACCTTTTTATAATAAACATTAATGTTACAAAATAAAAAACAAATTAGCTTTTCTGACAATGTAGGAAGGACAGCATGCCTAAATGGAATATAAAACTCAAAATCCCCACATAAACATAATGCATTGCAGTAATTGAAATATTTTAGATGCTATAAACAGACCTTACAAACAGGGCCATTCTAGCCATCTTAGTGCCCTAGCGTGACAGATTGTAACCCCTTGTGCTTTAAAATCACAGTAGTGTGCTATCCCTCCAAGAGTTTTGAACTCAACACCTTCAATGCCAGCACTTTCCCAGAGTATTGACATTAACCCTTAGTTCCAGCTGACTTCCCGGAATAGTGTGATTACCAATTCATGCCAGCAGACTTTAATCCTCAGTGCCAGCAGACTTTCTTACTAATATTTCAGTGCCAGCACTTTCCCAGAGTATTGCCATTAACCTTCAGTGCCAGCAGAGTATTACCTTTAACCCTTTTAGCTGCCAGTCATTGAAGTGATATACAGTTGTGTACTGTTTCCATGTCTCCTCCATTGAATGTTTCACACCTCACCTACTCTAAGTTCTAATTGGGGAGTTGGGGTGAAAGGAAGAAAAGAGGCAGGGAAGTGATATCCATGGCTGCTAGTCACAGAAGCCACTGGTATAAAGTCAGCAGCAGCTTTCTTTCATCTGGCATTTTAGAACTGCTCTCCTCAGTTTTTTAGCTGAGCTCATCTTTCCCATCCTTCCTTCACCTTCACTTCATTGACACAATGTTTCCAGTAGAGGTGTGTTGAGTTCGGCTCTATACTACTAACAATATGTTTTCAAATTATAGCAGCAGAACAGAAGAGCATTTCTAACACAGCAAGTAAAAGCTGCAGGTAGATGCTAGGGGGAACTGATGAAGAGGACATAGAGATCCCCAAAATGTTGTTTGTTTGTTGGTGTGATGTGAATAAACAGAAATTCTGAGCGAGTAGTAATGTGCGCTTCTATACCTTTTTGCTGTGCTATAGATTTGAGTCAGAGGTAGAGGACTGACAGAAGTCTGCACCTCCAAATACAGTGGCAAGTTGCCATAGGAGTGCCTAGGCACAAACCATTTGTTAGATGCTAGGGGGAACACTGGGCACCCTGGTTTAACATAGGCACCCTACACTTGCCTAGGTGGCCTATGCACTAAAATGATCCCTGCCTACAAAGCTACTGTATGACTAGAACCACCATTCTGGTTGTTCTTTTTTTTCGTGTCGTTTTATAATATTGAAAACTGTTGATTTCTTGCTGAAATATGATTCAGAAAAATTATTAAATGGTATCTCCACTGGCAAAAGTCATTTGGTTTTCAGTTTAATGGAAGAATGCGTAGGAAAGGAAGATATGTCGTACATAGACATATCTTTACTCCCGTTCTTCAATTAAACTGAAACCATAAACTGACTTTTGCCAGTGGAGATACCCTTTCAGTATGTGTAGTATTTTATTTATATAGGTTTTTATTATGTGGTGCTTTCAGTGATACATTTAAATCAGTCCTGTCCACAAAGAGCTTAAAATCTAAGCACTCATTATTTATTTCAATTTCTCACTACAGCCAGATTGAGATATGATATTTTTTTAATGTGGGGGAAGGAAAAAGGAAAATAAAAACACAAGACAGAGAGAAATACAAACACTAAGTATATTAGTAAGGTCAGGAGCAGATGGTGATTTTGAATAGGGAAAACTAAGGGCCATATTTAAACTGGCCGATAATAGCACCAGAAAGTACTGCCAGCACATCACAGCAGAGAAAGAAAAAATACAGCTATCGCCATAATTTATTAAGGTGAGCAGCAGTGTGGCGAATGTTCGTGGCCAACGATGCCGCGATAAATTTAGCCATCTTCGCGGCGATATGCAGCACAATATCGCTGCGAACACTGGAGCGGGGCACTGAGAGGGGATGCGGGAACAGGATCGCCCAGGGTGGTCGCATTCCTCAGAGGGCACGGGCAGGGTTGGTACTGGGGCACGCTGTGAGCGACGTCCTGGCCATCGCCAACCCAGTGGGGTTGGTGTCGCAGCCCGAAGACGTTGCAACAGGATCAAGACGCTGGAAATCTCGGCTTCGTAGAGGCTGGCCGGCAGCCGAGAGGGTACCTCTTGGGGTCGGAGCCTCAGCGGAGTGGGTCGCCGGGGCTGGAAGAAAGAAGATGCACACAAAGGGCTCTTTAAGAGACCGCCACTGTAAGTGCCGCAAAAGGCCCTGATAGGCTGGGAAGGGGGTCGGTTCAACATCGGGACCCACTAAGCCCCCAAGGGCTTGCAGAGAGCACAGGGCTCTTGTCAGAGACGAAGGGCACTTGTAAGTGCCGCAAAGGCACAGATACGGCTCGGGGAGGGGGGTCCGGCTGAGAATGCGGGGACCACTGTAAGCCCAAAAGGGCACTTTTCAGTGCCCCACTGGAGGGTCCACTCACACCCCGACGGAGGGCCCTTACCTAACCGCCGCGAGAGTACGGGGGGGGTGCTGAGAGGGCTGATGGGAGGGGTACCAACTCGCGGTGGAGCGACCACCCCGCAGCGTGGGGCGAGGGCAGAGTGGGTGTTACCTACCCCGACCCTCTGTTGAATGCAACACCCACAGCAATCTATTCCCAGCATCCCCTCCCAGCCTCTGTTATTTCAGCCGTTTTCGCCTTCTCAAGGTGGGCGAAGTGAAACGGACGAAATGAGCGTGCGCTTCAGGTACAGGTTATACTCCAATGAAGCGGCTCCTTCCCGGTATCTGTCTTGCTGCATAACGACCGCGTTGTGTAACTTTTCGCGCCCACTTTCCAGCCATTCTAAATCGTCGTAGTTAAACAACCGTGCCACAGCCACACACACTCTTATTTACATTTTTAGTTTACCAGTTACAGACATGAAGAAGGTTAACATATTCTGAGGGCTTAAAACAGCAATTTATAGGTGGAGCCAAAGGGGGACAAATACTAGAAATATATACGTATATACGCACCTACAGGATATATAAGGAGAGTCACCCCCAACCAGAGGAGTTCTGAACACATACAAGATGAGGCCGTCCACTAGTCCGAGTGCTTGATAAGGCCCCTGATTGAGAGGAAAGAAAAGGATACTTTCTTATTCTTCAGAATATTTTATATATATATAATTACCTGTTAGTCCTACTGCAGTAGTAATTCTGCTGCAAATATTTGTCTTCAAAAGGAGACGAAAAATTTATCCCATAAACACCAATAAAGCAAGATGGCAAACTAATCAGGCTAGAAGAGTGTTACACACACTCATTTTTTTTTTCTGTTGATAATTATTCAAACTTTATTGAGTCAAATGTAGAAACCTATGCTAAACTTTCAGGAGGCAAATTCACCTGATGTCTAAATGTCAGTTGTTTGAATCCATTAAAATGACACAACTGCAGACCAACTGCAGACCATTGTCTGTAGACCATTGTAAATACATTGCCCAATGCCAAGAATCCCTTAAGGTGTGAAATTGCTATTTGTGCCAGTGCCCATCATAATTTCCCAGCTGTTTTTTCCCCCCTAGAACTAGATGTTGTCACAACATGTGATCATACTTTATGAATACATAATTGCAGAGTAATGAGGAAATTAGATCAATTACAATTCACATTGTCACATAATAACAATGTTAACGATACAGAATGTATCTTTTAGTTCCACATGATCTGCTTCCGTTGAACTCTGAATGAGTTTTATTTTCCACAACCAGCTTAATACTGGGTAGATGCCCAGTTTTTGTTCATTCTAGTTGCTGGGAGTCCACCAGTAAATGCTTTTTGTTCAGAGTTTATTTTTAAATACTTATTATTGTAAGATGATCTTTCTTTGCATAAGGGACACACATTTTTAAACAAATAGGGCAAAACCCCACAGGCCTGAAATGCATTTGCTGCAGAAAAAATATCTCACAAGCCTGCTCATTTATGTCACACTGAAAATAGAGCCAAGCAATTTACTAGGAAAAACAATGAAACAGGTGCAAGAAGAAGGTTGTGTACCTCAATCAGCTGTAAATCCAATATAATAAAACATCAGATAAAAGAGCAGTCTAATAAATGCATAAAGCATCAATACTGTTTTATTTAAATGTTAATATGCTGGGGCATGTGCTTGTTAAAAGTCCCATAAAGGCATCTAGTGTATCATTTGATTCCATTTTTAAAGTAAGCTTGTTTATTAGATGTCTAAATTTAAGAAAATATGTATATAAATGATTTGTAGTATACAGTATATAGGCTTTTAATGTTTATTATTCCCAATGCTGGTAGTGACAGTTACCAAAAGTGAAGGTAACATGTTTCTTGAACAGAGGAGTATAAATTCCAGGGATCAGTCAGAAAAGCAGGAAAGTATAGTATATGATACTCTTTACACTAACAATAATTTCCCCCATTTGACAGACCTTTACATAACAGGCATGTGCAACCTCTTCAGGTGATTCTCTATCATACACAAAGAGTTGTGTTTTACCAGGTGTTTAGAAATATTTCAACCAACCAATTCACCTTTAATATATAAATATAATATACTCCTTATTTAATGACAGCAGCTGGAGCATATGCATTCCAGGATATGAAATACAATTGTGTATTGACCTTCAGTAATAGTTATTACAAACACCTATAGTTTAGTCAGGTATGCCTATATGAAAAGTCATAGTGCCCACCCCGCCCACAACCCCCCGCGGCGGCGGAGACCACCCGCCGCCGCTTCCCAGCAGCCCCTCCCAACCCGTTCCCCGCTCGCGGCAATCTCGGAACGGGAGGCTAGGAGGGGCTGCCGGGAAGGGGCCGCAGCAGGTGGCAACCCCTCCAAGCCCCCCGCCCCGGCCGCTCCCGGGGAGGGGAAGGGAGGGAGCCGCTGGGAGGGGTGGAGGCTCCCTCCAGCGGGGCCCTGAGAAGGGCCTTTTGGGCTTAAGGGGGTCCCGCAGCTCGAACCGGGACCCCCCTCCCCGGCCCTTGTAAGGGCCCTTGCGGCACTTGAAGTGCCTTTGGCGGGGGTCCGCAGCTCGAACCGGGACCCCAGTGTGCAGCTCTTAAAAGAGCCCTTGGGCGGCGTCTTCTTTCTTCCCACCTCTTATATAGGTTTGCAGAAACCCCTAATTCATTCTGATTTTGGTCAATTTTTTAATTTCGGCAAACCATATAAAGAGGAGCTTTCCGCCGCGGAACTCAGATGCCATCGCAGTAGATGGCTGAAGAAAGAAGCGGTGGCAACATCGGCTCCGCTGAGGCCGGCAGTGCCAGCGGGCTCACTGTCGGCCGCAGTGAGTCTGCCTGGCATCGGCGTCTTAGTGGGGTTGGTGTCGACAGCCCGAAGACGTCGCCCAAGGGCTTTTTTAAGAGCCGCCCACGGGGGTCCGGTTCGAGCTGCGGGACCCCCGCCAAGGCACTTGTCAGTGCCGCAAGGGCCAGGAGTGGGTCCTGGTTCGAGCTGCGGGACCCCCAAGCCCCAAAGGCACTTGTCAGTGCCGCAAGGGCCCTTGTCAGAGCCGCAAAGGCCCTTACAAGGGCCGGGGAGGGGGGGTCCCGGTTCGAGCTGCGGGACCCCCTTAAGCCCCAAAGCCCTTCTCACGGGCCCCGCTGGAGGGAGCCTCCACCCCTCCCAGCGGCTCCCTCCCTTCCCCTCCCCGGGAGCGGCCGGGCGGGGGCTTGGAGGGGTTGCCGGGAGGGGGTGCGAGGCGGCCCCTTCCCGGCAGCCCCTCTAGCCTCCCGTTCCGAGATTGCCGCGAGCGGGGGACAGGTTGGGAGGGGCTGCTGGGAAGTGCGGAGGGTGGTCTCCGCCGCGCGGGGGGTTGTGGGCGGGGTGGGCGTTTCCCGGGGGAAGTAAAACAGCCGATACTAGCAGAGCGAAACCAGTACCGCCGCTTTATAAATAGAAGAGCGGCGTAACAGGTAAGTATCGCCGCGAAGGGTTAACGCTTCGTTAACTTTTCGCGGCCATTTTCGGACATTTATAAATCGCGTTAAACGTATTTAGCGTTAATGTTCGCGAAAACGGCCGCGAAAAGTTAACGAACCTTTATAATATGCCCCTAAGAATATATATATATATTATATATATATATATATATATATATATAATATATTATATACTGTATAAAATAAGTGAGGTGTGCCTTGACATATTAGGAAAGAGATCCCTGCCACAAAGAGCTTACAATCTGAATGGGAGGGACAACATACAGGGATGGCATACAAAGTACTCAGACAGCTAACAATCATTAAAGCGCATGTCCATCCCCCAAACTAAAATTTAACTCACTACTGGCCCCACTGTGAAGTTTAAAAAAATCTTTACCATTCATCCCTGCTCCATATGGATCTCCTGTAGTGCTTGTCCTAAGTACAGGAAAGTGTAGTGTAGTAGCTTTCTTCCTGTCCAAACAGTTTCTGGCTCTGATCTGTCCTCTTAGTTGTTTCTGACATGCGCAGGGGAGCCCTTTCCCCCCTCCTTCCCACCATCCAGATCCATCTTTACCCGCCTGATATTGTAGCTTAAAATTTTTAATATATCTTTTAATATAAGGTAGCTCCCCCCTGTCCAACCCCAAGCGCTGCAATAGTTCTTTAAAAAACAAATCTGAATCATACTTACACACTCAAGCGCTGGTTTGTTCTCTAAACTACTTACAGCGCTTCACTCCCGCAGCAACTCCATTGCTGGCATCCGCGTCTGTGATTAGCTGCCTCTCAGCCAATCACAGATGCGGCTGCTGGCCCAGCCCCTGTTTGCAACTTCCTGCAAACAGGGAGCCACGAGGAGTGCGCTGCCGGAATGAAGGGCTGTAAGTAGTTTAAAGAACTAACACAGTGTTTGAGTCTGGGCAGGGGGGGGCTACCTTATATTAAAAGTAATGTTTTAGAGTAGACATGCCCTTAAATAGTGCTGATTTTCAGAAAGGAAGGATAACAGTTTAGATTTAAAAGAGCTATTAAATGTCACCTGAAGAAGTGAGAGAGGGAGAGAGTTCCAAAGGTACGGAGCAGCAAGAGAGAATGGTTTAAGATGGGAGGAAGCAGTGTTTATTGGAGTTTGTACAGAAGATTGCCTTCCGTGGCGCTTAGGGCACATCCAGAAGAATAAGGGACCAAGAGAGAAGATACGTAGGGAGGTGTAGCAGAGTGGATTGATTTAAAGGCTAAAAGAAGGGGTTTGAATGTGATTCTATTCTTGATGGGAAGCCACCCTATAGACAGCAATATTAGGGTTGCAAGTTCTCTTTTGAAGAAGAGTGAGATGATCCCAAATGCAGAGTTTAAAAAAGATTGGAGAGGGGAGAGATGACAGTACAGGAGACCAAGTAGCCGAATGTTACAGTGGGGGGGAGGGATACAAATTTCTCAAAATGGTTACCAGTCATTTATTGTGCTAGTGTTCAGAAAGGTAAATTAAAGTTAACATTTAAAAGTACTAATGGATGTTATCTGATCAGGTGAGCGAGGGAGTTCCAAAAGTAGGGAGCAGCAAGAGAGAATGGTTTAACCCAGGAGAAGGCAGTGTTAGTTGGGGGTTTCTAGTGAAGATTGGCTTGTGAAGAACGAAGGGCACATCAAGGAACATAAGGGGTCAAGAGAGAAGAAAAGTAGGATGGTGCAGCAGAGTGAAGGAATTTAAGGTTAAATGAAGGGTATTGAATATGATTCTTTTTTTCATGGTAAGCCTCCCTATAGACTGCAGTATCAGAGTTGTGGGTTCTGTCTTGGAGGAGAATAAACTTATTTACACTCCTAAGTTTAATATCGACTAGACAGGAGATAGAAGACAGGCTGGGAGACCAAAAAGCAGAATGTAACAGTAGTCAAGACGTTAGAGTATAAGGGCAAGCATGAGCATTTTAGAAGTGGAGCGAGAGAGAAAATGAACTGATTACAGAACAGTATGGGTCCCAAAACTGAGCCCTGATGGACCTCCACACTAAGTGCAACTGGAGAAGAAGTCTTATTAGCAGAAGAGACATAGAAAGATAAGAAGACAACCAGGCCAGCTTTATTTCTGATGCTTATGGAATGTAAAATTTGCATAAGAAGAGAATGGTCCACGGTATCAAGAGCAGCCAATAGATCGAGGAGAATAAGGTCTTGAGAACTAGGCCTTTGGAAGTTTGTAGGTCATTTGAAACCTTGCAGAGGAACATTTCAGTTGAATGACCTGGTCAAAATCTTGATTGCAATAGGTCCAATAGGTTAAGTATAGAGGTAATTAGTAATGCGTGTAAAGACAAGACATTATAAGTGTTTTGACACAAACAATAAAAGGGAGACATGGCAGTAGTAGGAGAGACAGAAAGGGTCCAGAGTGCGTTTTTTAAGGAGAGGTTTAACACGCGCACGTTTGAAGGCAGCAGGAAAATACCAGACTTCAGGGAGGAATATAAGATGTGAGCAAGAGTAGGGGTTAGGATTTTAGTGCAGTGTTTGAGTAAGAAGGGGATCATTGAATCAATGGTACACATAGAATGGGTGACAAGGATTTGGGTATTTAGAGAACTGGGAAAATTCTGTTTCTTCAGTAGGGATGGGTTCCCCCTCGATGATGATGGTTTTGGGATAGAAGATGGCTTGTGGGTTGGAGGAAATGTATAACTAAGTATCAGGAGGGAACACAACAAGGTAAGACTCATAGACTGAGGTGATATGTTCTTGGGTAAATATACAGAACAGAAGTGCACTTCTTTTGAAGGGGTATTATTACTCTTCTAAATTTATACATTTACAAACATTTAAAAATTAGCAGGGTGATGTAATAAAAGTTTCCATTGTTAAAAATGGTTCTAATTTGGCCCCAACCAATCAAATGCTGTTTATCATTTAAAAGATAACATCTAATTGATTGGGACCAAATTAGAACCATTTTTAATGATAAGAACTTTTATAACATCTCCCTGATTGAGCGTAGCTGCGTTGTTTAATGCTCAGGTAAAAGGGTAAATGAAAAAGAATAGGACATTTAAAACCTTTAAATTAGAGGGAACAGAACATTTCTTCATGAATTATGGAAGCTGTAATAAGTATTGCAAGAAAGCAATTAAACTAAAATAATAAAAAGTAAGAGGATGAACAAAGCAATAAACCTAAAATGTTTTAATGTATATCAATAGTAACTGATAACCACAGAGAATATGGGACCATTAAATAATGGGTTATGAAGGGATGCCGAAAAGGATGTGCCAAACCCTTTTCCCCCTCTAAATATACTATAGAGAAATATCCTTATAGCAGTGACTAATTATATGAATGGTATAAAAGAAGAATATTTACTCTGACTGACAGATGGTGCAGAGACAATTAGACAAAAGTAATATCATTGAAGCCCATAACCTGATGAAACATATTCAGATCTAAAGAGAGCAATTTTCCTTATCTTTTCAGGTTAACTTTTGTCTGGTTATGTGCCTCTGGATTGAGGATTGAAGAAAGCTGATGTAATACCAATATTTTAACATAGTCAAAATATTTTAACATCTGTGGTGGGGAAAATACCGGAAACGTTGTTACATGATCATATTTAATACTTTGCCTCAAGACCATTTCTAGTCATCTTGGTGCCCTATTGTGATCAGATAGCAATCCCATCGCGCTTAAAATCACAGTAGTCCGGCCTAGCCCTCCAAGAGTATTGGACTTAACACTTTCAGTGCCAGCACTTTCCCAAAGTATTGATATTAACCCTTCAGTGCCAGCAAACTTCCCCAGAATTGTGATTACCACTTTCAGTGCTAGCAGAGTATTACCATTAACCCTTCAGTGACAGCAGACATTCTTACTAATAATTTCAGTGCCAAGACTTTCCCAGAGTATTGCCATTAACCCTTTAGTGCCAGCACTTTTCCAGAGTATTGCCATGAACACTTTCAGGGTCAGCAGAGTATTACCTTTAACTCTTTCAGCTGCCAGCATTGACATGATATACATTGTGTACCCGCTTTCCACGTCTCCTCCATTGAAATGTTCACTCCTCCTCCTCTAAGTTCTAATTGGAGAGTTGGGTGGAAGGAAGAAAGAGGTAGGGTTAGTGATCTCACAGGGGCCACTGTTAAAGAGAAAAAAAAGTGTGCAGCAGCTTTTACCTGTAATTGTCATTTGTTTTAGCTGGGCTAATCTTCTCCCCTTCCTTCACCTTCAGTTCATGTGCAACATTGTTTCCAGGTACAGGAAGCTGAGTTCAGGTTCTCTACTCACTACAATGTTACAAATTACAGCAGAACAAGGAGAGCAGTTGTAACACAGCAAGTAAAAGCTGACAGGGAGATGGTAGGGAGAACACCGGTAACCCTGGTTTAACATAGGCACCTTAGTTCTTTGCCTATGTGGCCTATGCCTAAAAATGGTCCTGCCTCAAAAACTGATCTTATAAGTAGTAATCAGCATGGATTCAGGACAAATAGAAAAAACCTGCTTGGTTTATATGAAGATGTGAGTAAGAATTTAGATTCTGGCATGGCCGCCTCCCTATTGAGCACATTACAGAGCAGCACCCTGTAGGGAGGCAGCAGTTTTGATGCCAGAAAAAAAAAATTCTGGCATCATGTGCCTGGGGCACATGATTGTTCCATGTGCCTGGTGCCCAGATGCCAGGCCCCCCCAAAAATGCTGTTTGTAAAAGAACACTCATTTTCGGGATGTACTGTCACTTTAAATAGCAGGGAAAGCCGTGGAGCCACACTCCACTTCCGAACAAAGCATTACCCACTTTCAATTATAAAAGCCACACCCCTTTTAAGGGTGAGGAGGGGCAGCAATTGGAATTTTTTCAGGTGCCAAAAAGTCTAGAGACGGCCCTGGATTCTGGGATAGCAGTGGATGTAGTAAGCGATTAAGCTTTTGATACTGCGTCACACAGGTGACTTATGCATAAACTAGTTACTGTTGGCCTTGAAAAAAAATATTTGTACATTATTAGAAAATTGGTTGTGTGCAGAGAAGTTGTCAACAGAGCTAAATCTATGAGGGCAAAGTGGCGTGCCCCAGGCTTCTGTACTGGAGCCCACTTCTGTTTCAGTGTTGAGAGCAAGGTCTCTGTGTTTGCTGATTACACAGAACTAAGCAGAGCATTGGAAACTTCAAATAGTTTGAAATTTCTACAAAATAGTAGCAGAGTGATAGATGAGATTTAATGTTGATAAATGTAAGGTGATGCATTTGGGGTTGAAAAAATGAATATATTGTAGATTACCCCCAAAACCTAAAGTTCGTTTTAGTCAAAAGCTTTAATTCAGCTCCCACACTGAGCTATTATACATACATGCTCCTCCTCGCTTCACCACCACGGCTCTGCACTTTCGGGTAAGACAGTCAGTTTCGCCCATGACAGTGACATCACAGCCAATCACTGACTGCCATTCCCGGGGCAGTCTCCACTGCGGCTGCTCAAGAACATAAAAAGAACAGAGCTGCCACAGTGGAGATTGACTGAGAACCCGGAAGCGGCGGTGGAGTGAGGAGCATGTAAGTATAATAGTTCTGTGTGGTAGCCGATATAAAGCTTTTGACTAAACGATGTCTAGGTTTTGGGGGGTAATCTACAATATATTCATTTTTGAAAAGAGGGGTGGACAATGGACATTCTCCAAACAGCAAATATAGCAGGAAGACACCAAGGCGCAAAACTAAGTTTGAAAACGATTTATTCACCAACCAAACACAACATGTTTTGAACGCTCATGCGTTCTTTTTCAAGTGCGTTCGAAAAATGGTTGGTGTCTTCCTGCTATATTTGCTGTTTGAAGGATTTCATTGGTGTGGATGTGGCCAAGCTGCAGGAGTGGATACCTGAGAACTTGGGAGCAGCTGGACAGCTGGACATTCTCTTTAAGAGGGTTATAGATTCAATGGAATCTATAGGATGTTTTTTATATATTGCTATTTCATAATAACCATGCCTTTAATAATTAGTGTTTTTTACGACTGCAACTTTACATACATGGTCTATACAGCGGTACTATGCTATCGTGTGTGTTACGAATACCAGTTTCTCTGGGCGAGTGATCTGACCAATCAATCAGTTATTCGCCAAGGCCTTGAAGACACCACACAATCACTCTTGGCTCACACTGGCTATGCACAGGCCTGTCCTGGCAGCTAAATGGTTAGCACTACACCACTCACTCCAGCAACCAAAGGGTTAATCAGCTTCACACATTCACACTTCCCTACCAGCAGTCACAGAGTTAATTTACATTAGCATTTACACAAGCAAAGTATTCCATAGAGTCCATCCAAACACATATAACTATCAAAGTTCTTTAGAGCATCAAAGACCTTAGAAAGTTCCCCATCTTGAAAAGTCTCCACAGAAAATTTCAACTTTACGACATGTCCCAAACCTTCCACATGATTTATCTAAACAACCAATATCAAACATGACTGACCCTGTTCGCATATTATCAGAGATATTAAAATCTCCCCCAGTTCTATCATGAAACCAGCATGTGTATTAATTTGGCAGGCCTATCTTTATATTTATAAATACAGCATTGGCTTGTATAAATAATTTTCCAGTAAAATAATATTCTAACGTTTCAATGATTACTAGGCCATCTATGACCTATGTATTAACTCCAGAACATCCTCTCTGATGTTTAGCAGGCCTACTAGTTTCTGTTAGAAGTTCTAGAAGAGTAGCCCCTAACTATTTATGACCATACAGATCTCAACTGTTAACCCTTACCTCCTCACTAAAAGGCATAAGCATTATTCTGTCATGACAGCTTGCTTCATGTACAGCCACAGAACTTTTTGATAAAGTGGGTTTATGAATTCCTTACATAGTTGTTGATCCTTTCTGATTGCCGTTTGAATTTTTTTTCCCCTACCTCTGAATTAACTGCTAGTTGGGGTTCATGAGTAGGCTAAAAAGGTGGACTAGATGGATGTATACCTTTATTCAACCTCCATTACTATGTTAACAATTTATTATGTGTCACAGTAAGTAAACTGTAAAAAAAGAGCAAATATAATGTAATATGTTTGTTGGGCTGTAGTTTATCTTTCAAGTATAGTAAAAACTACAATATAAACCCCGCAGTCTGTGGGATATTTTAGAGGAGGCAGATCTTAAAAGGAAAAAACTTTATGAAGAACAAGGCAGCAAAACTGTTTGCATTGTCTTCTGGCGATGTTAAATATCTTGCCTTTAGTTCTCCTTTAATAACTGCACCACTAATATGACGGTATGGCCATGCAACAATAAAGTGGTGCTAACAGGGATAATTATACAATTTAAAACACAACTGCTCCGAGTACAGACACCTGACACAGACATCTGAAAGCACAAAGCCATGTACACCAAATAATTAGAAAAATTAATAGACAACCTTTATTGCACCCAAATCTCAACAAATACACACAATACTATAATAAAACCATCTAAAAATGCAATACTACAGCTGTTAAATATACTAATGGGGCATTCCCCATGTATAAAATCCTACTATCAGTCTGCTTCATCCAGGTCATGGTATATCTGTTGTATTCAGTTAGATCAACTGCACTTAAAGTTTAGTTCTTGAAGGTGTTTTGCTAGTCATCCGACTGGCTTTCTCAATTCAGAATGACTTGTACAAGAATCTGTTGGCAATATAAGTACCCTGTAAAGTCCCAGTTAGCATATCACAGCCAGGTGTTAGGGACCTTCTGATGCAAGTTGTGATTGCATTGTGGCTAAGGGGTGTTATCGAAACTGCCAAGGGTAGTTAGCATTGATCTAACTGAATACAACAGATATACATACTATAAGTCCCATGGGAGATAACCATTCTTTGGTCTCCGCACTGTGGTATATATAATATATATATATGTGGGTATGTCCATACTTGTGCCACCAAGAGGCAGCATGCTTCAGTTTAAAACAGTCTCCACACTGAGGCCATAAAGGTGGTAAAGAGAGACACAGGTGCTATAAGACATACATGGTGCTTTAACTGGGCTGAGGGTTCCAATTTAATAGTAAGACCAGTCAGACTGAGACCACAAACCACTATGTATATAGTTTGTATTTTATTTATCTAGAAAGAAGGAAAAAAAATCTCTTCATTTATCCCATTAGGGATCTGTGTTCCTAAATTGGAAATCCATTTACTTTGAAGTAACCTTGGTATCACATTGCCTCCTCTGATGCCCACTAGTACCCTCTTCAATCCCATAAAGGATAACATAACCTGCTGTCCTCTATGTTTATCGTGCATAAGTTTGGCCAGAGCACTATTTTCCAGTTTCCCATTTTTAACAGCTCTCACATGCTCTGGGATTCTTACCGTTCATTTTCATTTGTTACTTATCACCACACTTGGACTTCAACAGGTTTACCACTTAAGAGGTTTGACCCTTTACCCATAAACATTTGTTGTTGGAGCCCATACAACTCATTTAATAATACACGCAAAATTTGTTAGATAGATTTATTAGGAAGTTACAAGAAAAAGTACTGGTACACTAAATAACACTTTGTGTTATCTGTGAAGAAAACCATGATGTGTGGACTAAATTGTTTTTTTATGTGAATTGTATAACAATTGCATTATAAATTGTAACCAATGCCAGGGTAGTTAAGAAGGCGACTTAGGGCAAGACCCTGAGGAAGTGTCTGTCAAAGAGCTGGTCTCGGCAACAATATTAGGAGACATTTGTGGAAGGTGCTACAACAGGTGAAGATTCTGATGTGACTGATAAGCCTCACAGCCCAGAGGGTCCAGAGAGGCATTGGGAAACCATGAGTCCAGTTTAAAGGGTCACTATAATCACTGAAACAACTTTACATTTTCTGAAACTACAATTTGAGTAAAATGATGGTTCTCACATATTTATCTGTGCTTGTTTTGTCATTAAATTATTAATGTTAGTGAGTACTCCATAATTCCCCCCAACCCTCCCTTACTCGCTGCCTTCTTTTAGTGTCTGTGACACTTATGTGTTCTGCACAGCCTCACCATGGACACTGCTCTGCTTGCACATCTCCCCCCTTCTTTCTTTTCTCTGCTGATTCTCTTATGTTACAGAAAGTGTGCTGGCAGGCAGGCAAAGAGGTCAAGCATGGGTCACATATTATAATTTCTGCTTCTGGAGTGACAGGTCTTTCCCTGTAAATGCTGTGATTAAAATGAAGATTTCTCAGAATCTACTGCTCAGATTTAAAATCTGAAAAAGTTTTGGAGGAGTGGAATCTTGCTGTAAAGGTAATAATGAAAATTAGATACCCTTTAAGTCCCGGTTATGTATGTCTTATAGCACCTGTGAATGTGTTTTCCCCCTTTATGGACTCAATGTGGAGACTGTTTTAAACTGAGGCACACTGCCTCCTGATGACTCAAGTACGGGTCTACCCACTTGTTAAGCTACCACAGTGCAAACCATATCCCGTGGGTCTGATATACTAACAGGGGATGCCCTGTTATGATATCCAACAGCTGGGTGCATTATTACATTGGTTTTAGATGGTTATATTATAGTATTATATGCATTTGATTTAACACCAACTTGATTTTAATAAACTGGTTAGGAAACTAAAAGCAGATAACACAGGCTATTTTACTGTATTGTATTTTGCCAGAATAGACTAGCAATTGTAGATTGTTATTTAATTATTCAATCATTACAAAATAATTCCCTTGTAATACTGCCAGGGCAATACTTTGCCAAGAGAAGTTGATGGACTCCAGTAGACAAAATCAGGGCAGATAGCAATCAGCATAGAGTCATCATCCATGACCATGTTAAGCAAAATAAATCTCTAAGAACTGGCATAGAATGATACATCTGGATTAAAACACATAGTGCAACTGAAAAGCCTAAGGTGAATCCTCATAATATGTGTAGGCCAAGGTAGGTGCCTCAATTAACAGGAGAATGATGGCAAACATTTGTTCTGCTAGGCAGATGTTTCATTAGTGTTTCTAAGCAAATGCTATTTTTAAAGTTCTATGCCAGAAACATAATGTTTGCCTCGTAATTAGCCCCCTATGTAATGTAACTGTTAATGAGATTGTGCCTCTCTGTATGATGTTGATGAGTAACTATATATTGATAATGACCTGGGCTCACTGCATAATAATGGATTGCATTTTAATATCCACATATAATCAAGATGATGTGCTGTGAGATAATACAATTTTATTATGTTCTGTTAATAGATTTGTACAAAAATACTGAGCATTGAATGTCAAGGGTAATAAAATATTTTCTGTTTATGATTTATATGCAAAATATACAACTAACAATCTGACAAATATCTGCAAAGTTATTTCTCATATAATTATATTTCTTGGACTAAAGATAACATTTAGCAGACATATTTAGAAATCCAATGCAAATAAAAAAATATTTGTTTCATCATTATTACCTACACATTTCAATAAAAGAGATTAAAGGTTTGGCTTCAGGAACAAAACATTTTCCTCTCGATAACAGTTTTTTCGCGCTTGTCAAAATTTACAGTTTAACATTCTGCTGAAGCAAGCCCACTCGCAACATTGTATCATCTGTTAAAGGTGCTGATTAGCAAGGTCAACATCTGAAGTAAAAGATAAAATGTTGCGAAAGATTAGAGCTTTGCTTCAGCAGAATGTGAAAGGACAATTTTACTCACCTAGACCCCCGCTCCTGCCATCCGCGACATCTCTACCACTGGCGTAACTACCGCCCCCACCACCCCCGTGGGAGGACTGGAGAGTAGGAGGGCCCCCCACAAGCACACAACCTCCTGTTTAAAAACAGCTGATTGCACGTATGAATGATCAGCTGTTTAAAAGACCTGACCCAAACTTTCGGAACCGAACCGAAGTCCAGTGTTTTAAACAGCTGATTGCCTGTATGTTTCATTTGTACGTGCAATCAGCTGTTTTTAAACAAGAGGTTATGACCTCCTGGAGGGGGTGGGTCAGGGGCCGGCCTCCAACGCCCCTGATTTCTACTACCTAGGGTGAGGACCTAAACCGCACTGTCCTCGCCCCTGGGTTAGCTTTCTAACTCTAACTTTGCTCACCTCAAGTTTCCTTCCATGCATCGCTCCCACTTCCGGGTTCGCAATCCAGTAACTTCTTTCAGCGCATGTCTCCTCATTGGCCAAAGTTGCCGACAGACCCCAGGAGCGGAGCACCAAAGGAAACTTCAGGTGAGTAAAGCTAGAGTTACAGTTGTCCTTTAAGGGGGAACTGTGGTCTCCAAGTGCCATAATGAATACATTCCAACCTTTAAAATGACTCCAGGATAATGCTGCAATCTATGCAAACCTATAGCAGTACAAAGGGTGGTGTTTCCAGCTAATACTGTGAGCTGTGACATCACCAGCACTATTGATTTGTTCCCATGCCCTTGGCACGATCATGCCCAGTTGTATCTTACTGCTGTAACGGCCTTTAAATAGCTTCAGAAAAGATTGTTTTTTGGGGGGTGGGGCTTCTTACACAACACATTATGTAACAGTCACACACTTCCTTGTTTATCCTGACCAGGGTTGCCAGATGTCCCGATTTGGGCAGGATTTTCCCGACTGCAGGGACAAAACCCAGAGTCCTGCAGTCAAGGCTGAAATTCACACGCCCCAGAGCGCCCACTACCCACCCAGTTATGACCCTAATCCCTCCCCCAACTGCGGCCACACCTCTAATCTCACCTCTGCCGGCTCCCCGTGATATCACTATGATGTCACAGCCCCACCCCTGATTGACTGTCTGATTCTTACTTTACAAGACTTTAGCTTAAGATACAGAGAAGCAAGAGACATCATCATAGGTCTCTTTTAGAGGGCACTTGTATGGACACCACAGTTATGCTTTAGGTATACTGTAAAGATCTTTAAAGGGCATGTCCACCCCCAAAACTATAATTTAACCCACTACTGGCCCCACTCTGTAGTGTAATAAAATCCTTACCTTACATCCCAGCTCCAAATGGTTCTCCTGTAATGTCCCTGTAGAGTCCCGAAAATTGGCCACCAGGAGCCTGGCAGAGTCCATATAGGACTCCGGGAGAATTTTGCCATGCGCACTGCAGCCCTCCTCCCCTCCCTCTCCCTCCCATTTGCTCTCCCTCCCCCTAGTGTGTAACCCTTTTGGGGTATAGTAGGGCTCCCTCCCCCAGCCCCAACCACTATAATAGTTTTTACAGAAACTCCCCCGGTCATTACTTACCTTACCTCTCTACCCCAGCTTTCTCCACTGCTGGCAGCTGCGTCCGTGATTGGCTGCCTCTCAGCCAATCAGGGACGTGGCTGCCAGTCCAGCCCCCTGCTTGCAGTTTCATGCAAGCAGAGGGCCTAGACACTACGCCGGAGGAAAGAGGTAAGGTAAGTAATGATCGGGAGAGTTTCTGTAAAAACTATTATAGCGGTTGGGGCTGGGGGAGGGAGTCCTACTATATACCAAAAGTTATTAAATGGGGTGGACATTGCCTTTAAATGTCTTTTTTTAAAGATCCTGTGTGTTCTCCCTATAATGGTATTATCCAATGGTATTATCCCTTTATCTGTAACGTGTTCTACCCAACTTTAAGCTGGCTAGGAGATTGTGAAATAACAGAAAGAGAATTTTTTTCATGTTAAAAAACAGCTTCCAAACGTTCCGGCTTTTTGTGTGACGGAGTCAGAATAGCCAGTCAGGTGCGTGACAGACACAGGCCAGGGACTCTGCTGCATAAAGTGGAACAGTAATTGCTGTATCAAGGGGAAAGTTAATGGAGAACTAAACCCAATTTTTATACACCAGAATCTGAAAACAATCCCCCTAAAACACCAATAAGCTATAAAATACCACCCCAGTAAATTGTATTAAAGTAAATGTAAGTCTGTTAAGAACTGGATGAAGTATCTGTGTGTATGTACAGTGTCAGACCACACCTCCTGACTCCAGTCACACATGATTCCTTGCTTTAGCTATCGTGTAAAAGGATTGGCTCGAGATTATTAATGGGTGTGAGCATGTGCAGAACATAATGGTCGCTGACCAAACTGTGTGATACTAGAATGCTGTGTAATAAAGCACAAACCAAATGTTATTTAGGTAAATTTTCCCACGCCCATATCAAAATGAGAGGTATGACACAGATTACTGGTTTTATATCAAGGTGTTCTACCTTCTGGTTCAGTGGTGTTTTGTGGCTTTAGTTGTCCGTTAAGCTTAGGCCACTCTACAATAGAGTAGCAATGGCTTGTGTTTGATGCCCGCTACATTCTGTTTCAGCTGTGATCTGCGTGCCAGCGTCTGCATGACTGATATTGTCTGCATTACAGAATAACTGAGCGTTCCTACATGACTGAGCGTTCCTGCGTGACTGAGCATTCGTGCGTGACTGAGCGTGTCTGCGTGACTGAGCGTGTCTGTGTGACTGAGAGTGTCTGTGTGACTGAGAGTGTCTGTGTGACTGGGCGTGTCTGTGTGACTGAGAGTGTCTGTGTGACTGAGAGTGTCTGTGTGACTGAATGTGTCTGTGTGACTGAGAGTGTCTGTGTGACTGAGAGTGTCTGTGTGACTGAGAGTGTCTGTGTGACTGAGAGTGTCTGCATAACTGCAAACTGCATAACGTTTGCGTTACTAAGAATGTCTGTGTACTATTCCCTGTTCTATCCCACTGTGTAATGGTGGCCATTGGCATCATATGACCAGCGATAGCGGACATATGATCCATGGATTGTATAATCGTAAAAAAAAATTCTGATAGGGAAAAATATTGTACGATTGTCAGCTAATCACCTATACACAGTACAATCAGCTGATTATTAGCCACAATAATAGCATCAATGGCCACCATAAGGGCTAGGCTTGTGATCCGTTATTTTATGAGAATCGCAACACAGTGCATTTCAATGTGGGTGGCCACATTTTTTGAGTGCATGTGATCAGCATTTTTTTGTCACATATTGTATGCTCCTATTGTGTAAAATTGCGCGGATTACAGTACAAATAGATGGTAACGCACAATACAGTGGAAAAATATTCCCGGAATGCTGACTTTTATACCCAGGGCACTGCTGTAGTTGGTGATTTTAAATCACCTGGCTGGGTCATTTTCAAAAACGCAGAAATTCTAAAATTTCCTAATATGCGATTACATTCGATTTCCAAAATGTTACAGTTTTTGAAAATTATTGAAAAATTTAAAATCTCAAGTTCCGCAAGATCCAAATGTTCCGTTGGAACTTTAAAACCATCAGATAGGATTCGGAATTGGGTTTGAATTGGACCCAAACATCTCTACAACTGAGCTACCACTTAACTGGATGATCTCATTTCATATACTGTGAAATCATTGGAAGTGCCATTAATACTTGACTTATGTGTGTGATTTGAAACAAAAAATTAGTCTATGGTCCCAATACTTTCAAAGATCCCTACATCAAACAACAACAAAAAATTGTCTACATTTACTGTGTGACTTATAATGCTTTTAAGCATTCCGCCAGTCTCAAGAAAAGTAAAATGCTAAAAGAGAAAATGATAAAGTCTTTTTGATATCTATCCTCAGGATCTATAGTATATACTTACTGTAGTTCTATCGACCACAGGTAGATCAATAAGTAATAAATTATTCCAATAGATGCATTTACGATCATTTGAAAATATGGTAGGGTAGACTCCAGGCAAAGAGATACGGTGCATTTCATCTGGTATACCCATATTAACAGTGAATTTTACTAAAAGCAAAAAAAAGTGAAAAACACAATGTAATGCATCTTCCAAAATAGTAAGTTCCTTTACATATGGGGCCATATTTAAAAACCCATGGTATTGTTACTGTCCGACTGCGGCCATAAAGGTACACCTGTGATCGTACATTTATGGTGAATGTTCGTAAATGTTTGAGTGTTTGTTGGTAGAATATCAAGCAGTAGTAAAATACCACAATGGTTTGTGGTATTTTTTTTTATAAAACTGCTTTCCAAAGAGTAAGGGTATACAGCCCTCCCCATACATTATTTTCCTCTGCCTTCAATTAGTCATGCTGTGAAGGGGGTGTAACCATTCTGTCTGCCTATAACTGTTACTCAAAGGTAGCATGTGAGAAAACACTCCTCCACCCACCCTTCATCAGCTTGATTATGTAGGCTGTATCCTAGCAACCGAATAGTTCAAGTTTGTTTGACTGGCAGAGGAGGAGGAGAGAGGTTGTAAAAGACATTCCCACCAGCCAGTGACAAGTGATATGTTAACCATGGCCCTGGGCCATCTAGGAGGTGGGCTTTTAGCACTCATCTTTGCTGTGTGATATCTAAGGGAAGGCAGCACGGTTGTAAACGTGAGTAAGCGATTTCAGCTGCTAGAAGTGTGGACATGTAATGGGGGTGATGTTATTTTTTTTGATATTGTTGTCCTTTAATCTGCAATCTTGGTGTAGATTTACTTACAGTTTTTCAACATGAAACATGAAACAGAATATTTTATCATATACTGCAGAATATATAAAACTGACACCTGCAGTACATTAATTGCTGCATTATTCAGACTTTTTAATGCTGAACAGAAAAGAGTTCTCAAGGGATCATGTAGGCCAAAGTGTGAAGACTCAATGTAAAAACATTACTTTTAAACTGAGGAGTGGAATTAGGTTCATAATGTGAAGGGGGGTCTTTAGAGAAATGATGTACAGCAGCCAGGAATAAAATAATTAGCGTGGCTTGATTTAATTGTGTAACCTTTTTATATAAAACATTAATGTTACATAAATAAAAACAAATTAGCTTTTCTGACAATGTAGGAAAGGACAGCATGCCTAAATGGAATATAAAACTCAAAATCCCCACATAAACATAATGCATTGCAGTAATTGAATATTTTAGATGCTATAAACAGACCTACAAACAGGGCCATTTCTAGCCATCTTAGTGCCCTAGCGTGATCAGATTGTAACACCATTATGCTTAAAATCACAGTATTGTGGCCTATCCCTCCAAGAGTTTTGAACTCAACACCTTCAATGCCAGCACTTTCCCAGAGTATTGACATTAACCCCTTAGTGCCAGCTGACTTCCCGGAATAGTGTGATTACCAATTTCAGTGCCAGCAGACTTTAATCCTTCAGTGCCAGCAGACTTTCTTACTAATAATTTCAGTGCCAGCACTTTCCCAGAGTATTGCCATTAACCCTTCAGTGCCAGCAGAGTATTACCTTTAACCCTTTTAGCTGCCAGCATTGACGTGATATACAGTGTGTACCTGCTTTCCATGTCTCCTCCATTGAATTGTTCACACCTCACCTACTCTAAGTTCTAATTGGGGAGTTGGGTGAAAGGAAGAAAGAGGCAGGGATAGTGATCTCATGGCTGCTAGTCACAGAAGCCACTGGTATAAAGTCAGCAGCAGCTTTCTTTCACCTGGCATTTTAGAACTGCTCTCCTCAGTTCTTTTAGCTGAGCTCATCTTTCCCATCCTTCCTTCACCTTCACTTCATTTGCAACAATGTTTCCAAGTAGAGGTAGTTGAGTTCAGGCTCTCTACTCACTACAATGTTTCAAATTATAGCAGCAGAACAAGAAGAGCATTTCTAACACAGCAAGTAAAAGCTGACATTCTGAGCGAGTAATGTGCGCTTCTATTACCTTTTTGCTTGTGCTATAGCTTTGAGTCCAGAGGTAGAGGACTGACAGAAGCTGCACCTCCAACTACAGTGGCAAGTTGCCATAGGAGTGCCTAGGCACAAACCATTTTGTATAGATGCTAGGGGGAACACTGGGCACCCTGGTTTAACATAGGCACCCTAACACTTTGCCTAGGTGGCCTATGCCTAAAATGATCCTGCCTACAAAGCTACTGTATGAACTAGAACCAACCATTCTGGTTGTTCTTTTTTTTTCTGTCGTTTTATTAATATTGAAAACTGTTGATTTCTTGCTGAAATATGATTTCAGAAAATTATTAAATGGTATCTCCACTGGCAAAAGTCAATTTGGTTTTCAGTTTAATTGAAGAATGGGAGGTAAAGGAGATATGTCGTACATAGACATATCTCCTTTACCTCCCGTTCTTCAATTAAACTGAAAACCATAAACTGACTTTTGCCAGTGGAGATACCCTTTCAGTATTGTATGTATGTATTTTATTTCTTATATAGGGTTTTTATTTATGTGGTGCTTTTCAGTGATACATTTAAATCAAGTCCTGTCCCAAAGAGCTTACAATCTAAGCACTCACTTATTTCTTTCAATTTCTCACATACAGCCGATTAGTATATATATTTTTTTAATGTGGGGAAAACAGGAAAATAAAAACACAAGCAGAGAGAACATACAAACACTAAAGTATATACTGTAGGTCAGGAGCAGATGGTGACTTTTTGAATAGGGAAAACTAAGGGCCATATTTATAACTGGCCGATAATAGCACCAGAAAGTTACTGCAGCACATCACAGCAGAAAAAATACAGCTATCGCCATATTTATAAAGGTGAGCAGCATTGTGGCGAAATGTTTCGTGGCCACGATGGCCGCCGATAAATTTAGCCATCTTCGCGGCGATACTGCAGCACAATATCGCTGCGAAACCTGGAGCAGGGGACTGAGAGGGGATGCCGGGAAAGGATCGCCACGGGTGGTCGCATTCCTCAGAGGGGCACGGCAGGGTGGTACTGGTGGCCGCTGTGAGCCTGCCTGGCATCGGCAACCTCAGTGGGGTTGGTGTCGCCAGCCCGAAGACGTTGCAACGGATCAAGACGCTGGCAACATCGGCTTCGTAGAGGCTGGCGGCAGCCGCAGGGGTACCTCTTGGGGGTCGGCAGCCTCAGCGGAGCTGGTGTCGCCGGGGCTGGAAGAAAGAAGATGCCACCAAAGGGCTCTTTTAAGAGCCGCTCACTTGTAAGTGCCGCAAAGGCCCTGATAGGGCTGGGGAAGGGGGTCCCGGTTCGAACATCGGGACCCCTAAGCCCCAAAGGGCTCTTGTCAGAGCCGCAAGGGCTCTTGTCAGAGCCGCAAGGGCACTTGTAAGTGCCGCAAAGGCCCTGATACGGCTGGGGAGGGGGGTCCCGGCTCGAGCTGCGGGACCCCTTAAGCCCCAAAAGGCACTTTTCAGTGCCCCCACTGGAGGGTCCCTCCACCCCCCGAGCGGGCCCTTCCCTCCCCGCGAGAGTACGGGGCGGGGTGCTGAGAGGGGCTGCTGGGAAGGGGTCACCACCTCGCGGTGGATGCGACCACCCGCCGCGGGGGGCGAGGGCAGAGTGGGTGTACTACCCCGCCCCTCTGTTGAATGCAACCACCCGCAGCAATCCTTTCCCAGCATCCCCTCCCAGCCCTCTGTAATTTCAGCCGTTTTCGCCATCCTCAAGGTGGCGAAGTGAAACGGACGAAATTAGCGTGGCGCTTCAGTTACAGCTGCTTTATAAATAGAAGCGGCGGTATCTGTTCTGATTAACGAGGTGTTAACTTTTCGCGCCCACTTTCCAGCCATTTATAAATCGCGGTAAACCATGTCCCAGGCCACACACACTTTATTTTACATTTTAGTACAGTACAGACATTAAGAATTTACATATTCTGAGGCTAACACAGCATTTCTAGGTGGAGCAAATAGGGGACAAATACTATAAATTATATAAGGTATAATACGCTACCTACAGTATCATATAAGGAGATTACACCACAGAGGAGTTCCTTGACCACATACAAGCATGAGGCCGTTAGTCCGAGTGCTTTTATACAGGTCAGGGAACACCAAGGTGAAGTAACATCCGTATATTATTCTGTAGGTAGCGTATTATTCCATATAATACATAAGGTAAAAAAAAGAAAAATCCAGCACAGACAAACAATCTGTCTCCCCTCTCTGTCACCCCATCCATTTATTGTTAATGTGGATAAGAAGCCTGTTTTTGTAAAAACAAATAGTTAACTGCCATTTGTACTAAAAGAAAAGACTAAACATCGCCTCTCACCCGGTGCAGTTCCAGTTTGTTACACTGACTGAATGAATTACTGACTTGGCTGCTCACTCCTCCTTATCAGCACAGTAATTCATTCACTGGACCAGGTGAGAGACGATATTTAGTCTTTTCTTTTAGTTTGAAGTACAAACAGCAGTTAACTATTTGTATTTACAAAATACAAATAGCTTCTTATCTATATTACAAATACAGGCAGAGAGAGAGACATGAAATGTCAGAGCTTTATGTATTTTATAAGGGACTAGACATTAAGCCTGTTACAATAACGGGTGCTAGAAGCCCAGAGTGCCCCCTTAGTGTCCCAAGGCCATAGCCCCCCTCCTCCATGTCCCAAGGCCATAACCCCCTCCTCCATGTCCCAAGGCCATAACCCCCCTCTTCCATATCCCAAGGCCATAGCCCTCCTCCTCCATATCCCAAGGCCAGAGTTCCCTCTTAGTGTCCTAAGGCCAGAGTCCCCCCTTGCCTCCATGTCCCAAGGCCATAGCCCCCCCTCCTCCATGTCCCAAGGCCAGAGTTCCCTCTTAGTGTCCCAAGGCCAGAATCCCCCCTTCAGTGTCCCAAGGCCAGAGTCCCCTCCAACTCCCCCTCCGAGTCCCCCTCTGTCCTAAGCAACCTGTGTTATCTGTGTAAATGCTGTGTTCTGCCTTGCTTGTTTCCTGTGTTTCTCCCTCTAGTGGTAAGTGAGTAGGAACAGCAGAGACAATCTTACCATCTCCCTCTAGTGGTGATTCCATAGGAACTGCAGTGACACACATGGATTTACGGACGAAGCTTTAGGGTTTTATTATAATAGATAATACGCCCCTTACAGTGTAATATAAGAATATAAAGTCACCAAGGAGTTGCCTGACCATATAAAAAGCACAAGGCCGCAGGTCGAGTGCTTTTGTAGACGGCAGGGAACTCAGAAATGACTTTATAAACCTTATAATACACTCTAATAGGGTGTATTATTTCTTATAATACATAAGGTTTAATAATTTTAAATAAAAAATAGTGTTTTAGGAATTTTTTTATTTAAAATAATTAACCCCTCCAACTCGATGATTGGAACACAGCCTGTCACCTTAACAATCAAGAATTCCAGTTATTTCCATGAAAAAAAGTGCATAGATGTAAACAGTAGGAATCCTCTAAAGCAGCAGCAGCATTACATCTCCTTCAAGTAAACTGCTGGTTGTCCATAATGACTCATCACCATGTAGCCCGGGAGACCCGGATGTCGAGGACGGGTTCGCACTCACGGACTGTACTGTGATGAGTCATGACGGACAACCAGCAGTTTAACGTGTTACCATACGCGTGATCAGCTGTTTAATAAAAGACCGGACCCGAACTTCTGGTTCGGTTCCGGAAGTTTGGGTCCGGTCTTTTAAACAGTTGATGGCGCATATGTTTCCTTCATACGCACGATCAGCTGTTTAAAAACAGCTAATTGTGGAGGTTGTGGTTACAGGGCCCTCCTGCTCTCCGGGGCCCCCACTACTGTGGGGGCAGTAGTTATGCCACTGGTATCTATCTAATTAACATAATTTGCAAGTTGCTGTGTTTAAACCAGAATGTGATCAAATGTTTTTCCAGGAACCAGTTTGTGTTCTGAATAGCAGGGTAATTTCAATGGAACAGAAAATAAGTAATACTAACTTCAATGCATTTTATTATCTGTTAAAAAGAGCAGGGCAGTAATAAGATGGGTTACAGAGGTCACCATAGTTTAAACAAGGAAAAGGCAGGAATAAAGCTGGGTACACACATTAACGATTAAGCCCCGATACCGTTGGATGCGACGGTATCGGGGCTTAATCGTTATGTGTGTACGTTCGTTTCCCGAACGAGCGCGCGGCCGCCAAACGATCAGGTCGGCCGAACGCTCGTTCGGGAAAGGCCGAAAATTTCCATCGGCCGCGCTAGACTCCCTATACAGGAGTCTAGCACGGCCGATGGAAACACACAGTCCCGAGCGTTCTCCCTGTGATATTCATAGGGAGAACATTCGGGACTGTGTGTATGCAGATCTTTGAAAGATGGCAGTCTGTCATCTTTCAGAAATCTTTACTGTGTGTACCTAGCTTAAGAAATCTGTTGCAATATAAGCTAGTTAGCACATGAAAATATATGCAGTTTTTGAGGGAGTTTAGATGCTTATGAACAGTGAGTAGGACAGGCTGCAGATATTTAAAGCCTTTCTTATAGCATTCCCCATGATCCTGGTGAACTGTAATACTCAACCAGGGAATCCCTTACAGCTTCAGATTATACACATAGAATAAAAAAAAGAAAAAAGGAGTAAACAAAGAGCTTTGCCACATGCTATAAATCACAGGGCTCGGCCAATCGAAAAGAAAGAAAACATTCCTATGTATTACCTATCTTGAAACTACAGCATGTTTTCTGTCTGTATAATGAAAGAGACGCTGACAAGCAAGACAAATAAATTTGTAATCTTGTTCTTTGCCTGTAACAAGCAGAATTCAACTCCTTTACTTCTTGTGCAATAAAAAGTGTGTTTGATACAGTTGCCAGAAAAATATAATGCATAGCCTTGTTATCTGTTTGTAATATCTGTTTGTAGCTCACCAACAAGGCAAGATTACTTTATTTCACATTGGTTCCCTGGCTTTGGCCTTCAGAGATTCATATTTAAATACATACTGTACATGCTTTTATATAACAATAAGGGATATATTGCAAGTTGTGCGTGTGCTTTTTTATGCAGAGATCCAGTGTCGGAAGCAGTTTTTTTCACTGTACACGTGCATTTTCTTTATTTTCTAAATTTATTTTGTTCCAGGTATTGCGATGGGATCCAATGTCACTATAACATTGTCTGGTATAGATATATAGATGATGTCTTATTATTATAGCAGGGTAAAATTGGATCTTTGACATGAACTATTAAACTTAAGCCATAAAAAACAATATGTTAAAATTAAAGTCCCGCTAACTGGTACGCTATTGGTTAGCTTGACATGAACCCATGTTAGCGGCAGATGCGTGGGTTACACAAAAGAAGGCAAAAGGAGGGGCAGATTTTAACGCCAGCTTATAGATGGCATTAAAATCCCGATACCCACAGTCACAGGAAACAGGAAAGTTTGACATACAGCGTAACAAGAGCTATACTGTACTTAAAGCTGAGAGCCCAGAGAAATGGAATATGGAATAATAAAGTGAAAAATAGATCCATTTGGATCTGATATACAGGCATTTCATGACTCAACTCTCATTTCATATAGGCAGACACAGAACACGGTGGCTCAGTGGTTAGCACTGATGCCTTGTAGCACTGAAGTCCTGAGTTCGATTCCACCCTTGGACACATCTGCAAGGAATTTGTATGTTCTCCCCTTGCTTGTGTGGGTTTCCTCTGGGCACTCCGGTTTCCCCCACAATCATAAAGACATACTAATAGAATGTATGTGTCAAATAAATGTGCTTAGATTGTAAGCTCTTTTGGGCAGGGCAATTCTGAAAAGTTCATGGCAAATGAAATTGTTATAGTGCCATTAAAGGGATTGTGAATGATGTGTGATTTTCAATCAATTTTACTCTCATGGGTGCTAATTTCGAGCTCTCGCATTCGGACATTCGATAATCCATATACGATTTGCAGATTCGATGATTATCTCATAAACGATTCGCAGATTCGATGGTTACCGAACGTTTCGAGGTTTACCGAACTATTCAAGGGCTATCAAACTCTCCATCGACAGCATCATGGAATGTACCTTTGTATATATCACTGGGATATTCATTTATTCGATATTTCCTCGCGTATTGGTATATAGACATTTTACTCACATATTCGTTTATTCGATATTAACTGGCATATTCGTATATAGACATTTTACTCTGCATTTGATTATAATCTGCATTAGAGTATAATTCCCTCTTCCCATTGACTTTCGATATGCAATCCAGGCTCTAAAATCGAGCCTCGAAAATGGATGTGTTTTATTCTGCTATTAGTTAGCTAACTATGAACATGCCCAGCATGGAATGGTAGCGTGTGGTTGTGGGGTATGATGGGATGCCAATTGGCACCCCCAATATAAAGGAGCGCAAAAGGCGCATTATGTGCCACTTGCAGCCACTTGCTGGTCAAATCCAGCTGACCACATTGCAACTCCAAAAGAGGTGGTCGGACTTGAAGCGACAGCTGTGTAACTACGTCCAGGACATCCAGAAGAATGTCCAAGGCAAGTATCACATTTATATATAAAATTTTAACTGTGATTGAGTTGTATAAAACACCACCTTTTGCACCAATCAATCAGGCAGTTCTGCGGCAGATCTTTCTGTCAGGCTCTGTCTAAGTATAACCACCAAATTGAAGTTACTGCACTTTTCTTGTTACTTTTATAGCACTTCTGATTGGCGATAGCGCTTTGCAATTTCGCAAACCGCCACAAATGATTGCGGGCCTTTAGTGCTTTTCTCCTAAAGGACTCAAAGTGCATATGTTAGTTAGTGTTAGTGTTAGTAAATGTTACACACGAAAATATTTACAATATTTACATATAATACAAATTTTAAAAGCTCTTTTTTCTTAAACGACTCATAATGCATATTTTTTTATTGTTAGTTAATGTTAGTATAAGTGTATTAGTAAATGTAACTGTTAGTAAATGTTAGTAAATGTTAGTTAAAGGACAAGTACACATGAAAAATATTTACATTATTATTTTTTATTATTATTTACTTTTCTATATATAAATTTGCAGATGAGGGATCTGTTTCCGGAAGTGAGGAGGGTGGATCACCTCCTGCTTTACCTCCTGCAGGCCCTGCAACACCCCCACCAAGGCCCCAGATAAGGCCTGCTGTTTCCCCTTCCCCTCCACCACCAGCACCGGGACCATCTTCCCATCGCCGGCAGGATGACAATGTGGAGAGGATGAAGAGGATGGAGAGGCGAATGTTTGCCATGTACTGGGACATTTGCCGCATAAAGCGAGAAATTATTATTTTGGGGAAAAAACAATTCCCCTACCCACCACTTTGTTTCCCTCTTACTTGCAAAGTTTGTTATCATTGTTATTATTATTATTATTATTATCTCTGTGTTTTATCTTTACAAATAACTACAAACATAATTATTCAGGCTTTTCCTACACGCCATTGTCTTCTCTCCCTCAGAGTATGCTTCGTGCAAGGGAAGGCGGGGAAGGGGATACGCTTTGTAGGAACAGCACCATTGAGTAACAGTAGACCCACTGCAATTTGACAACATTATTGTTGAGCCAGGCAGGCTTGTCCCCACCGGACAGACCCCATACCCCATTGGCTTCTCTCCCTCAGAGTATGCTTCATGCAAGGGAAAGCGGGGAAGGGGATACGCTTTGTAGGAACAGCACCATTGACTGAGGTATTGCCTGGTATTATTGCCAGTAGATGTGCTTGGCAACTGTGGTTTGAAGAACAGCCTGAAGTTAGCAGCAAGGCCACCTCCAGAGCTGCTGCTCTTCCTCTCAGGCACAGGGGGACGTGAGCCCTGCTCATTCCCAACATCAGGTGCCAGCACCTGGGAAACACCTGCTTTCCCTCTGAGATGCAGGAATGAACTCTGACACTTTACCCTTATAGCGGGGATCTATAAAAGTGGCCACCCAGTACTGCCCCTTCTCTTTGATGCCTTAATCCTGGGGTCCTTAGCCAGGAGTTTGGCTAAGCTTGCTGTGAGATGCTGGGCTTGGGGGTGACTGGGGGACAATTTCTGCCTACGCTCCAACAACTGGGAAAGAGAGACCTGCCTTTTATCTGATGACCCAGCAACAGTGTCAAGAGGCCTTTTAACACCACGTGCTAGGGCCAAAGGCTCTCTCTCCTCCCTAACTTCCACCAAGGAAGCAGCTGATGCCTGAGGGGGAGGAACGGTGGCTACCTGGGCATGAGGAAGGGAACGTGTGGGTGCCTGCACATTGCCTGACCGCTGCTCCCACCGGGAGACTGGATACTGCAACCTTGTTGTCACCGGGAGCCAATGAGAAGAACTCCCACACAGCAGAGCTACTGGCACGCACTGGAACAGAGGTCACCTGCCGTTGTGAGGCACTGGCACCAGATGGCATTGGTGCCGTACCTCCAAGAGCACTAGGTGCACTAGGTGCACTAGATGCACCACCTCTGCCCCTACCCCTGACCCCAGTCCTGCCTCTGGGTTCAGGCTCGTGCTCGCACTCTGAGGGCTCCCCCTTAGAGACACTATTCTCCTCTCTCAATTGTGGCACCCATGACCAATTGTTGACCACATCGTCCACTTCGACCTCCTCAATACTGGAGGCTGTGTCACTAATAGCAGCATATGGGACCTCACCCCCTACAATAGTTCCCTGGCTGCTCATGGACTGCTGTGTGACATCATCAGCCTCCTGTCCCCCCATGCATCAGTGCACAACTCCTCCTCAAGCACACTAGCCCTACACGAAAAGATATCCTGAGACTCCTCCTCCGGATCCCCGAAGGTAGTGATCATGTGGGCAACAAACCCCTGATAAAGAGGATCAGGATCCATGCCCACAGTAGGAGCATCAGGTAAGGAAGGAGCAGGCACAGTATCTACAGTGGCAGCTCGGCTGATCTGTGCCTGTGAGGAGGTGGATGAGGAAGGCTGGTTAATCCACTCTACTTCCGCCTTCCTTGATCAGAAGTGATAGCTCTAGCGTGGCTACCCCTAAACATATGGGGTATAGACACCCGTCTTCCCTGCTCGTGACTCTCCATCTTGCCCTGCCAGGTATTTCCCTCTCCCAAATTTTTCAAAAAAAAAAAAATATATATATATATATATATATATATATCTCAAAACTTCTTTTGAGTGGAGAAGCATATTGGATCAAACGTCTGGACACTATGAGCCTGAGAGGATTGAATGAACAATACTCACTTCGCTGTTTCCTGGACGAAAGATAAGAAAAAATTCTTTTGAATAATAGAATTATCTCTTACCTTGCATTTCCTTTATTGATATCTTTTTTATTCTATTCTATTTAGTATTTGTTTTTTCTTGCAAAAAATTTTTGCCTTCTTGCCCATAATGTAATTTTTTAAGATAGTTATTTTGTAAGACTGTATTATTTTGTATAGATGCATATTTGTATGTTTCTCCATAGTTGTTTCATAGCTGATTCATTCAGATACAATCTATATAACTCTGAGCACTTTATTAGCTTCTTAGACCCATTTAGACACTTGTATCCTTTAATTCATTAATATGTGTCCACTTCCATTTATATGAGTCTGTTACATAACATATGTCTTTAGGTGTGTCTCCATCAAGGATTATATCTGTTTTGATTCTCTGCCACTAAATTTTTTAATAAAAAGTCCTTATAGCACTTTTATAGGTAATCACCTTTATAGCACCTTTAAATGTAACCACTTTTACATGTAACTTTTAATATCCCCTTTTTATGCACTTTTTAGCAGCATCTGAACATGCACTTTAAATATATACACTAAATATGTGCACAAAATATGCACTTTCTACAGAGATATCCCTGAGAATTGTTTATTCTAGCACATGTTAATATTTTTAACTATGATGATGTCACAGGAATGGCTTGTTTAGCACTTAACTAAGCACACTGTGTTTGTGTATTTGCACTGGCTTGAAAAAGGCTCTAGAGAGGGGCCGAAACTTTGTCGTTATGCATTTTACACAATAAAATACTTGATATTTTGGATAAATCCCTGTGTGCTCTAGTTCTATATGGGCTGTATATAATATATATATATATATATATATATATATATATATATATATATATATCAAAAGAAGTCACGGCACTCCAATATTTGCTGTGTATCTTTACTCACACATCTCAAGATGCATCAATAATAAGCGACAAAAGAAAATTGTATCACAAAACAAGACTCTGCCTTAAATCAGGTAAGACAGGAAGTGACATACATAGCATATATATATTATATACTTCATACATGTTACCCTGTTATCAAATCATCCTTTTAATAAACATTATGACATTGTTCTACTTGTTATAATATACATAAATCACAATAGACAAACTGTTTCCTATATCGGAAGGCTGCACTGAAATTTTGTTCAGGGCATACAGACCCAGACAGTTTTTACAAAAATAGGTGTAAATCGTAATCGCGATTTAGGTTGGGCGAATGGCCCAACCTACAGAAGTCCGCACAGACTTTTTGTCCGTGCGGACTTGTGCTGTTTGTGCAATATAGTGCACAAACAGCTCAAGGAACCTACAGTGTCACAGATTAGCCAATCATCGTCAGCTGAGAGTAAGATATGTATACTGACTGATCAGGGACATCTTTGTTTCCCATGAGCTCTGATTACCCTCTTTACAGATTCAATATTGTTATCTGGGTATCTTAACTCTAAAAAATCTAATTTTCATTATTTCCTTTAGATACAGCAATTTTCCACTCCTCCAAAACTTTTTTCAGATTTGGAATCTGAGCAGTAGATTCTGAGAAATCATCATTTTAATCACAGCATTTACAGGGACCTGTCGCTTCAGAAGCAGAAATTATAATATGTGACCCATGCTTGACCTCTTTGCCTGCCTGCCAGCACACTTTCTGTAACATTTAAGAGAATCAGCAGAGAAAAGACAGCATGGGGGTAGGGAGGAGGAGATGTGTAAGCAGAGCAGTGTCCATGTTGAGGCTGTGCAGAACACATAGACACTAAAAGAAGGCAATGAGTAAGGGAGGGTGGGGGAATTAGGAGTACTCACTAAACATTATTAATTTAATGACAAAGCAAGCACAGATAAATATATGAGAACCATCATTTTACTTCTCTCAAATTGCAGTTTCAGAAAATGTAAAGTTGGTTTAGTGAGTATAGTGATCCTTTAAGTGATATAAGGATCCACACTAGCCGATGCCAGAAGGAACTTACTCAGAAGACAACTGCTTGCTGCATAAAATCCTTTATTGGTATCCGGCGGATATCAATAAAGGATTTAATGCAGCAGCAAGCAGTTGTCTTCTGAGTTCCTTCTGGCATCGGCTAGTGCAGATCCTAATTTCACTTACCTTCAAATGTCTAGCCTTGCGATTGGCTTGGCGCTGCCGGCACCTGGACCACCAGGGCGGAGGGGTAAGCATTGTAATTTACTTACCCACGATTGTGTGCAGTGATATGAGATGAAGGGTTTGCACCTGGACCACCCAGCTATATAAGTAAGGACACAGTATTTGTCCATTTACTACTGTGTGAGCATAAGCCCTTAATATCTACTTAATTACTTTTAACATATTCAATATTGACTGATAAATGTAAGTGATAATTTCATTTTAAGAATACCTGGAATGAACCATATATATTGGATCTAGATACATTTTATTCTTTTTTAGGTGCTACAAATTCTACACAAGCATTAAGATCCTACATACCTATATAAGCCTTTTTCTGCTTTTGATTTGGGGATTGTTTTTATGTAGACAGCACCCTGCCGGCAGGAAGCATTATATGGATTAAGATATATCTTTACCATAGGCGTTTTAATGATTTTATAATATTATAATTGCCTTATGATTTAATGCTATTAATTGTTAAAAGTTTTTATGTATTTTGCACCTTTTAGATTGTTTATATTGTCATATACTGTTATTATCACTGATTTAGTTATTTTTTTATTTTTTGGCACATAATCTTTTTGAAATGTTCATATTGTATTCTTGTATATAGTTTATCTGTCTATATTCTTCCATCATGGTGTCACTGGACAATAAGGGTCACAGATTTTAGGGTTTTAGTACTGAGCGTGGCATTGCACTATAGACTAACATTCTATTTCTCTATATCTCCTTCACTTACGCATTTGTAAATCTTCTTTCTCCTGACTTCTTATGTTTATTATGGATCAACAAGCGTATTATTCTGCTGGGCCAACCCAACCCCTCATGGTGCATATGTAATTAGATCATGGCATATAACCAATTTTCCTTAAAGGGCAGGTCCACCCTTCAAATCAAAAATTATATATATATAAATAACCGAAAACTGCCATACTTAGAAATCTAAGATATGGTAGACTAACCTGAAATGCTGCCATTACGTCTCTTTCTGCTTCTTTGTTCTTCTGGTTAGCAGCTGTCAATAATGGATGTGACAGTTGACATAACAGCAAATTGCTAATTTATTTTAATATAAATTACAAATATAAATTACAAATTATATTCCCCTAGCTTTTCTGAGCATGTGCAAGCTTGAAAAAGAGCTTGGAGAGGAAGGAAGCATGAACCTTTTAAATGGCAGAGGGAATAGGAAGAAGAACATTTTGCTGCATAACAATGTTAGTCCTACATCTGTCAGCTTTCTAACTATTGGGGTTTGGAGGGGTTTGGTTTGAACTTGCTACTTCAGTTGGGGTCAATAGGAGGACAATCAATCAATTATCATTTATTTTGATTCCTATCAATACTCCATCACAGTACCATGTATGTTGTGTTGACTTGTGACTTGTCTATGTTAACTGATGACTATTGTCTGTTTAATTGACCGTTCATCTTTTAGTAATGCTTTTTACAAGCTTAGTGAGTGAGTCAGATCTGAGTGGTTAGTGTGTTAGTGGGAATCTTTTTCTGAAACATAATCAATAAACTGTATAGACAGATTTCAAATTAACGAAGTTATTCTTTGTTTTAAATGTAATATTTTTTGGTTGTTGACTATTACTATTGCTTATACTACCAATGTTGTTCACAACAATTATACCGACTTTGAAATTGTACTTGTCAACATACTGTAACTATTTTGGTTAACTTTTTAAAAAATATTCTGGCTAATGCGATTTCAGAATATTCCATTTTTTCTTAGATGACATATTGTATTGTAGGTAACATACAAACGCATAAATAATAATGATGTTTTCACAGATATATGCAAGTGCTATTACACACGTGCAAGTAATTATTTTCACTTTGTGACTTAGTACTTAGCTGTGGAAATCATGTTTAAATTACACTTTTTAATTCTATACTTGATAAGCAAATTACAGTGAGAAAATATCAAGTGGAGTTTTTGTTTGTTGTTCTCCAACTTTAAAGGATAATTGCACTCAAAATTTTGTGCGACAACCACAGAGTAATAAACTGCAATTATAACAAGCTTTACTATTTGCTTTTTTTTTTATAAAGGTACCCTAGAGTAATCAGATAATCAGTACCCAAGAATAAGTCTCTTTTAGTTTTGCTTGTTTTGAGGGGTGGGGCAACCAGCTATTGTTGCAGGCTGTCACTCAAGCTATCATTAGCATCCCTTCCACTAGACCACATCCTCCTGTAAACAAAGAAAGTCTGACCTATTCCAGCATGATCTGTAGCTTTATATTTTCACATATCCTAGGATAGCTCAGGCTAATAGAGCCTGCTGTGGCAGATGAAAACCTGACTGGATTAACATTAAGGCATAGTTCTCACTGCATTCATTTCTCTTCAGCTCGCCTTCTTCCCCTCCCTCCCTATGTATGACTATGCTAAAGAATGTTGCTGCATCTTGATTTATGATTCCTCACTGCATTTCCTTTACATCGCACAAGAGAAATGAGCAGAAGCTTAAATCTGAACCCCAGTGCTCTTGTTGGAAAGTGAAGGAAATGTTTCAAAAAAATTTTTTTTTAATGTTTTGGCTATTAGTTTATATTTTTATACCATTTTCTAGCCTTCAATTTGTTATGGACCCTTACAAAACCACTGGTGAAACTAACCTGTGTTTGTCCATCTAAATTTAAGAGGATTAAGACCCTTTTCCATTTCCAGGTGTCCCATTTAGAGAGGCAAAATGATTAAGCTAATACAAACAATACTGCAAGCTACTGTAAATGATTGTAGGTGGTACTGTGGTGCATCTCTAGTTGGAAACTGTTTTGTTAGAGGAAAAGATAATACATTTGATTAAAGGACACATGCCCCCTCAGGACTAAAATTTATAGTTATCTCTCCCGCCTTCCCAAACCCCGAGACTGTTATAGTTCCATACTTTCCCACAGGACCTTGACCTAAAAACAGTAATCTGTGACTCATGTCTCATTATGATGTGGATGCTGGGAAATGTACCTTACTAACAGGGGGGTTGTGCTGTAGTTCCCAGCATTTCAGTATCACACAGTTTGGTCACTGACCATTATGTTCTACCTACATGCCCAGCCCTAAGAAAGGAACTTGTTACAGCAAGTCACACTCACTAATAGTCTCTAGCCAATCCTGTTATAGTTCAGATTAGGCAAGGGAATATGTGGCTGAGGTCAGGAGGTATGGTCAGTCAGTGCACATAAACGCAGTAACCTTATTCAGTTCTTTAAGGCATTACATTTATTTTTATGCCATTTACTAGAGTGGTATTTTAGAATTTATTGGTGTTCTTGGGGAGAATGTTTTCAGATTATGGAGTATAAAAATGTGTGTTTAGTTTTCCAGTAAAATGCTGTATAGTGGTGCCCAACTCTGCCATTAGTTATAATTGGTGCTCAGCTACAGTATGACATGATTTGTCACGTGTCACGTGTTCTCCAAAATATTGTGTACAATAGAAAATAATGCACTGCCCATAAAATATACTGTAAGTTATTATAAAATATGGTCCTGGAATTCCTTGGTGACTTCTAATATTCTTATATTTCACAACCAATTTATTATATTTGTTTTTCACTTTACACTGGTACTGTATGAAACAGTTTAAAGAGACACATAATGACAAACATTTATTTGACACATACAACCAATCAGTCTGTCTTTATGATTCTGGGGGAAACCAAAGTACATGGAGGCGAGAGCATAAATACTCCTTGCAGATGTGTCCAAGGGTGGAATCGAACTCAGGACTTCAGCGCTGCAAGACAACAGTGCTACCCACTGAGCCACCGTGCTGCCCACATGCATTTGTTATTTACAATATTATTACAAGCAAATAAAACATTTTCTTCTCATTACCACAGCCACAGCTACAGCTGCTACTGAACAATCATGTGATATACTATCATAGGATATAAATTGCTTGTAATTACAAATGTATACATAAATTTAAACTATGCATTTCTTACTAAGATGTCCAACATTTTAAAAATATTTTGTTTAATTTTTTCCAACTGGTTTATGCCAATATTTGTTTCCAGGTTTAGCTTATTTTCTTTGGATTCACCCTTTATCCATAAGACTGGATAAAGATATTAACTATTTCTCATCACATAAATATTTATGGGGTTTATTTCAGGATACGATGTAGATAATATTCATCGAATAAAAATGAATGTTAGAGTTGAGCAATCTCAGGTTTGTATGCTAATTATGTTGTTTTTGTCATTTTGAGCTATAATGCAAACAGCTGAAATTTCCCACTACATGGGGCAGCTTTTTTAGCATGTAAGAAATTTAAAATCAATCATTTGGAATTAATACATCTTTAAAAACAGCCTCATATTTATAGAGTTGGGAATCTGTAATTAGAATTACAGTTTTCTTTATTTTAGAAGTAGGGATAGAATTTCCTTAGCTTACCCACTCATTTTCTAAAAACACTGAGGAAAAGATTGGAACCATGTAAATCCAACAAAATCTCTGATCAGAGCTGATACAGCCCTTTACTAAATTATCATAAATAGTTCATTAATCTGAAGTATGTACATGATATCTAGGCTCTTTGGCCCAGTGGTGTAACTAGGAATCACTGGGGCCCCCAGCACAACTATGACAGGGCCCCTATCCCTGCTTCATCTTCAGTGTTTTTCTGGGAGGAGACTATATCTGTCATAGGAAAAATAAGAAGATGGGGTTCCCCTGGTTCCTGTGCCAACCTGTGTTTGCAGGGTCTGCTTTCCTGGTAGTTAATCCCCTGCTTTGGCCTGTTTAAAGACCTGCTAGAAGCCATTTTTCTCTTCTTCAGACCCCACCTCACTGGGTAATGTCTTCACTAATGACACAGCATCATCTATACCACTTTCTGGTAATTTAAACTTTGAAAACCTTGGCTTTACTGCTATCATTACTTTATCACCATCTTTTTCAATACATTTGTTTTTTCCAAGCGTCACATGTAGTGACTTAGATACAGTGTTTGAAACAGAACATGGTTTTGAGGCAGAACTGCAGGCTTTAAAAAATGTGCGCATCTGGCAGTAGTTTCAGAAATTCAAAATACAGGACTTTGCTGAAATCCGTCTAAATAATTTTGAAAATTTAACATGCAGTGGCAAAAATTCAACATTTGGTACCTAAAATTAAAAAATTGTGGTTAAAATTTAATGTCAATAAATTCCTCTCATGTTGACTTCAATTGGGTTTGATTTGAGGTAAACTTTTAACCCCTCTTTCTATTTAATCCCTTAGTGTCTGGCATGTATTACATCTAGGAATCAAACACTGCCAAGGTTTCAATTGTACCCTGTCAGATATATTTAAACTGTCTGAGACATAATGTTGGGTTAACCGGTTAAAATTCCCCACAAAAAAATGTTTTTTGATTAGGCTCAGCTACCCACAGTAGGTACGATTACATGAATATTTCTTGATACTGTATGTGTGGGTCTATTTTAGTGAACGGGGGCATGGGAAGTAAAGAAAACTACTGGACAAATTACAACTAGGAAGCTACTAAAGAAATTGTAACCACTGCATGCCATATCTTTAGTCTTAAAGGAGCAGAGACATAGAACCACATGGTTAATCTCATAGATACAATATAAAGCTTGTGTGTAGCTTTGTCACAGTGATTCTCACCTATAGGTGTGCATCCATGTTTTACCTGTATGTAAATTTGAAAGGAAATTATTTGTAGTAATTGTTTACTTGAAAAAAGCTTCTTTAATCAGGGTACACAGGGTCACACATTACTGGACAATTACATAGATGGAAAGTTTCCCCAAAACATTCTAGGTAAACTTTTTGTTAGAAAGTGATGTGGCAACTTTTGGTCATATCCTCTTTCTAACGACAGCACCTACTTCTTAGGCCATTCCCACCTTAAAGTTTCCATTATTATTTCCTAGTACCAATTATATATAAAGATAGAGAGGTAGGTAGGTAGATAAAAAGATAGATAGATAATAGATAGATAGATAGATAGATAGATAGATAGATAGATAGATAGATCAGAAACAACTCAGATCCAGTTCAAATGGAAGCACAAATCAAGGAAATGAAAACACGCTTTCGCCAGAGGGGGTACCCCACACATATTTTACAACAGGCATTAGTGAAAGCCAGAGAGAAAGTCATGATGGAAAGACAGAATACACCAATAAAGGAAAAACAGTTTGTATGTACAACTACATTCTCAAACATGGGAAACACAATAAAACAATCTATTCAGAGTAATTGGAATATTCTACAATCGGATGATAAATTGAAATACAAATTACCATCTAAACCCACTATTGGGTTCAAGAGAGGTAAGAACCTAAAGGATTTATTGGTTAACACAGACCCTATAAAGAGCTATAGAAAAGAAATGTCATGGCTGTCAAAAAAACCTAATGGATGCTATAAATGTAAGAACTGCATCACATGTAAAAATATGGTATCCAAAACCTTCTTTCAACATCCCAATGGAGATGCCAAATTCAACATTCGCCATTTTATAACATGTACCACCACGTTTGTTATTTACCTACTTTGGTGCCCCTGTAAACTATACTATGTGGGCAAAACAGATTTAATGTTGAAAACACGCATGGATGGACATATATCAGATATTAATGTGGCATACAGAGACAAAAGATCAGGGAAACCAGTTGCTAAACACTTCCTAGAGAAGGGCCACACAATTACAGATTTGGAATTCATTGCCAGTCGGATGACTAGCGAAACGTCTTCAAGAACTACATTTCAAGTCCAGTTGATCTAATTGAATACAACAGATATACCATGACCTGGATGAATGAGAACCTTCACAAGCTCACAAGCACAGCTTGAATCAAAGCACCAGTATAAGTAAAAATAGGTTCTGGCGGCAATACGCCAGGAAAATATCAATTTATAGAATATACCTCAACATATAGTGCAAATGGAAATAAATACAATCCATGTAAACATTTGCGAAATAACATCACATAATCCTTTAAGATTCATTGATGGAATGGTGGCTAACAGTAGCGCTCAAAACCCAAAATTGGAAAGTTTGACTTTTTAACATACAGTCTACAACATACGAGCAATTATGTCAGTTTCCACTCGTAGCAGCCTGTGGACATAGAGAGAGATATAGTTCAATTCAACAATTAAGGGTACACAATTGATTTTTCTGATGTTCACATTTAAGTGAAAAAACATATAGACTGTCTCTCAATGTGAGGGGTTTAAAGGGACTGTAAACTCCCCATCATCCATAAAAATAACTATGTGCCATCCGTTTCTATTATTCACAGGGAGGTGAGAACGCTTATTCTCACCTCCCTGTGAATAACAGGAGGCTCGGGGGACCTGGAACTTACCTTACCACCGCTCCACTCGCAGCCGCTCTTTCACTGAGAGCCGCTCTGTCCCGACCGCCGCCCTATCTTAGGCGCATGCGCGCCAATACAAAAGATAGGGCGCGCGATCGGGAGAGAACAGCTGTTCAGTGCAGAAGCGGCTGCGAGTGGAGCGGCGGTAAGGTAAGTTCCAGGTCCCCCGAGCGTCCTATTATTCACAGGGAGGTGAGAATAAGCGTTCTCACCTCCCTGTGAATAATACAAACGAATGGCAAATAGTTGTTTTTATGGGTTTAGTGTTCCTTTAAATAGTTACAACATGCAGCCATGGGCTAAAACACAGTCACTGTTAACATATGAATTCTGTTAATACTTTACCATTTTCAGCAGCTCTGCAGTATTCAACTTTCATACAATTTCAGCAGTTTCCCACTGTCACCTCCAGGCTCTTTACTCTTGTCACAGTCTCTATTATCGGTGAGTGTGCATACCATAAAATCACCCTAACATCTTCACCAAACATAAATATGTTTCATCCCCAAATGTGACTTCTTGGGGGTATGGTCTCCTATACACCTCCCATTAGGCCCACCACACCACCTTCTCAATACAATTAATACAGAAAAGAGTTTTAACATATTCCTGTCTATTCCTGTTTATTTCTGTTTCATTAGTGCCTAAGCATTACCCATACTTCTCATTGCTCTTGTTCTTGACACTGAACAGAACACTAGCATAATTTAAATATTCTGGGGGTTTTGGATCAAATATTGTTTGTTGTTTCATTATTCATTCTAATTTGAAATGGAAGAAAAAAGATCTACAGTATCTTTCCTTCACAGTCACTATGCCAGTAGAGCAGAGTGCTGGAAGCTGTAGTTGTATATCAGACTGGGAGCCAGAATTCCATTTCCCTCATCTAGAAAAAAATTGGTAGAATATCAATAAACACTCTCTGAAGTTATTAGTTTCTGTCTTGTATTTTGTTAAAATGGTAGACTAAGCTAGACATTTTAGTAGCTTTCTCACGTACTGAAGTAAGAATATCATAAAAAAGAATTACTTTTTTATTACTTTGGTCTTGAAAACAGTGGTACAAGGCAATAATCATAAATACCCCCCAGCAAAATAACAACAGAATTATGGCTCAAAAATCCCATTTATGTAAATAGCAGTTATTGCATTTTGTTAGTGAAACCACATTCCCATAAAAGTAAGTGCCCTTTACAAATCTTCTGCCTGTAGTGACCCACAATGCAGTTTCAGAATATTTTCCTTTAATGCGATTCACAAATAGAGGATGAAAAGTAGAAAATCTTTGAGCAGCAGATCCAGCCATTAACTGAATTGGTAGCACATGCCGCTCGTAGTTCTGCTGAAAAGCAACTAAAAATAATTTGATTTGGGGACATTTTGTCTTTTTTATTATTATAATGCTATAGGGAAGATTCATGATTAAAACATTCCTGGCATAATTCAGTAGATAACTCGTGTGAGGCAATGCGTTATGGAAGGAATTGTCTGGATAAACTAGGCTCTTAGAATAGTTATTATAATGCCCTCTGCAATCTGTAATTCTATTTATGCATTGCCTAGTCTAGTAATCATATCATTATTTATACCGGGGACATGACAACTCGGAAGAACTGAACTGTAGCTCGCTGTACGAACACAGACTAGTGAAACAGTTTAGACTGGAGCTGCGTGTGCTTTTCCAACCTCCATTATTGTTCATCTATCTCTATTTATACTTCTGTTATTTATGAAACACATAGAAACCAAGCAGTGAAAAGGGGTGTTTCCTGACTTATAGTGTCTTCATTTCTTTATATAGAGACATATACATTGAGATAAATAAGGCATGCCTCTTTTTACCTGCACTGTCATTTAGAACAGACATGGTGGCTGCATTTAGTTGGAGTCGTAATCAACACTGTACAGCACCATTAATCTTTTGGCTTGTTTGAGAGCTTGGTTTGGGTGTGTTCGTTTACTGGTGAATATTGTCTTTTGCTGCCATCTACAGGATTTTTCTAAAATAATTTGAATGATTTGCAAAAAAAAAATATTAAAATATAAATGTAGCATTATAAGGAAGACTTTAGTGATTCCTTATTTTTGTTACAAGAAGGAACAATAGAGATCAAAAGATATAGGCTGCAACACTCTATATGTAGTATATAAATAAAAGTCCTGTATTATCAGAAGGGATAATGCTCTACAGTCATAGTGTGCAGTGACACAGATATTGAGACATATTATCCACAGTAAGTAAACTGTTTTGGTACAGCTACCAGTCTTTAGTCATATCAGTCAGTGCCATCCATGTGGTGTATGGAAGGTGGACCCTGTAAAAACATAGTAACATAGTAACATAGTAATTAAGGTTGAATAAAGACATATGTCCAACAAGTCCAACCGATTCACCATCTCTTTTTTTTTTTAACCCTACCTAACAGTTGATCCAGAGGAAGGCAAAAAACCCCAGCTAAAAAGGGGGGGGGGGAATTCCTTCCTGACTCCAAACGGCAATCAGAAAGTATCCCTGGATCAACCAGATCTATATGCATTAATACCAGTAATTCTCAATATTTAGTTTTAGAAACTTATCCAGGCCTTTTTTAAAGCTATTCAATGAACTTGCCATTACCACTTCTGCTGGAAGACAGTTCCACAGTTTCACCGTTCTCACTGTAAAGAAACCTTTCCTAACCTGAAGATGAAACTTCTTTTCTTCCAACCTTAAAGGATGTCCATGTGTTCTCTGATATGACCTAATAGTAAACAATGCACCAGAGAGTTCATTGTATGGCCCATTAATATATTTGTATAAGGTTATCATGTCCCCACGCAAACGTCGCTTCTACAATGTAAACAGCCCTAACTTGTCTAATCTACCTGCATATTCAAGCCCCTCCATTCCCCTTATTAATTTAGTTGCCCTTCTCTGAACTGCTTCAATTTCCAAGATGTTCCTTTTGTATATGGGATTCCAAAACCATATTCCAAATGAGGCCTTACCAATGCCTTGTAAAGAGGGAGAATAATATTTTTCTCTCTTGAACCTATTCCCCTCTTTATACAAGACAATATCTTGCTAGCTCTAGCCGTTGCTACGTGGCATTGCTTGCTATAGCTAAGTCTGTTATCTACCAAAACCCCCAAATCTTTTTCCATTACAGATGCACTTAACACAGAGTTATTTATGGTGTAGGTGGCACAGGGATTATTAAATCCTAAATGCATCACCTTACATTTATCAACATCAGAATCTCATTCTGCTGCCCATTTTGATAATCTATCTAGGTCTGCTTGCAGCACTTCCACATCATTTGAAGTTTCCAAAGCTCTGCATAGTTTAGTGTCATCAGCAAACACTGAGACCTTGCTCTCAATGCCCCCTTCTAAATCATTTATAAACAGATTAAACAGAAGCGGCCCCAGTACAGAACCCTGAGGCACTCCGCTAAGAATTTTAGCCCACATAGATGTAGCTCCATTAACCACCACTTTCAAGTCAAATATATGATCCTGTAACAAAGTTTCCAGCACCTTCCCTACCACCGATGTTTGGGCTTACAGGTCTATAGTTACCAGGCTGTGAACGACTACCTTTTTTGAATATTGGTATTATATTGGCTTTTTTCCAATCCAGCTGCACATTCCCAGACAAAAGCGAATCTGAAAAGATGAGAAACAGATAGAACTGAACTAAGCTCTTTTAAAATCCGAGGATGCAATCCATCTGGTCCTGGGGCTTATTTGATATTTACTTTGTCTAATTGTTTCCGTACCATATCCTCTGTTAGCCAATGTGAATACTCTTCACTTCTTCCCTGCATATTATTACAATCCCTGCTGTAAGGACAAGGATTCTCAACAGTAAAAACCAATGTAAAAAAACGGTTTAGCAGATTAGCCTTTTCGGCATTCCTCTACAACCACCTCAGCCCCGTTATTTAATGGTCCCACATTCTCAGTCCTCATCTTTTTACCATTTATATACTTAAAAAACATTTTGAGGTTGGACTTGCTTTGTTCGGCAATCCGTATTTCATTTTCTATTTTAGCTCGTTTAATTGCTTTCTTGCACTCTTTATTACAGCTTTTGTACTCCCTGTAAGCCTGTTCTGTTCCCTCTGATTTCAAAATTTTAAAAGCCTTTTTCTTTTTTTCCATTTCCCTTTTTACCTGAGCATTAAGCCATGCAGGAGTGGATCTAATTTTTTTACACTTGTTCCCTAAAGGTACAGATTTAGAAATGTAATAGTTTAATATCCCTTTAAAAGTGATCCATATTTGCTCTGTATCTTTACCTAGAAACAATTCCCCCCAGTCTATGAGCAGGAGTGATTCCTTTAACAGCATAAAATTAGCTTTCCTAAAGTTAAAAGTTTTTGTTAACCCAGTTTTTTGCAACCTATATTAAATGACCCTATATCATGGTCACTATTCCCTAAGCTTCCCATTACCTTCATCTCCAAAATGAGCTCAGGGTTATTAGATATCACCAGATCCAACAACGCATTCTGTGTAGTAGGAACTTCTACCATCTGTGAAAGAAAATGCTCATATAGGAAATTTAAGAACTTTATACCTTTTGAGGTGCTGGCAGTTCCCTTACTCCAATCTATGTCAGGGTAGTTAAAACCCCCCATAACTAAAACATGCCCTATTTCAGCAGACTTCGCCAACTGCATATGGAGATTCATTTCCACCTCCTCCCCGGCATTTGGCTGGAGCAGGTGGGACGCGTTTCGCTCCTCCTCTCAAGTATAGGGAGCTTTCTCAGCCTCGCTGCTCTGTGCCCACACTATAAGCCCTTTTATTTAGGCTGAAAACGCTGAAATTTGCATGGCCGGAGTGACGTCACTCCGCACGTCACACGGCACGATCCCATTGGTCGTGCTCACACAAGAGGGTAATTGCATAAGCAGAAGTGGGGCTTTCTTGTCCTATGCTGTCAAGTCAAGCCCTCCTGAACTGGAAGTCAAATAATATATACATTTAATGCATTATAAAGTGCTCGTTTTGCAGTCAATGTTCTAATAACAGCTCAACATCAACAACATAGCAATGCCAATCTTTCCTTTTTCTGGACACAAACAATACACTTCAGGTGCAGCTGCCCCTAATGCTTTAAGTAGAATGAAAGCCATAATATAAATGAGTAATCTGATGTCAGCTGCAGGATGAGAAATCATCTCATTTTCCTCATGTCAATCCATCCTATTAGCATTTTCCCCACACTTCCCATCCCCCAGCCTGTGTCACAAATCTGCACATGCTCAGATCTATAACTTCTACCATCGCCTTCACAAGAGCTGTATTGGATCACTTCTTTCTGAAACCTTTCTGACAAGGCTGATCTGTGTTAAAACTAATTCGTAATTAGTTCTAATTTACTAATTCGTAAAAAAAGAAATCATCAAAAGCCAAAAACATACAGAACTATTGATCGTTTTTCCACAATGCTGATTTTAGAGATGAGAGACACAAATTAATATTTGCTAGAAAATCTAAAAATCGATTCTGTCTAATTAATCATTTCAAATTCATTCCTTTCAAAAAATATTAAATACTTTTCATGCAGAGAGATCAATGAATCCATTTCCAGTATTAAAAAAAATTTGGTCATTTTACATATCCTTTTATTTCCAGCATCCACACATGTAACCAAGGACACTAACAGGGTTATTCAATAAAAGTACTTATCGTTTAAAATGGTGCTAATTTTGCCCCAACCAATCAGATGTTAGCTTTTAAATGTTAAATAAGTTCTGATTGGTTGGTGCAAAATTAGCACCATTTTAAACGATAAGAACTTTTATTGAATCTCCCTGATAGTATGGTGATACCAATTTAGTATTCATGTATACTGTTGTAACATAGTCTCTTCATTGCTTAGGATGACTGGTTCTTGCAATATTTTTACTGAGCTCATAAACCCCTAAATAATCAAATGGTAAACAAAATGAAAGTTCGGAATCAAATTAAAGTTAAGTGGCAAGTCCACCCGTAAAACAAAACAAAATGACTTGACAGTTACCTGACAACTGCTATTTTTATGATTTTATTACATGCATTTGTAACCAGATGTTTAATGATAAATTATATTTTTTTCTTGCAAAGGGATCTGCCTCCTCTTACTGTTCCAAGAGCTTATTATATAAGCTTGAGTGTGTGCAGAGGAGGCAGCAGGTGAAACAGCAGTCAATCATTGGGTGTGATGTCAGTTGAATGTGTGACCCATTGACTGTGGGGACAATAATAATTCTTAAACATTTAGTTAGTAATGCAGGTAATAAAGGGCTGAATATATCAGTTGGGGGCAGGTTAACCAGTTTTTGTTTTAAGGGAGAACATTTACTTTAATACAAAGATATAAGCTATAGACATGAAGAACTAATACGTAAATAAAGCTTTCCGGTTTATTTCTGAAATCTTTGGGGACTTCACTGTAATCTTGGTGAACACCTATGGAGTGTCATTCATTACATCTTTACAAGGTTTAAGAGCCCTGAAGCAGCTTACTGCTCTTTCAGCTGCTAATGAAATACAATTCCCAGGATCATTTGCAAACCTGAGAATGGCACAAAATCTAGAAATGTGTAATCGACAACACAAGGGAAGAGAAGTGTACACTATTGCATCTTGTTAAAATCAGAGATGGCGACACTCATGTACTATAAACAATATAGTTCATGAGGAATGCTGCTTTTTACAGCAACTTACATGTCCTCACCCTTTATTTTCTGTGACAAAAGAAAAAACAATAATTTACAGAGCAGAGTTTTGAGTGCAATCTATTGTGTGCATCTGGTGCCACAATTGTTTTAGAATAATAATACATAACACCCAAACAGACAAAATTATTAATAACACAGATATATTCACACACTCTCATACATACTTACACAAACACACACACACACAGTGGCATAACTAGTCAGTGGGGCCCCCAGCAAAACTATGATGGGGCCTCTCTCCCTGCTTCATCTACAGTGGTTTTCTAAGAGGAGGCTGTATCTATCATATGGAAAATAAGATGGGCCCACCCTGTGGTTGCCGAGCCTGATCCCCTGGTACTTACGCTCCTGCACACCTGCACATATACTGTATATATAATATTATGGTGCATGGGGTAGATTTTTTAGCTTGATAAAGGTTCCAAGACAGGGACCAAAATATTGCTGTTATTTTACATGTTTCCTTAAAGGCATTTGGAAAAGTCCCTTGAGTGCACCTCTAATTACTTGGTTTGGATACTTTATCCAAAGTAGCACCAGGACCTATAAAGAAAGGTAGAAGAGAGAGAGAGAGAGAGAGAGAGTGTAAGGCCATAGTAAAAGGGGGTAAAGCTGAATCCAGTCATTACCATTACTGCTATACATAGGAACTGTTAAGTGCACTGCTATGTATACACACTGTGTTATTAGGGCTAGGCCACGCTAGCATGTTTTCGCACATGCAATTTCATTATAATGGAAATCTCAGGAATTTTTTCAAAAATTGCGATTTCCAATGTGTAGCAATTCGCATGTCCGTTTCCGTTTTTGTAATGAATGCGATCACTATTTTTTTTCTGCAATTGCATGCGTTACCATAGCGCAACATTGGCGAATCACATATATTTTAGCTTTAGTTTACCTTTAAGAGTCGGATAATTTGGAGATCTGATTAAGATTCCTTGGTCTGAAAGACACCTCAGATTTTCATAAGAAAAATGTAAAATAAAATTCTCTTGATCACTGTTAAATGCAAATATATCTGAATATTTCTGCATTTTACAGAGACGATCCATAGCTGGATACCTTTTCCACAACAGTGGATGATGTCAGCTGATGTACTATGTGTTGGTACTTTCGTTGGTCACCTTCTTAGATGTTCCAGCTGGTACTAAGGTAAAATAGTTCTGTGAATACTAATAAAGCTTTGGCAAGGAGTTCTGAAATTTGTGGAACAGTTGAAATTCCAACCAGTTTGCAGAACCAAGTTCAACAGAAATCTCAATTCATCATTATCAGTTAGCTGAAATGATACAATTCATTATATTTTAGTTTAAGTTCTCCTTTATGGCGAAAATAGTTTGGAGGTCTGGTTTAGATTTTTTACGCTAAAAGACACCTCAGGTTTCACTGTGAAAATTGGAAACAAAGGGTGAACTAGCATGCATCGGTTTAAAGCATGTCCATGTTCACATTATTTGCTGTACTTGCCTTATTTCAATAATGTGTTTCAGGTTATTACCGCCAGAGTTAAATGTGAAAGCTAAAATACATGTGAGAAAGTAAACATTAATGGAAAATTGTAATAAAACACATTTAAAAAAAATGTTCCAGCTAGATGTGCACAATGTGTACAGTAAGTTGGAATACATCCAGCTCTTTCAGAAAGACAGATAGTAAGACAGTGCTAAGATGGTGTTGAAGGATAAGTGCACTGTAAAATCAAGTTATGTTCATTTGGAAGCTGCAGCTTTAAAAATACTGTTGCCATATTTTTTTTTTTACCTATGTCCCTCCAGAGCCTAGCTTTGTGCCTTGGAAGTTGCTGACATCTTGTTACTGGTTTGCTGAATGTTAAGCTCCGCCCCTCTGAGATTTCATCTGCTTTCTCCTGCTTGAGCCTCAAACAGTAATGCTTGTGAGTTCCATGCACGTGCGTGTGGTTAGGCCCAAGGCTAAAAGGGGGGGGGGGGGGTGAGCTATGAGCCAAATTCATTAACCTGCAATATCGTAAAGTTCTGATACCAAAGGTCAGCATGAACTGTAGTAAATGCTGCGCACACTAGTCTTGATTGCAATGGGTGTTTATTACCACATCAGTATCACACCATGTAATGTTTCGGTGCTGTTTCTTGCGCCTTCATCAGACACATACAGGTCAGCATAAAAGTACAGCAGTGGTCATAGATTTATGACCGTTCGGTTGTACAATACCTTGTGGTAGTACAGTAGACTTCTGCATTGGCATTATATAGTCGATTGTAAATGTACAATCGCAATGGTACGACCACAATTCGAAATTTTATGATCGTAGATTATTTATAAATATGGCCTAAAATTGGAACTGTTGAACTTCAACAACAAATAATGGGAGGTGGTTGGCTAAAATTGTGTGCAAGGTGCATCTGAATGGTATTGCAGACTCCTGACCATCTTTACTACATAGAGAAGTACCAATTTAGAACCTCTGGTCCCCATTAACTACCAACTACTGCAAAGTGCATTGTTGTACACTGTATTTATGGGATTATGGGAATTCAGGCCAAAGTAGTAATTTCAGTTTCCACATTAAATTTCATATGTTATACCAGGAACACCCCCCCCCCCCAAGATTGCAATAATTTCCTTGGTCCTGACACTGAGATTCCTGCACAGAGATATCCAGCACTTACTGCAATGTCTTCTGTATGGTCATACCTCCTCTGATGGCTTTACTAGCTTTTTACGAGCTCCCATCACTAATAGCTGCTGCCTGCAAAGTCTATGGAAAGAAGAAGTTGGGCTTGTAAAGTTGGTGTTGGAAATATCTGCGCAAGCATGTTGGGTGTTGAATATTTATGGTCTTAACAAGCTCTTTAAATAGAATGTACTGTACAGCCCTGTCTACTGGGGGCATAAAGCACTTTGACGAAGACTTTAACATAAATGAATCCTTTATCATGCTGTACTGTACATACATTATTATCATTTCCCTAGCAGTTTCTTCACAAGCTCTCATATAAATAAAATTTCCAGAGTACCAATAAGGAGCATATGGCTCATAAATAACAAGAATGTTAGCATGCCATATATAAAACAAAAGTTTGAGCCGTTGGTGGTGGCTTTATGGAGCAATTAGTGGAAATAATTGATTTGAAAAGAATCTTTTCAAGTATAAGTAAGTGGAACATCATTTAAATTCACTGTATTTTAGAAGGTATTTGCATCTTTGCTCAAGAGAGCAGTATAAGAAAGCAGTATATAAAAGGACAGGCGTTTGTCTCTGTCTCATAAAACTTCCCTTTCAGATCATCGGAAGCACTGTAAATCTCTCGCCACTATAGATCTAGCTTGCTGCGTATGTGTTGTTGTCAGAATTAAAATAAAATGATTGTATCAAGAGACATTTTTGCCTTTTTACACAAGGAAGAGGGGAAGTTCAAATCCTGTGTTATTCCAGAAAGAAGAGTTGTAAATATATAGTATGTGTCTTGATAAAGGTCTAAGAAAGGGTGTCTAAAAGTGATCTATCTCCCTCTGCTTTAGCTGCCATCATTTATATTGGAGGCAAGCACTGTGCTTCTTTTTCACAAAGCCTACAAAGGCCTCTGTTCAGCTAAGCTTTCAGGGTTTTTCTTCTTGCGTATGCAGAAAGCTTCCTGGCATCAGCCTGCCTTGAAAAGTTCCTAGTTTGTATTCTGTTATGACTCTCTCCAGTCTGGTGCTTACGCTGCTACAGACACAAACCATTAAGTAAAGGGCTTTTAGAATGTACCAGCATTTTACACTTAAGATACAGTACTTCATTTATTTATTGTAAAATGCAGGTGTAAGTATGATGGATTGATCAATCTCATGTGCTTTAAAAATGGCATAGGCCATTTGTTTTGTTAGTCTCAAAATAAAAACAAACGCAAGAATCATTTATTTATGGTCACATATACTGTCTGCAAACATAGCACTCTGAAAATCTGTTCATTAGGATTATCAAGCAATAACAAATGATATGCAAATATTTTCTCCAATGGAATAATACGATTAAATACTCCCAATCTAAGAGAAAAGCATTCAACGCATGGGTTTGGTAATGCGGAATATGACAATAATACAGTAAAGATGTTTGAAACCGGCGACTGCCATTCCGTTTTTGGATTTTCGGTAGAAAAAACTAATTCTGAAAATCCCAAAACGAACCGAAAGATGTCAATGGGACAGAAAAAATATAAAAGTTCCAAGTAAAGTAAGGGCAAATTAAGCATGTTAACTTACAATAAACAAGTGTTTCAGTAATGTCCATACTCATATTCTTTCTCATATAATTGTTTCTTGCTAACTGTGCATTGTTTCTACAGCATCTGGTGTAAAGGTTAAGGGAAGGATGGTTCTAAATGATTCATTCATTAGCGTAGTTAAAAACCTAAGGGCCCTGACACAAATAGATTTCGTCAGTTGATATCAGCTCCCTGAACTTTAAGTATAGGGACCCAATAGATTGGTTTGTGTATAGACATAATACACATGACAGATCCCCATTCAGAATATGAATGTAATGCATATGTAATTGCATTGTATGCGCTGATTTGTATGTGGGGGAGAGCAGCTGCACCAATGTATGGCTAAGCCCAGTAAAGCCAGTTCCTTGGGTCAGGGCGCTATGTACCTGCATCCTAAGGAAAAAGGACACACATTTGAAAACTGTAATGTCAACATCTTAGAAAAAGAACAAGGCTAAACTTTAACTTTGGTTTAAAAAAACAAGTCCATCAAATGCAACACACCATACACACTAAACCCCACACTACATTTTCAGGCAAAACATTCCACAACTTACTGCCCTCACAATAAAGAACCATTTACGATGCTTAAGCTGAAATTTCTTTTCCCCGGGTTCTTTTCTCAAGTGTTTTGCTCACCCCTATGAGAGAAAAGATCTCTTGAGCTTTCCCTAAAACATATTTGTATAGGGTGATTATATAGCATCATTAGAGATGGCCGAACTTTCGAAATTTCGGTCTGTTTTCGAACTTCTAAAAAAGACCGGGAAACAATTCCTTCCTGACTCCAAGTAGCAATACGAAAGTATCACTGGATAAACCACAATTACAGTATAATAATTAAAGGGCATCTATAGTGAAAAAAAACACATTGCCCCTTTGCAAAGTTAGATTCATGTACTCTGTGCTGCCTTAATCCTATCTCTGTCAGTGACTTTGTTTAACCATGGTGTCAGATCTCTGTGCAGCACTCCCCCCTTCCCCCTCCCCTCGGTTACCTCCTCCATGTCTCAACTTCAGCTAACCGACAAGTTTATCATGTGCAGTAGGAGTTAAAAGTTCAACATCCTGAAAAACACACCCACGCACAGTGGCCAATAGAAAGCAAGCTGTCCTGGAGACATGGAAGAAGGAGAACAGTACAGTTTATGATCTCTCACTTTGTGACCCATCATTAATCAGTGAAAGCTATTAAGAAGGGGGGTCAAGTGCAGCCTTATATCTACCATCAAAGCTACCTCCCTCCCCCTGCTAATGTTCGAGTCTCAATGTTTATTACAGAGCAGGGAGGGGGGATCACTTTTTTCAGCTTTCTATGCTTCATTTTCTGTTTAAGCTAGTTTAATTGCTTTCTTGCACTCATTATTACAGCTTTTATACTCGTTGTAAGCCTGTTTTGTTCCCTCTGATTTTAAAATGTTAAAAGCCATTTTCTTTTATTCCATTTCCCTTTTTACCTGAGCATTAAGCCACGCAGGAGTGGACCTACTTTTTTTTACACTTCTCTTAAGGTATAAATTTAGAATGTAATACTTTACCCCTTTAAAAGCAGTCCACTTTTGTTCAGTATCCTTATTTTAAAACAAATCACACCATTATATGAACAGAAGTGGCTCCTTTAAAGGGCATGTCCACCCCCAAAACTCAAATTTTATATGTTATTTGCCATGATTCCATCTTTAAAACAAGACATCTCCCATTAAAATCCGTTCAGCCAAATTGAAGATATATAAGTTTTTCCAACATGCCTTTTGCAGAAAGGAGCCGCTCACTGTAATCCAACCCGTGCCTTCAGCCTCCCTTGCCCCCCCACTGCTGCTTTCTCGTGACATCAGCCCCATCTGTGCCAATCACAGAGGCGGCTAACATCACAAGAAAGCACCGTGGGAACGAAGGGCTGTAAGTAAGGCTACAAACATTTTTTTAAAAAAATAATCCGGTGTTTGGGTCTGGGCAGGGGTCCTCTATCACACCCTAAAAGCATTTCATGCTACAATGCAGGGGGAACGAGGATGGATCCGGATGGTGGGAGGGGCGCCAAGGGAGGTTGAAAGCATGGAAAAGGAACGGGAAAGGGTGGACTTGCCCTTTAAGCTTTCGTAAAGTTAAAAGGTTTTGTTAAGCCAGTTTTTTGAAACCTATATTAAATTGCAATATATTATGATCACTATTCTATAACTTCCCTATAACCTTCCTCTCCAAAATGAGCTCAGGGTTATTAGATATCTTGTAGAAATGCTGTAAAAACTTTGTAAAAGGTATAGATTTCCTGAGAGCTGCCATGAAAATGGTAATTACCCAGAAGTCTCTGTCCCTTATTTGCAACAACTCAACACTTCTACAATGTGTAAAAAAATACTCATATAAAAAACTTAAGAACATGTCCCATACCTGCAGCCTTTTCCTACTGCATATTGAGATATTACTGCATATTTAAATTTACCCACCTTTTTGCTTCCCATACACAGCTCCACCCATATTGTTTCTGCCTTATTGTTTCTATTTCATCTTTTAGATTTGGTTTCAATTTCAATTCTTGTTTAACATACATACCCCTCCTCCATTCTTATAAACTCTGTCATGTCTAAAGAAGGAGTATCCTTCCAAAATTACTGCTCAATCATGTGAATAATTTAGCAATGTTTCAACTATACCGAACACATCATACTTTTCTTTTAAAGCTATTAGTTCTAGTTTGCCAGTTTTTCTAATTAGTCTTCTTTCATTTGTAAATGTACATTTTAGATTATCATTTGATTTACTTCCACACTTTGACAAAAATGCCTCCCTATCCTATATGCTTCCCCCACCCTCCATTATTTTATTAGCTCGCTGATCCCTTACTCCTCTATGTACCCCAGTGTAGTCCAAAGTAACCGACCCCCATACCTAGTTTAAAATCTACTCCAATCCTCTAGCCATCTTCCCGCAAAACAGCTGCACCATTATCATTAATGTGCAGTCCATCTCTACTAAAGAGCCTGTAGCTGACAGAAAAGACATCCAAGATCTCTAAAAACCCAAACTCCATCTACATACACCAAACCCCTTAGCCATGCATTAAAACTCCTAAGCTCTAGTTGCCTCCCTAGTGTAGTACTTGGCTGTGGTAATATTTCTGAAACAACTAACTTGGAGGTACTTACTTTCAACCTGGCAACTATCTCTGGGAAGTCATTTTTAAGGACCTCTCTTACTACTTTAAATTTGTCTTTAGCAACAATGTGAATCAAGACCAATGAATCGGCCTGTTTCATGAATGCTACTTTCCTCCCCCACTTATTCAACTAAGATGGCAAATCTTCTGGAATGGACTAGCTAGAAATAGAGATGGCTGAAACTGACGGGTTTCGTTCCTTTTTGGGGTTTCGGATCTCGGGAAAACCCAGAAGATCCAAAAATCTGAAAACAGAACTTAAAATCTGGACTTCGGAGCGGTTTTTATCGAACCTTCAAGCTATTTTTGAAAATTCTTGAAAATAGCCTTGAACGTTCGTTAATACTCGAAAATACGATTGAGTTTCCAATCATATTTTCAAGTATTATCGAACGTTTAAGGCTATTTTCAAGAATATTCGAAAATAGCTCAAACATTCGTTAAAAATCAAAAACTCGTTCCGGTTTTGGACGAAACATTTGGATTTCTGAACCGAAGGGTACTGTGTCGGACCCGAATCCCATCTCTAGCTAGAAAGAAGTGACCCTACCCTTGGTTCCCCTACTTTTCCTGATGTCTCTTCCTTCACCACCTTATCTTCCCCTTTTCCCCCCTCCAGTTTACTGGCTCCTGCCAGTACCTGCACTTCATCCCAGTTTGCCAAGCCCTGCAATTTCTGAGAAGGTTCCCATTTAGATTCACAAACACAGGTTACTTGGAACAGCTGCTCCAGGGGAGGACTGGGACCTTTCGCTGTAGATTTTAGCAAATCCCTTTCGCGGTAGATTTCAAACTTTTGACATTTTGCTAAGGTCACACCCACTTTGTTTAAGCTATGCCCGTCTCACTAAGGCCACACTCACTTTGTTTAAATTACGCCCATTTTTAAGGCTACACCGTTCTTGTGTTAGCCAATCCTCTAATATCAAACTGACCACTATAGGAAAAAGCAAGGATATGTGGCTAAAAACATGTCTTTATTATATTCACTTTAAAATATTACAATTATCAAAAGTAGCAAATACCAATAACCACCCTACACCTTAGACATCATAGATGGTCTAACCTAAACATGTACAATTATTTCTAATAAGTATATCCTGTAGCCATACCCTGTGCACATATAAATGTTATTCTATACTTAGCAGTTTTATGAGTCTAGTCAGAGTCCATGCACGGTAGTCTACAAAGTAGTGCAGAGTATCGGGCTTAATTTGCAGGAGACCAGAGACATATTGTAGGTAGATGGGGGACCTCAGCATTTTTAAGACAACTATTCCTATTTTACTTTGTTGCCTGTAAAATTTTCAAGTGTATGATGTGGTTAAGATAACAGTAACAGACTAATAAACTGGAGGGCTGGCTAAAACTAGCTAATAAACTGGAGGCCTGACTAACACTGGCTAATGAACTGGATGACTGACTAACACTGGCTAATGAACTGGAGGACTGACTAACACTGGCTAATGAACTGGAGGGCTGGCTAACACTGGCTAATGAACTTGAGGACTGACTGACACTGGCTAATGAATTGGAGGACTGACAATCACTGGCTAATGAACTGGAGGACTGACTAACACTGGCTAATGAACTGGAGGGCTGGCTAATGAACTGGAGGATTGACTAACACTGGCTAATGAACTGGAGAACTGACTATCACTGGCTAATGAACTGGAGAACGGACATCACTGCTATGAACTGGAGGACTGACTAACACTGGCTAATAAACTGGAGGATGGCTAACACTGGCTAATAAACTGGAGGGCTGGCTAACTTGGCTAATAAACTGGAGGCCTGACTAACACTGGCTAATGAAGTGGAGGACTGACTATCACTGGCTAATGAAACTGGGGACTGACTATCACTGGCTAAGAACTGAGGACGACTAACAATGGCTAATGAACTGGAGGACTGACTAACACTGGCTAATAAACTGGAGGACTGGCTAACACTGGCTAATAAACTGGAGGGCTGGCTAACTTTGGCTAATAAACTGGAGGCCTGACTAACACTGGCTAATGAAGTGGAGGACTGACTATCACTGGCTAATGAACTGGAGGACTGGGACTAACAATGGCTAATGAACTGGAGGACTGACTATCACTGGCTAATGAACTGGAGGACTGACTATCACTGGATAATGAACTGGAGGACTGGCTAACACTGGCTAATGAACTGGGGGCTGGCTAACACTGGTTAATGAACTGGAGGGCTGGCTAACACTGGCTAATGAACTGGAGGGCTAGCTAACACTGGTTAAAGAACTGGAGGCCTGACTATCACTGGCTAATGAACTGAAAGACTGACGATCACTGGCTAACGAATGGCTAACACTGGCTAATAAACTCGGGGGGTGACTATCACTGGCTAATGATCTAAAGGACTGACTATCACTGGTTAATGAACTGGTGGGCTGGCTAACACTGGCTAATGAATTGGAGGACTGACTAACATTGGCTAATGAACTGGAGGACTGAACTGACACTGGCTAATGAATTGGAGGACTGACTATCACTGGCTAATGAACTGGATGACTGACAAACACTGGCTAATGAACTGGAGGACTGACTATCACTGGCTAATGAACTGGAGGACTGACTAACAATGGCTAATGAACTGGAGGACTGACTGTCACTGGCTAATGAACTGGAGGACTGACTATCACTGGATAATGAACTGGAGGACTGACTAACACTGGCTAATGAACTGGAGGGCTGGCTAACACTGGTTAATGAACTGGAGGGCTGGCTAACACAAGCTAATGAACTGGAGGGCTAGCTAACACTGGTTAAAGAACTGGAGGGCTGACTATAATGAACTGAAAGACTGACTATCACTGGCTAACGAATGGCTAACACTGGCTAATAAACTGGGGGGCTGACTATCACTGGCTAATGATCTGAAGGACTGACTATCACTGACTAATGAACTGGAGGGCTGACTATCACTGGTTAATGAACTGGAGGGCTGGCTAACACTGGCTAATGAACTGGAGGGCTGGCTAATACTGGCAAATAAACTGTAGGGCTGGCAAATGAACTGGAGGGCTGACAATACTGGCTAATGAACTGGAGGACTGATGTTTCTTATCCTATCAAAGGCTTTTAAAAAATCCTTAAGGAAGCCATTTATATCAAAATAAAGAACCCAAGTCTTTATAGAGGTGTGTGTGTGGGGGGGTGGCACTAATTGTCTGCCATGTACAATGCTGTTTTGTCGACTTGAAAAGTTTAATAATACCTTCTAGCTACAATTCTATCAACATCTTGCTGTTATATGCTGTTTGGGACACATTACAGGTTATTTATTGCCAACAGATTCTTGTACAAGTAATTTTGAATTGAGAAAGCCAGTTGGATGACTTGCGAAACGTCTTCAATAACTATACTTTAAGTACAGTTGATCTAATTGAATACAACAGATATACCATGCCCTGGATGAATGAGAACCTTCACAAACCATGATAAACCTGGTCGCAAGAAAAAATAAAAGTCAATAGATACAGTTTATAATATGAACAACTTCAATGTAATGTCTATACTGTTTGTCACTCATCAAAGAAAAAATAATAGGAATTTGTTGCAGTTCTAGGCAACAATGTGGTCTTCAACACTAATTACCAATTAGCACTATAACATGTGTCTGGTATTAAATGCATGAAATGCGAATATAACAAATATATTCAGCAATTAAAGAGCTGTGAAATATGGTATGCCCCATTAGCTGCAAATAATGTAAAAATGCTTTTACAGTGCATTGGTAACAATGCTATAGAAGAAATGACAGTTTGTTACAGTGATAAGTACCTACAATAGGAACAACATAGCCATACATACTAGGATTTTATCTAGCTAAACAGAAGATAAGAAAAAATAGCAGTAAAGTAACAAGAGAAGCTTTTTTGTGAGATAACCAAATTTCACTTTTTGCTGCTCCAGAACTTGTAACTATGGTTGACTAATTTGTTTAACCTTTAAAAAAAACTTTTGCATATAGAGATAGACAAAATAGAAATTTTGCTAGTAAAAAGGAATTAAAATCAATAGGAGGGGAAATTTCACATTAAACATGCTTTTATTTAACGGCTAATAGCCATAACAACGGTGTTCAAATTGTACGTATAGGAAATGGCATAGGGAACTAGTACTAATGGGCAAAACATGTTTAGTCTAAAGCCTGACACCGGTCGATCGTTTTGTTCAGTTCAATTAAGTCTATCTGAAATATTTACCCGTGTATGCAATTGTGCATACGTTTCCATTTTGGTAACACATGCATTCACCATTTTTGGTGTGTTAACACATTCGTTTCCATAATGGAAAATGGCAAAATCACATGCGCAAAATGCACAAGAATTGCACAAACAATCACATGCGCTAACGCACTCTAGAGCGTTGCAGTGTGGCCTCAGCCTAAATCTGCCTAAAATAGAAGGTGCAAGGTGGTGAAATTCAATTAGAACTAGTACTGATCAGCTGCACCATCTTGCAGATTTGTAAGCATGTGTGGCCAGCTAAAAAGAAACAGTATGGCACACATACATTTAATTACAAATATATAGAGAGAGGCTATGTTGGCTAGTGGACTGTCTGGAAAGCTGACTAATAGAAATGCTTGAAAACTTCAGCAGCTATTGGAATCCACCTACAAGAGCTGAGTGCTGCTCAGCAGACCCGGATGTCTGTCCTATAAGTCATAGGAAGGGGTTTGGTCTCCCGGGCTGCACTGAACATTTCGTCATAAACACCAAAATATAAAACAATATAAATGAAATATAGAAAAGCTTAAGTTTTACCACAAGGCCACTTTCCTTTTACTTAATTGCGATATCTGTTAGCAACCAGAGATGCATGAAACTGGTGAGTTTTTTTTCTACAGCGGTTCCACATAATCTATTAAAGTTCTGAAAATCCAAAAATCTGATTCAAACTCAATGGAATGGGATTTTTTTTTAATTTTCTATCGCAATTTTCATTTTTGATATTCAATTTTTGGCTAAAAGTACTGAGTTTCAAATTTTTTTTAAAAAAATCAGTCAGATCTAAACTGGCAGTACGGAATTAAAACCAGGTTTGTTCCAAAACCAGGATTTATCATTAGTAGCATTAGCAACCTGCTCTGTTTATCTAAATTATACTCCCTGGGCCTAGCCACTGCTCCTCACTAAAATAGAATGAGCCAGAGAGGATTTTTACATCTTTCTTAATTCATTTATGTCTTTTAGACTGCAAATACACACTGGTGATGGGATTGATGATTACAATAAAGTGGCTATGCAAAGTAAGCCTTTATGGAACTGATCCAGAAATTCTGTTTAAAAGCTTCTACATATTCTTAGTTCAAACGCACCATCAGGGAGATGTAATAAAAGTTCTTATTGTTTAAAATGGTGCTATTTTTGCCCTAACCAATCGTATTTTAGTTACCATTTGAAAGCTAATATCTGATTGGTTGGGGCAAAATTTGATACAACATAGATCTGGTATTAGATTAAAAGACACGAGATTGCCCGTTTCCAAACACTTGTGGAGCCCAGATTCATAGAAGGGATAAGGACACCCTCTAGGGGTGGAGATCGGGAACTAAAGCTACGCCAGAGGGAGGCCTGGTGGATACACAGGCTTGGTACTATGTTTCCCAAGGGGCTAAACAGGGATTTTGATATATATGTGTATATGTAATGTGTCCAAATCTGTTGTCCTTTATTCTGTGTAGGAAGGATGGATCCTACTATGATGTATGCAGATTCCAAGACGCATGGAGGGATTCTGAAGGGGAGTGTCCATTTGTGTCATATTGTATAAATGGTTACTCATGTAAAGCTATGTTGCTGTATTTTTGCCATTTGTTGCCTGAAGAATAAGAATACACCACACACCAAATCTTCATGCAAGGTAACTTTATTATGTGGCTCACTGCATCAGGCTATGTTTTGGGGGTCCTGCAGCTCGAAACAGGACCCCCATTGACTCTTAGAAGAACTCTTGAGCATGTCTTCTTTCTTCCCAGCCGGCGTCACCAACTCCGCTGATATCACCAACACCGAGCAGTGTGACTGCCGCCGCCCATGACTCCTCCGGCACTGGCAACACCAACGTAGCTGATGTTGCCGGCGTCTTATCCGTAGTCTTCTTTCTTCTCAGTCATCAACACCAACTCCACTGATGTCGCCAATAACGGGACAGTGTCACTGCGGCCCCCAATGACACAGCAGGCACTGGCGACATCAATGTAGCCGATGTTGCCGGCCTCTTCTTTCTTCTGCCATCAACTGTGATGACTTCTAAGCTTAGCGGGGTTTGCACCTCTTTATATAGGTTTGCTGAAGGACCTAATCCAATTGTGATTGGTCAATATTTCAATGCTTGCGATCATATGATTATACAGTAACCAATCATATTTACAAATATGTCACCAACGCCGGAAGTGTCACTGGTGGCCGGTGTGACACCCCTCGGTTTAGGCGACAGAGTTGGTGCCGCCAACTGGGAAGAAAGAAGACACGTCTAAGGGCTCTTCTAAGAGCCAATAAGGGTCCTGTTTCGAGCTGCAGGACCCCCAAGAAAGGCACTTGTAAGTGCCAGGGGGTCCCCGTACGAGCTGAAGGACCCCATAAGCCCGAAAGGGCCCTTTTCAGGGTGCAAGGGCACTTTTAAGTGCTGGGGGGGTCCTGTTACGAGCTGGGGGACCCCTTATGCCCCAAACCAATCAGACATTAGCTAACTTTGAAAGCCTGATTGGCTCGGTTAAAATTAGCACAATTTTTAACAATAAGATTTTTTATTACATCTTCCTGAATAACTTAGCTAGAATGAGAGCTAGCAAGAGATCTCACTGAAATCCTTACTATATGATGGACTGGAAAAAGTGCTAAAATAGTATCACTTTAGTAGTAAGTGATCTACTATTTACAAATGACAGGGAAAAAACATACAATGGAAATGAAAAAGTTAGTAGAAAGACACAAGGTAAGTGGGAAAACAGTTGCTGTCCCCTGCTGTTGACATCAGTGAGCTGACATTTCAGATTCTAATGGTCCTTCTCCTTGACAGGATACACCACATCCTTGGAATGTTCCTAACAGTAATTTCTACTGATTGACTGTTGGATGGGTCAAAGATACTCAGATCTCTACTGAGCAACTGAATCAACCCAGGCACTGGGTCAAGGTCAAGACCATAATAGGCTCTATTAGGGGTCCTGCAGGAAGTCAGTATTTCGGTTGCATTTATTTATATACAGACAAAATGTTGAATTGGCACAAGAAGGTGACTGGGATGGAAAAATACTGCTCTTTTTTCTGAAAAGCATATGGTTATTCATTCTTCTCAATATCATTCCATTAAGGCGCTCCAGCAGTACAGTTTTCATCTGCCAGGTTAGTTTCCTGGACTTTCCTGTATAAAAGTGCTGAACCCAGGAGGAAGCCAGGCTGAACTTTTCATTTTCATTTTGGTGCCCCTCACAGAAATGATATTGGGAGGTAAGAATTACCAATCCTACCTCCTTGTCCTAAGTATTTTTCTTTTTTTAAAATTTATATGCACTGAAGACTGAATGTATAAGAGTTTCTTATTAAACGAGCTAAATTATGATTATAGCTCTTGTTATCATGGATAACAATCAAGGTAACAATATGGAGGAGCAGCACTCTCACCAATTACCAAACATCCACCCGGGTGCTTCCTGAAGAGAAATGATGTAACTGGTAAGTAGAGATGGCCGAACTTCATAAAGTTCAGTCTGATTTCGAAACTTTCAAACTTCAGTAAAATTTTGAAAGTTCGAATTGGGACCCATTAAAAAGTCTGGATGATTTACAGCTAAACTAACAATGGTAATTTACTGTAAATGGCTGTGGCACCTGGGAAATGGTCTGGGGAACATATCACTGTCACTTCCTACTGGGGCGTGGCTACCAGCGGTGCAGGGGATGCGACTGCACCAAGGCCCTTGGCCAAGAAGGGGCCCCATTTTATGCTAAGGTTTCAAAACTACCAGTCTGTGTGCCAGCTGTTTTACCAGTGGTCTGTGTACAAAGCATTTTTACCATTGCCTGTCCATATTCCAAGCATTTAACCAGTGTCTGGCTGTGTGCAGTGCCAGTTTCCCAACCAGTTTATCAGTGTCTGTGTGCCAAGCATTTAACTAGCATCATGTATATCACACAAAATTGGACCAGCTCAGTCCCACATAAATTGATCACAGGAATTGCACCACACGATACCCATTATTATTACAGGTCAGGTCAGATCTCTTACCCTACAACACATTAACTGTGTCAATCTGGGTAGTGCCTATGTTTTCGCCCATAACACATATTGGCACAGTATCATCACTCCAACCAGATTTTTAAACCAAGAAATGGCAATATAGCCCAATATACATCTAATGTCCCCAAAATACCATTAGTAGGCACAAGCACTTTATTGAGCATTTTATAGGAGGTTTAAGGTAATCCCTATTTGGGAGAATAAGGTAACGTCAAGTGGGTACATCTAGATAATGATTTAAATACGGATTCCGGAAACCCGTTAGACCATGCCCTGATGAAGTCACGGGTCACGTGACGAAACGTGTGTCGGCGGTCTAGCGTGGTTTGGTACATGGCGGTTCAGACAAGACGTTGAATCTCGAGTGAAGTTGTTGATCGAGGAATATAGGGGGTATGGGTGAGGGGACTTAACCAAAAGGTAAGGTCTGTTATATCCATATAGAGTTCGGAGCGCTCTAAGTGGTATATGCAATGCAAGGTTAAAGTTTATCCATACCCTAAGTATTGGTTATATGAGTGATACACTTGGACATATATGTTTATGATATAATTAGGTATTCAGAGTTCGAATAACCGCATGTACCAGCCACTGGTGTGTGTATATAGGTGTAATAACTAATAATCTGGTGTGGCACAGAAGCTCATACTCAAAGACCTAATGTCAACGCTAACAACCTAGCGGTGCCCCTAGGGGTGAAAGTACAAGTATACAAAATGGAGGCCAAAAGTGGCCCCTTAAAAAAGACCCCGGAAAAAAAAAACTGACAGTGAAGGTCAAAAATTACAAAACACGTTTAATGGCGTCCAAATGTTGTATAGTTAACCCCCGATATATAATAAGTGTACTAAGCATAGCAATGTGATTACAAAACAACTCCTATACCTTTAAATATACATATACATATTTCCTAAAAACCTGGTTACTAGGCGTCCCCAGAAACCAAAATGTATCTAAATCCAACTCCATACGAGCAGTGGATGACCGATGATAGTAAGTCAAAATATGACTATGTAATAAGGAAGTACCAAAGTTCAGCATCTGTTAATCCTAATCAAATATATAGAATGTACCTCATTCGGGACTTACGTGAGAAGCCAGGACCCCTAATGGGACGGACCACACTCTTCACCCGATTATGGCTGGGAAGTATTCATACTCCTTGGAAATCTTCATATCCACCTTCCTCTGGTCGCTGTTCCAACTGCCGCATGGACATCGTCATCTTACTCCATTTCTAAACAACCTACGTGCGCTTCACCAACTGCGCAACCTAGCGATGTGGCTTCTTCAGGGTCTCGCGATATCTCCGAGTGAGACCTTTTTATCCTAAAGTACCTTAGAGACACACGCCTCCTAATATCCATTTGCTTAAACAGGTGGCTCTAGTCCCAATTAAGTTGTAATGAAAACAGGATTATATCAAATTGGTATCATAAGTATAACTTAATTTTCATTCTCAAAAATACAACAAATCTCATATCATATTCTTACATACAACACTTACTTATTAATAAAGATACATTAGCCCTGGGTACGGGCCTAATATATGGGTGTTCTATATTGATATTTAATTAAAATCATTCCCGTGTCGACTCGTCAAATCAGATTACACAATTATATCATCCCATCGGACATCATATATACAAAAAAGAGAGAATCAGATCGCATCTGTCTATTACCCATGATACTCCATAGTGCAGACCAGACGGTCAATAGAGACACCGTACTCTATAGAGCGGATCATGTAGGTAATTGATGTAACATAAAAAAAAAAAAATAACCTGTATTATATCAAGGTCTTACCCACCATGCTCAATATACAGGTCAGGGAAATTTTTTTGTAAAATAACACCTATGGAACAAGAAGGAACAGGGGCCCTCATGTGTCAGATCAAAATTGTTGCTATAATGGTCACTTTAACGAAAGAAACTTCCTCCCTTTGTCATATACCAAAGGGTTCACATAACATAGGTACATGTCACAGTATACGGCATCAAAAAATTGCGGAAGGCACTCGCGTATCACTTGCCCCTCATTATCCTAAAAAATATGCAAAATGCATTTCTTCATTAAGACCCATTGGGCTTAGGGTCTTTAGTTTGTATATCCATCGTAACTCTTTCTGTAACAGACATATCTATATCTCCTCCCCTGATGCCTAATGATACTGCTCTATACCACAAAACGACCAGGTTACGGTCCATAATGTTCTTCAACCATATGCTTTGCAACAGACGATCTTTCGATTTCTCTTTTGCGTATTGCTCTTCATGCTCCAAGATAAGTGTTTTTAACTCCCTTTTTGTTTTTCCAACATATTTTTTATTACACATACACGTTATTAAATAATCATTGTGTGGTTTTACACGATATATACTGTTTAACACTCCACTCCTTCCCACTGAACCAACACATATATCCTTTTGGGTCATATAGGGACATATTCGACATGCACCACAATGTTTATTCTCCAACTGTTTTAAACCAATTACAACCTTTATTAACGGGGTTGGTATAATGACTAGGTGATAGCTTATCCTTTAAATTGGAGGCTCGACGTGCTGTAGTTGGGGGTATCTCCCAATATGGTTTTCCAAATCTCTATCACTTGCAATTAATCTCCAGTGTTTCTGGAGTATTGTTTTCATCTCCCCCAACTCTGGTTATAGTTGGATGAACCTAATAGTCTCAGCTTTTTTGTTACTTTCATGTTTTGTACACAGCAAAGATTTACGGCTTCTTTTTTTAGATTTCTCAAAACTTCTTTTTTTAGATTTCTCAAAATCAATAATTTCTGGTTGTGGGGGGCCCACAGAGCATGTATGTAAATATGTGGATGAAATGCTACGCCCCTATTTGGGAACTCTTAGCTCTTACGTTTTGGACACGGGGGGTGTTTTGAGGAAAATCGAGGGGTTATCCATTCAAAATGATACAATATTGGTGGCTCTAGACATAGAAGGATTATACTCCTCCATTCCGCACAAGGCAGGAATCAAATGTTGCTAGGATGTTCCTGAATTCAAGAGGAACTTACTACCAGTGACATACTGAGTTTGTGATAACATTGTTGACATTTGTGTTGGAGAACAATGTGTTTGTGTTTAATGGCAAATACTACCGACAACTTAGAGGAACTGCGATGGGGGTGGCGTGCGCGCCTACGTACGCTTGCCTCCATCTCGGTCTCTGGGAAAATTCGATTGTAGAAGAGATTATCAATGATCTTCCGAAGGGGGAAGAGGTGACCCTATGGTTGCGATATGTAGACGATGTCCTCCTGTTGTGGAGGGGATCGGAGGATGGATTAAGATCCTTTATTGAAAAATTGAACATGAACAATCTAAATATAAAGTTGACATATGTATACAGCAGGACATCAATAGACTTCCTAGATTTAAATATTTCTATTGAAGGTGGAATTCTATCGACTAAAACTCATAGAAAAGAAACAGCAGTGAACTCATTACTATCGGCAGACAGCCACCACCCTATGAGCCTTATTAATGGTATTCCCATTGGGCAGTTTGGACGTATTAAACGCAACTGTTCTACCTGGGAAGGGTGGCTAACTCAATCAGTTGAATTAGCTGAAAGGTTTAGAGCTCGAGGATATACTGAAACAGCAATCCGTAGAGGTTTTGAGAAATCTAAAAAAAGAAGCCGTAAATCTTTGCTGTGTACAAAACATGAAAGTAACAAAAAAGATGAGACTATTAGGTTCATCTCTAACTATAACCAGAGTTGGGGGGAGATGAAAACAATACTCCAGAAACACTGGAGATTAATTGCAAGTGATAGAGATTTGGAAAACCATATTGGGAGATACCCCCAACTAACAGCACGTCGAGCCTCCAATTTAAAGGATAAGCTATCACCTAGTCATTATACCAACCCCGTTAATAAAGGTTGTAATTGGTTAAAACAGTTGGAGAATAAACATTGTGGTGCATGTCGAATATGTCCCTATATGACCCAAAAGGATATATGTGTTGGTTCAGATGGGAAGGAGTGGAGTGTTAAACAGTATATATCGTGTAAAACCACACAAGTGATTTATTTAATAACGTGTATGTGTAATAAAAAATATGTTGGAAAAACAAAAAGGGAGTTAAAAACACGTATCTTGGAGCATGAAAGAGCAATACGCAAAAGAGAAATCGAAAGATCGTCTGTTGCAAAGCATATGGTTGAAGAACATTATGGACCAGTAACCTGGTCGTTTTGTGGTATAGAAGCAGTATCATTAGGCATCAGGGGAGGAGATATAGATAAGTGTCTGTTACAGAAAGAGTTACGATGGATATACAAACTAAAGACCCTAAGCCCAATGGGTCTTAATGAAGAAATGCATTTTGCATGTTTTTTAGGATAATGAGGGGCAAGTGATACGCGAGGTGCCTTCCGCAATTTTTTGATGCCGTATACTGTGACATGTACCTATGTTATGTGAACCCTTTGGTATATGACAAAGGGAGGAAGTTTCTTTCGTTAAAGTGACCATTATAGCAACAATTTTGATCTGACACATGAGGGCCCCTGTTCCTTCTTGTTCCATAGGTGTTATTTTACAAAAAAATTTCCCTGACCTGTATTATTGAGCATGGTGGGTAAGACCTTGATATAATACAGGTTATTTTTTTTTTTTTTATGTTACATCAATTACCTACATGATCCGCTCTATAGAGTACTGTGTCTCTAATTGACCGTCTGGTCTGCACTATGGAGTATCATGGGTAATAGACAGATGCGATCTGATTCTCTCTTTTTTGTATATATGATGTCCGATGGGATGATATAATTGTGTAATCTGATTTGACGAGTCGACACGGGAATGATTTTATAATTAAATATCAATATAGAACACCCATATATTGAGGCCCGTACCCCAGGGCTAATGTATCTTTATTAATAAGTAAGGTGTTGTATGTAAGAATATGATATGAGATTTGTTGTATTTTTGAGAATGAAAATTAAGTTTATACTTATGATACATATTTGATATAATCCTGTTTTCATTACAACTTAATTGGGACTAGCGCCACCTGTTTAAGCAAATGGATATTAGGAGGCGTGTGTCTCTAAGGTACTTTAGGATAAAAAGGTCTCACTCGGAGATATCGCGAGACCCTGAAGAAGCCACAGCGCTAGGTTGCTTAGAAATGGAGTGAGACGACGACGTCCATGCGGCAGTTGGAACAGCGACCAGAGGAAGGTGGATATGAAGATTTCCAAGGAGTATGAATACTTCCCAGCCATAATCTGGTGAAGAGTGTGGTCCATCCCATTAGCGGTCCTGGCTTCTCACATAAGTCCCGAATGAGGTACATTCTATATCTTTGATTAGGATTAACAGATACTGAACTTTGGTACTTCCTTATTACATAGTCATATTTTGACTTACTATCATCGGTCGTCCACTGCTCGTATGGAGTTGGATTTAGATACATTTTGGGGTTTTTAGGAAATATGTATATGTATATTTAAAGGTATAGGAGTTGTTTTGTAATCACATTGCTATGCTTAGTACACTTATATATCGGGGGTTAACTATACAACATTTGGACGCCATTAAATGTGTTTTGTAATTTTTGACCTTCACTGTCAGTGCTTTTTTTGTGGGGTCTTTTTTAAGGGGCCACTTTTGGCCTCCATTTTGTGTATATAGGTGTGTCTGGTGGTTTGGGGAGAGATAATGGTATTTTGGGGACATTAGATGTATATTGGGCTATATTGCCATTTTTTGGTTTAAAAATCTGGTTGGAGTGATGATACTGTGCCAATATGTGTTATGGGCGAAACTACCTAGATTGACACAGTTAATGTGTTGTAGGGTAAGAGATCTGACCTGACCTGTAATAATTTAACTAGCGTCAGTTGGTTAGTTATTTTAGAAGATTTGAGGACATAAGTTTAGAAATACTATTTGAATGTTATTGAATAGTTTTGCTAGGTGTATGGGGAAAGTATGTTTGTCTGTTTTAAAATGAGGTCCTTAAAAAAATGTTAATGATGAATTTAGATTTTTTTTATGGAAATGATTATTTGGTTTGCGGTGCCGTTTTGTGTTTGCCGTGGTGTTGGGGGGACCATGCCCAAATTTTGCATCAGGGCCCATAAGTCTGTAGCTACGCCACTGACTTCCTAAACACGAGCGGGCAATTGTCGGGTTTTGTGCAAGCTACATTTGAGGGTTGTGGCCAATTCGAGGGTTACAGAAAACAAACAATACTTTTGAGGAATATGGAAAACGAACGCTACTTTTGAGGGTTAGCAAACCTATACATACATTCTAGGGTTAGCGAAAACGATCTGTACGTTCGAAGGTTATCGAAAAAGAACGATACTTTCGAGGGGTTAGCGAACCATACATTCTAGGGTTAGCAAACGGTTAGTGAACAGTTCGTAAATTCAATAATTATCGAATTTACGATAATTATCAAAAATACAGCCATAGGTCCGGAAAAACAAACTAGTTTGGGTTAGTTCGAGTTCGTCCGAACTCATAATATATACACAAACATAGAGAAGATAATCAATGCACATTCCTAGGCCCCGTACAATATCCTATTATCTGCACACTGGCATACTTTAAAAACAAAGGGGTTTTAGTATACATTACTGTGATCACATGAATGAAAAGCCTTCCAACCACGTCAAGGTAACCCCAGTCTGGAAGGTCCTAACTTCTAACCTTTTCAATTTCTTTTACTTCAATTACGATTAGCAAACTTTTGCATTTCTCATTCTTACACAACGATCCATATAAGAGGCTCTCTCCCTTCCCCCTCAGCACTTTGGCTTTTTAAAATGAGGGAAGAGGCCATCCAGTGCTTTATATTAAAGGCAAAGGACTCCCATAAAAGGGGCGTGTTGGGTGCTATTACACATGAGCTTGACCAAGCCTCCCAATAAATACACACAATACAAGAATTGTGGAAGCACTCCAATTAGGCTAATTTACAACTACATTTAGTGGAAGTGCTACTGATCTGGTCAACATTTATACAAACATAGAGAAGATAATCAATGCACATTCCTAGGTCCCATACATAACTATTATCTGCACACTGGCATACTTTAAAAACAAAGGGGTTTTGTATACATTTCTGTGATCACATGAATGAAAAGCCTTCCAACCACGTCAAGGTAACCCCATTCTGGAAGGTCCTAACATCTAACATTTTCAATTTCCTTACTTCAATTACGATTAGCAAACTTTTGCATTTCTCATTCTTACACACTGGATCCATATAACAGGCTCTCTCCCTTCCCCCTCACCACTTGGCTTTTTAAAATGAGGAAGAGGGCCATCCGTGCTTTATATTAAGGCAAGGACCTCCCATAAAAGGCGTGTTGGGGTGCTATTACCACATGGAGGCTTGACCAAGCCTCCCAATAAATACATACAATACAGAATTGTGGAAGCACTCCAATTAGGCTATTTACAACTACATTTAGCGGAAGTGCTACTGATCTGGTCAAACATTTATACAAACATAGAAAGATAATCAATGCACTTCCTAGGCCCCATACAATATCCTATTATCTCGCACACTGGCATACTTTATAAACAAAGGGGTTTTAGTATACATTACTGTGATCACATGGATCCAGTGTGTAAGAATGAGAAATGCAAAAGTTTGCTAATCGGAATTAAGTAAAAGAAATTGAAAAGGTTAGATGTTAGGACCTTTCAGACTGGGGTTACCTTGACGTGGTTGTAAGGCTTTTCATTCATGTGATCACAGTAATGTATACTAAAACCCCTTTGTTTATAATGTATGCCAGGGCATTCAATGGTCTTGCAAACAAGTGGGTTTATTTTATTAACATCACATCATGGCCATCAATGCCATATATAAGTTTAATGTTTACACAATAAATTGTTTGAAAAGTCCCGGAGTGCTCCTTTCCTCCATATATCTAACACTGTTCCCTCCCTGAACTTTAAGTATAGGGACCCACTAATTTGGTTGTGTATAGACATAATACTACATCCCCTGTCAGAAGAATTACTGCATGTAATTGCATTTATGGCGCTATTTGTATGCGGGGGGAAGAGGCAGCTGCACACATGTATGGCTAATCCCAGTAAAGCCAGTTCCTTGGTCAGGGCGCTATGTACCCGCATCCTAGTAAAAAGGACACACATTTGAAACTGTAATGCACATCTTAGAAAAAGAACAGGCTAACTTTAACTTTGGTTTAAAAAACAAGTCCCATCAAAGCAAACACACCATACACACTAAACCCACACTACCTTTTTCAGAGCACAACATTCCACAACTTAACTGCCCTCACAAAAAAAAGAACCATTTACTGATGCTTAAGCTGAAATTTCTTTTCCCCGGGTTCTTTTCTCAAGTGTTTTGCTCACCCCTATGAGAAAAGATCTCATGAGCTTTCCCTAAAACATATTTGTATAGGGTGATTATATAGCATCATTAGAGATGGCCGAACTTTCGAATTTCGGTCTGTTTTTCGAACTTCTAAAAAGACCGGGAAACAATTCCTTCCTGACCCAAGTAGCAATACGAAAGTATCACTGGATAAACCACATTACACTTATATTAATTAAAGGGCGACATCTATAGTGAAAAAAAACACATTGCCCCCTTTGCAAAGTTAGATTCATGTACTCTGTGCTGCCTTAATCCTATCTCTGTCATGACTTTGTTTAACCATGGTGTCAATCTCTGTGCAGCACTCCCCCCCTTCCCCCTCCCCTCGGTTACCTCCTCCTCCATGTCTCAACTTCAGCTAACCGACAAGTTTATCATGTGCATAGGAGTAAAAGTTTCAACATCCTGAAAAAAACACACCCACGCACAGTGGCCAATAGAAGCAAGCTGTCCTGGAACATGGAAGAAGGAGAACAGTACATTTTATGATCTCTCACTCTTGTGACCCATCATTAATCAGTGAAAGCATTAAGAGGGGGTCAAGTGCAGCCTTATATCTACCATCAAAGCTACCTCCCTCCCCCTGCTAATGTTCGAGTCTCATGTTTATTACAGAGCAGGAGGGGGATCACTTTTTTTCACTTTCTATGCTTCATTTTCTGTTAGGAAAGCTAGTTTAATTGCTTTCTTGCACTCATTATTACAGCTTTTATACTCGTTGTAAGCCTGTTTGTTCCCTCTGATTTTAAAATGTTAAAAGCCATTTTCTTTTATTCCATTTCCCTTTTTACCTGAGCATTAAGCCACGCAGGAGTGGACCTACTTTTTTTTACACTTCTCTTAAGGTATAAATTTAGAATGTAATACTTTACCCCCCCTTTAAAAGCAGTCCACTTTTTGTTCAGTATCCTTATTTTAAAACAAATACCCCATTATATGAACAGAAGGGCTCCTTTAAAGGGCATGTCCACCCCCAAAACTCAATTTTATATGTTATTTGCCATGATTCCATCTTTAAAACAAGACCATCTCCCATTAAATCCGTTCAGCCAATTGAAGATATATATTTTTTCCAACATGCCTTTTGCAGAAGGAGCCGCTCACTGTAATCCAAACCCGTGCCTTCAGCCTCCCTTGCCCCCCACTGCTGCTTTCTCGTGACAACAGCCCCATCTGTGCCAATCACAGAGCGGCTAACATCACAAGAAAGCACCGTGGGAACGAAGGCTGTAAGTAAGGCTACAAACATTTTTTTAAAAAATAATCCGGTGTTTGGGTCTGGGCAGGGGTCCTCTATACACACCCTAAAAGCCATTTCATGCTACAATGCAGGGGGAACGAGGATGGATCCGGATGTGGGAGGGGCGCCAAGGGAGGTTGAAAGCATGGAAAGGAACGGGAAAGGGTGGACTTGCCCTTTAAAGCTTTCGTAAAGTTTAAAAGGTTTTGTTAAGCCAGTTTTTTGAAACCTATATAAATTGGCAATATATTATGATCACTATTCTATAACTCCCTATAACCTTCCTCTCCAAAATGAGCTCAGGGTTATTAGATATCTTGTATGAAATGCGTAAAAACTTTGTAAAAGGTATAATTTTCCTGAGAGCTGCCATGAAAATGGTAATTACCCAGAAGTCTCTGTCCCTTATTGCAACAACTCAACACTTCTACAATGTGTAAAAAATAACTCATATAAAAACTTAAGAACATGTCCCCATACTGCAGCCTGCCCTTTTCCTACTGCATATTGAGATATTACTTGCATATTTAAATTTACCCACCTTCTTGCTTCCCATAACCCAGCTCCACCCATATTGTTTCTGCCTTATTTTTTCTTATTTTCATCTTTTAGATTGGTTTCAATTTCAATTCTTTCTTGTTTAACATACATACCCTCCTCCATTCTTATAAACTCTGTCATGTCTAAAGAAGGAGTATCCTTCCAAATTACTGCTCAATCATGTGAATAATTTAGCAATGTTTTCAACTAACCGAACACATCATACTTTTCTTTTAAAAGCTATTAGTTCTAGTTTGCCAGTTTTTCTAATTAGTCTTCTTTCTCATTTGTAAATGTACATTTTTAATTATCATTTGATTTACTTCCACACTTTGACAAAAATGCTCCCTATCCTATATGCTCTCCCCACCCTCCATTATTTTATTAGCTCGCTGATTCCCTTACTCCTCTATGTACCCCAGTTGTAGTCCAAAGTAACCGACCCCCATACCTAGTTTAAAATCTACTCCAATCCTCTAGCCATCTTCCCGCAAACAGCTGCACCATTATCATTAATGTGCAGTCCATCTCTACTAAAGAGCCTGTAGCTGACAGAAAAGACATCCAAGATCTCTAAAAACCCAAACTCCATCTACATACACAACCAAACCCCTGAGCCATGCATTAAACTCCTAAGCTCTAGTTGCCTCCCTAGTGTAGTACTTGGCTGTGGTAATATTTCTGAAACAACTAACTTGGAGTACTTACTTTCAACCTGGCAACTATCTCTGGGAAGTCATTTTTAAGGTACCTCTCTTACTACTTTAATTTTGTCTTTAGCAACAATGTGAATCAAGACCAATGGATCGGCCTGTTTCATGAATGCAACTTTCCTCCCCCACTTATTCAACTAAGATGGCAAATCTTCTGGAATGGACTAGCTAGAATAGAGATGGCTGAAACTGACGGGTTTTCGTTCCTTTTTGGGGTTTCGGATCTCGGGAAAACCCACGAAGATCCAAAAATCTGAAACAGAACTTAAATCTGGACTTCGGAGCGGTTTTTTATCGAACCTCAAGCTTTTTTGAAAATTCTTGAAATTAGCCTTGAACGTTCGTTAATACTTACTCGAAAAATACGATTGAGTTTCCAATCATATTTTCAAGTATTATCGAACGTTTAAGGCTATTTTCAGAATATTCGAAATAGCTCAAACATTCGTTAAAAATCAAAAACTCGTTCCGGTTTTGGACGAAACATTGGATTTCTGAACCGAAGGGTACTGTGTCGGACCCGAATCCCATCTCTAGCTAGAAAGAAGTGACCCTAACCCTTGGTTCCCCTACTTTTCCTGATGTTCTCTTCCTTCACCACCTTATTCTTCCCCCCCTTTTCCCCCCTCCAGTTTACTGGCTCCTGCCAGTACCTGCCACTTCATCCCAGTTTGCCAAGCCCCTGCAATTTCTGAGAAGGTTCCCATTTAGATTCACAAACACCGGTTACTTGAACAGCGCTCCAGGGGAGGACTGGGACCTTTCGCTGTAGATTTAGCAAATCCCTTTCGCGTGAGTTCAAACTTTTGACATTTTGCTAAGGTCAACACCACTTTGTTTAAGCTATGCCCGTCTCACTAAGGCCACACTCACTTTGTTTAAATTACGCCCATTTTAAAGGCTACAACCGTTTCTTGTGTTTAGCCAATCCTCTAATATCAACTGACCACTATAGGAAAAAGCAGGATATGTGGCTAAAAAACATGTCTTTATTATATTCACTTTAATCTTACAATATTAAATTACAAAAGTAGCAATACCAATAACCACCCTCACCTTAGACATCATAGATGGTCTAACCTAAACTGTACAATTATTTCTAATAATTATCCTGTAGCCATACCCTGTGCACATATAAGTGTATTCTATACTTAGCATTTTTTATGAGTCTAGTCAGAGTCCATGCACGTAGTCTACAAAGTAGTGCAGAGTATCGGGCTTATTTGCAGAGAGACCAAGACATATTGTAGGTAGATGGGGGGACCTCAGCATTTTTAAAGACAACACTATTCCTATTTTACTCTTTGTTGCCTGTAAAATTTTTCAAGTGTATGATGTGGTTAAGATAACAGTAACAGACTAATAAACTGGAGGGCTGGCTAAAACTAGCTAATAAACTGGAGGCCTGACTAACACTGGCTAATGAACTGGATGACTGACTAACACTGGCTAATGAACTGGAGGACTGACTATCACTGGCTAATGAACTGGAGGACTGACTAACACTGGCTAATGAACTGGAGGGCTGGCTAACACTGGCTAATGAACTTGAGGACTGACTGACACTGGCTAATGAATTGGAGGACTGACAATCACTGGCTAATGAACTGGAGGACTGACTAACACTGGCTAATGAACTGGAGGGCTGGCTAATGAACTGGAGGATTGACTAACACTGGCTAATGAACTGGAGAACTGACTATCACTGGCTAATGAACTGGAGGACTAACTAACACTGGCTAATGAACTGGAGGACTGACTATCACTGGCTAATGAACTGGAGGACTGACTATCACTGGCTAATGAACTGGAGGACTGACTAACACTGGCTAATAAACTGGAGGACTGGCTAACACTGGCTAATAAACTGGAGGGCTGGCTAACTTTGGCTAATAAAACTGGAGGCCTGACTAACACTGGCTAATGAAGTGGGAGGACTGACTCATCACTGGCTAATGAACTGGAGACTGACTCACTGGCACTGAACTGGAGGACTGACTACATGGCTAATGAACTGGAGACTGACTATCACTGGCTAATGACTGGAGGACTCTATCACGGATAAGACTGGAGACGCTAACACTGGCTAATGAACTGGAGGGCTGGCTAACACTGGTTATGAACTGGGGGCTGGCTAACACTGGCTAATGAACTGAGGGCTAGCTAACACTGGTTAAAGAACTGGAGGGCTGACTATCACTGGCTAATGAACTGAAAGACTGACTATCACTGGCTAACGAATGGCTAACACTGGCTAATAAACTCGGGGGCTGACTATCACTGGCTAATGATCTAAAGGACTGACTATCACTGGTTAATGAACTGGTGGGCTGGCTAACACTGGCTAATGAATTGGAGGACTGACAACATGGCTATGACTGAGGACTGACGGACACTGGCTAATGAATTGGAGGACTGACTATCACTGGCTAATGAACTGGATGACTGACAAACCTGGCTACTACTGGAAGGAACTGCTATCACTGGCTAATGAACTGGAGGACTGACTAACTGGCTAATGAACTGGAGGACTGACTGTCACTAGTCTAATGAAACTGGAGGACTGACTATCACTGGATATGAACTGGAGGACTGACTAACACTGCTAATGACTGGAGGGCTGGCTAACACTGGTTAATGAACTGGAGGGCTGGCTAACACAAGCTAATGAACTGGAGGGCTAGCTAACACTGGTTAAAGAACTGGAGGGCTGACTATAATGAACTGAAAGACTGACTATCACTGGCTAACGAATGGCTAACACTGCTAATAAACTGGGGGGCTGACATCACTGGCTAATATACTGAAGGACTGACTATCACTGACTTGAACTGGAGGGCTGACTACACTGGTTAATGAAACTGAGGGCTGGCTAACACTGGCTAATGAACTGGAGGGCTGGCTATACTGGCAAATAAACTGTAGGGCTGCAAATGAACTGGAGGGCTGACATACTGGTTATGAACTGAGGACTGATGTTTCTTATCCTATCAAAGGCTTTTAAAAAAATCCTCAAGGAAGCCATTTATACAAAATAAGAACCCAAGTCTTTAATGAGGTGTGTGTTGTGGGGGTGGCCTAATTGTCTGCCTGTACAATGCTGTTTTGTCGCTTGAAAAGTTTAATAATACCTTCTAGCTACAATTCTATCAACATCTGGCTGTTTATGCTGTTTGGGACACATTACAGGTTATTTATTGCCAACAATTCTTGTACAGTCATTTTGAATTGAGAAAGCCAGTTGGATGACTTGCGAAACGTCTTCAATAACTATACTTTAAGTACAGTTGATCTAATTGATACAACAGATATACCATGCCCTGGATGAATGAAGAACCTTCACAAACCATGATAAACCTGGTCGCAAGAAAATAAAAGTCAATAGATACAGTTTATAATATGAACAACTTCAATGTAATGTCTATACTGTTTGTCACTCATCAAAGAAAAATAATAGGAATTTTGTGCAGTTCTAGCAACAATGTGTCTTCAACACTAATTACCAATTAGCACTATACATTTGTCTGGTATTAAATGCATGAAATGCAATATACACAATATATTCAGCAATTAAAGAGCTGTGAAATATGGTATGCCCCATTAGCTGCAAATAATGTAAACTTTTACGTGCATTGGTAACAATGCTATAGAAGAAATGACAGTTTGTTACAGTGATAAGTACCTACAATAGGAACAACATAGCCATACATCTAGGATTTTATCTAGCTAACAGAAGATAAGAAAAAAATAGCAGTAAAGTACAAGAGAAGCTTTTTGTGAGATAACCAAATTTCACTTTTTGCTGCCCAGAACTTGTAACTATGGTTGACTAATTTGTTTAACCTTAATAAAAAACTTTGCATATGAGATAGACAAAAAGAATTTTTGCTAGTAAAAAGGAATTAAAATCAATAGGAGGGGAAATTTCCATTAAACATGCTTTTATTTAACGGCTAATACGCATAACAACGGTGTTCAAATTGTCCGTATAGGAAATGGCATAGGGAACTAGTACTAATGGGCAAAACATGTTTAGTCTAAAGCCTGACAGCGGTCGATCGTTTTTGTTCAGTTCATTAAGTCTATCTGAAATATTTACCCGTGTATTGCAATTGTGCATACGTTTCCATTTTGTGTAACACATGCATCACCATTTTTGGTGTGGTTAACCATTCGTTTCCATAATGGAAAATGGCAAAATCACATGCGCAAAATGCACAAGAATTGCACAAACATCACATGCGCTAACGCACTCTAGAGCGTTGCAGTGTGGCCTCAGCCTAAATCTGCCTAAAAAGAAGGGCAAGGTGGTGAAATTCAATTAGAACTAGTATGATCAGCTGCACCATCTTGCAGATTGTAAGCATGTGTGGCCAGCTAAAAAGAAACAGTATGGCACACATACATTTAATTACAAATATATAGAGAGACTATGTGGCTAGTGGAGCTGTCTGGAAAGCTGACTATAGAATGCTTGAAAACTTCAGCAGCTATTGGATCCACCTACAGATGCGAGTGCTGCTCAGCAGACCCGGATGTCGTCCTATAAGTCATAGGAAGGGGTTTGGTCTCCCGGGCTGCACTGACATTTCGTCATAACCACCAAAATATAAAACAAATAATGAAATATAGAAAAGCTTAAGTTTTACCACAAGGCCACTTCCTTTTACTAATTGCGATATCTTTTAGCAACCAGAGATGCATGAAACTGGTGAGTTTTTTTTCTACACGGTTCCACTAATCTATTAAAGTTCTGAAAATCCAAAAATCTGATTCAAACTCAATGGAATGGGATTTTTTTTAATTTTCTATCGCAATTTTCATTTTTGATATTCAATTTTTGGCTAAAAGTACGAGTTTCAAATTTTTTTTTAAAAAATCAGTCAGATCTAAACTGCAGTACGGAATTAAAACCAGGTTTGTTCCAAAACCAGGATTTATCATTAGTAGCATTAGCAACCTCCTCTGTTTATCTAAATTATACTCCCTGGGCCTAGCCACTGCTCCTCACTAAAATAGAATGAGCCAGAGAGGATTTTTACATCTTTCTTAATTCATTTATGTCTTTTAGACTGCAAATACACACTGGTGATGGGATTGATGATTACAATAAAGGCTATGCAAAGTAAGCCTTAATGGAACTGATCCAGAAATTCTGTTTAAAGCTTCTACATTCTTAGTTCAAACGCACCATCGGGAGATGTAATAAATTTCTTAGTGTTAAAATGGTGCTATTTTTGCCCAACCAATCGTATTTTAGTTACCATTTGAAGCTAATATCTGATTGGTTGGGCAAAATTTGATACAACATAGATCTGGTATTAGATTAAAAGACACGAGATTGCCCGTTCCAAACACTTGTGGAGCCCAGATTCATAGAAGGATAAGGACCCCCTCTAGGGTGGAGATCGGGACTAAAGCTACGCCAGAGAGGCCTGGTGATACACAGGCTTGGTACTATGTTTCCCAAGGGCTAAACGGGATTTTGATATATATGTGTATATGTAATGTGTCCAAATCTGTTGTCCTTTATTCTGTGTAGGAAGGATGGATCCTACTATGAGTATGCAGATTCCAAGACGCATGAGGGATTCTGAAGGGGAGTGTCCATTTGTGTCATATTGTATAAATGGTTACTCATGTAAAGCTATGTTGCTGTATTTTTGCCATTTGTTGCCTGAAGAATAAGAATACACCACACACCAAATCTTCATGCAAGGTAACTTATTATGTGGCTCACTGCATCAGGCTGTTTTGGGGGTCCTGCAGCTCGAAACAGGACCCCATTGACTCTTAGAAGAACTCTTGAGCATGTCTCTTTCTTTCCCAGCCGCGTCACCAACTCCGCTGATATCACAAACACCGAGCAGTGTGACTGCCGCCGCCATGACTCCTCCGGCACTGGCAACACCAACGTAGCTGATGTTGCCGGCGTCTTATATCCGTAGTCCTTTCTTCTTCTCAGTCTCAACACCAACCTCCACTGATGTCGCCAATACGGGACAGTGTCACTGCGGCCCCCAATGACACAGCAGGCCACTGGCGACATCAATGTAGCCGATGTTGCCGGCCTCTTCTTTCTTCTGCTCTCAACTGTGATACTTCTAAGCTTAGCGGGGTTTGCACCTCTTTATATAGGTTTGCTGAAGGACCTAATCCAATTGTGATTGGTCAATATTTCAATGCTTGCGATCATATGATTATACAGTAACCAATCATATTACAAATATGTCACCAACGCCGGAAGTGTCACGGGTGGCCGGTGTGACACCCCTCGTTTTAGGCGACAGAGTTGTGCCGCCAACTGGGAAAAGAAGACACGTCTAAGGGCTCTTCTAAGAGCCAATAGGGTCCTGTTTCGAGCTGCAGGACCCCCAAGAAAGGCACTTGTAAGTGCCCAGGGGTCCCCGTACGAGCTGAGGCCCCCATAAGCCCAAAGGGCCCTTTTCAGGGTGCAAGGGCACTTTTAAGTGCTGGGGGGGTCCTGTTACGACTGGGGGACCCCTTATGCCCCAAACCAATCAGACATTAGCTAACTTTGAAAGCCTGATTGGCTCGGTTAAAATTAGCACAATTTTAACAATAAGATTTTTTATTAATCTTCCTGAATAACTTAGCTAGAATGAGAGCTAGCAGAAGATCTCACTGAAATCCTTACTATATGATGGACTGGAAAAGTGCTAAAATAGTATCACTTTAGTAGTAAGTGATCTACTATTTACAAATGACAGGGAAAAAACATACAATGGAAATGAAAAAGTTAGTAGAAAGACACAAGGTAAGTGGGAAAACATTTGCTGTCCCCTGCTGTTAACATCAGTGAGCGACATTTCAGATTCTAATGGTCCTTTCCTTGACAGGAACACCACATCCTTGGAATGTTCCTAACAGTAATTTCTACTGATTGACTGTTGGATGGGTCAAAGATACTCAGATCTCTACTGAGCAACTGAATCACCCAGGCACTGGTCAAGGTCAGACCATAATAGGCTCTATTAGGGGTCCTGCAGGAAGTCAGTATTTCGGTTGCATTTATTTATATACAGACAATGTGAATGGCACAAGAAGGTGACTGGGATGGAAAAATACTGCTCTTTTTTTCTGAAAAGCATATGGTTATTCATTCTTCTCAATATCATTCCATTAAGGCGCTCCAGCAGTACAGTTTTTCATCTGCCAGGTTAGTTTCCTGGACTTTCCTGTATAAAAGTGCTGAACCCAGGAGGAAGCCAGGCTGAACTTTTCATTTTCTTTTGGTGCCCCTCACAGAAATGATATTGGGAGGTAAGAATTACCAATCCTACCTCTTGTCCTAAGTATTTTTCTTTTTTTAAAATTTTATTGCCTGAAGACTGAATGTATAAGAGTTCTTATTAAACGAGCTAAATTTGATTATAGCTCTTGTTATCATGGATAACAGGTAACATATGGAGGAGCAGCACTCTCACCAATTCCAACCCACCACCCGGGTGCTTCCTGAAGAGAAATGATGTAACTGGTAAGTAGAGATGGCCGAACTTCATAAAGTTCAGTCTGATTTCGAAACTTTCAAACTTCAGTAAATTTTGAAAGTTCGAATTGGGACCCATTAAAAAGTCTGATGATTACAGCTAAACTAACAATGGTATTACTGTAAATGGCTGTGGCCACCTGGAAATGGTCTGGGGAACATATCACTGTCACTTCCTACTGGGGCGTGGCTACCAGCGGTGCAGGGGATGCGACTGCACCAAGGCCCTTGGCCAAGAAGGGGCCCCATTTTATGCTAAGGTTTCAAACTACCAGTCTGTGTGCCAGCTGTTTTACCAGTGGTCTGTGTACAAAGCATTTTTACCATTCCTGTCCATATTCCAAGCATTTAACCAGTGTCTGGCTGTGTGCAGTGCCAGTTTCCCAACCAGTTTATCAGTGTCTGTGTGCCAAGCATTTAACTAGCATCGTATAGATATCACACAAAATTGACCAGCTCAGTCCCACATAATTGATCACAGGAATTGCACCACACGATCCCATTATTATTACAGGTCAGGTCAGATCTCTTACCCACAACACATTAACTGTGTCAATCTGGGTAGTGCCTATGTTTTCGCCATAACACATATTGGCACAGTATCATCACTCCAACCAGATTTTTAAACCAAGAAATGGCAATATAGCCCAATATACATCAATGTCCCCAAATACCATTATTAGGCACAAGCACTTTATTGAGCATTTTATAGGAGGTTTAAGGTAATCCCTATTTGGGAGAATAAGGTAACTTCAAGTGGGTACATCTAGATAATGATTTAAATACGGATTCCGGAAACCCGTTAGACCATGCCCTGATGAAGTCACGGGTCACGTGACGAAACGTGTGTCGGCGGTCTAGCGTGGTTTGGTACATGGCGGTTCAGACAAGACGTTGAATCTCGAGTGAAGTTGTTGATCGAGGAATATAGGGGGTATGGGTGAGGGGACTTAACCAAAAGGTAAGGTCTTTTATATCCATATAGAGTTCGGAGCGCTCTAAGTGGTATATGCAATGCAAGGTTAAAGTTTATCCATACCCTAAGTATTGGTTATATAGTGATACACTTGGACATATAGTTTATGATATAATTAGGTATTCAGAGTTCGAATAACCCATGTTACCAGCCACTGGTGTGTGTATATAGGTGTAATAACTAATAATCTGTGTGGCACAAAGCTCATACTCAAAGCCTAAGTCAACGCAACAACCTAGCGGTGCCCCTAGGGGTGAAAGTACAAGTTAACAAAATGGAGGCCAAAAGTGGCCCCTTAAAAAAGACCCCGGAAAAAAAAACTGACAGTGAAGTTCAAAAATTACAAACACGTTTAATGGCGTCCAAATGTTGTATAGTTACCCCCCGATATATAATAAGTGTACTAGCATAGCAATGTGATTACAAAACAACTCCTATACCTTTAATATACATATACATATTTCCTAAAAACCTGGTTACTAGGCGTCCCAGAACCAAAATGTATCTAAATCCAACTCCATACGAGCAGTGGATGACCGATGATAGTAAGTCAAATACTATTAATAAGGAAGTACCAAAGTTCAGCATCTGTTAATCCTAATCAAATAATATAATGTACCTCATTCGACTTACGTGAGAAGCCAGGACCCCAATGGGACGGACCACACTCTCACCCGATTATGGCTGGGAAGTATTCATACTCCTTGGAAATCTTCAATCCACCTTCCTCTGGTCGCTGTTCCAACTGCCGCATGGACATCGTCATCTTACTCCATTCTAAACAACCTACGTGCGCTTCACCAACTGCGCAACCTAGCGATGTGGCTTCTTCAGGGTCTCGCGATATCTCCAGTGAGACCTTTTTATCCTAAAGTACTTAGAGACACACGCTCCCTAATATCCATTTGCTTAAACAGGTGGCTCTAGTCCCAATTAAGTTGTAATGAAAACAGGATTATTCAAATATGTATCATAAGTATAAACTTAATTTTCATTCTCAAAAATACAACAATCTCATATCATTCTTACATACAACACCTTACTATTATTAATAAAATACATTAGCCCTGGTGTACGGGCCTCAATATATGGGTGTTTCATATTGATTTTAATTATAAAATCATTCCGTGTCGACTCGTCAAATCAGATTACACAATTATATCATCCCATCGAACATCATATATACAAAAAAGAGAGAATCAGATCGCATCTGTCTATTACCCAGATACTCCATAGTGCAGACCAGACGGTCATTAGAGACACAGTACTCTATAGAGCGGATCATGTAGGTAATTGATGTAACATAAAAAAAAAAAAATAACCTGTATTATATCAAGGTCTTACCCACCATGCTCAATAATACAGGTCAGGGAATTTTTTTGTAAAATAACACCTATGGAACAAGAAGGAACAGGGGCCCTCATGTGTCAGATCAAATTGTTGCTATAATGGTCACTTTAACGAAAGAAACTTCCTCCCTTTGTCATATACCAAAGGGTTCACATAACATAGGTACATGTCACAGTTAACGGCATCAAAAAATTGCGGAAGGCACCTCGCGTATCACTTGCCCCTCATTATCCTAAAAAATATGCAAAATGCATTTCTTCATTAAGACCCATTGGGCTTAGTGCTTTAGTTTGTATATCCATCGTAACTCTTTCTGTAACAGACACTTATCTATATCTCCTCCCCTGATGCCTAATGATACTGCTTCTATACCAACAAACGACCAGGTTCTGGTCCATAATGTTCTTCAACCATATGCTTTGCAACAGACGATCTTTCGATTTCTCTTTTGCGTATTGCTCTTTCAGCTCCAAGATACGTTTTTTTTTTAACTCCCTTTTTGTTTTTTCCAACATATTTTTTAACACATACACGTTATTAAATAAATCACTTGTGTGGTTTTACACGATATATACTGTTTAACACTCCACTCCTTCCCATCGGAACCACACATATATCCTTTTGGGTCATAGAGGACATATTCGACATGCACCACAATGTTTATTCTCCAACTGTTTTAACCAATTACAACCTTTATTAACGGGGTGGGTATAATGACTAGTGATAGCTTACCTTTAAATTGGAGGCTCGACGTGCTGTTAGTTGGGGGTATCTCCCAATATGGTTTTCCAAATCTCTATCACTTGCAATTAATCTCCAGTGTTTCTGGAGTATTGTTTTCATCTCCCCCAACTCTGTGTTTAGTTAGAGATGAACCTAATAGTCTCATCTTTTTTGTTACTTTCATGTTTTGTACACAGCAAAGATTTACGTCTTCTTTTTTTAGATTTCTCAAAATCAATAATTTCTGGTTGTGGGGGGCCCACAGAGCATGTATGTAAATATGTGGATGAAATGCTACGCCCCTATTTGGGAACTCTTAGCTCTTACGTTTTGGACACGGGGGGTGTTTTGAGGAAAATCGAGGGTTATCCATTCAAAATGATACAATATTGGTGGCTCTAGACATAGAAGGATTATACTCCTCCATTCCGCACAGGCAGGAATCAAATGTTGCTAGGATGTCCTGAATTCAAGAGGAACTTACTACCAGTGACATACTGATTTTGTGATAACTGTTTGACATTTGTGTTGGAGAACAATGTGTTTGTGTTTAATGGCAAATACTACCGACAACTTAGAGGAACTGCGATGGGGGTGGTGTGCGCGCCTACGTACGCTTGCCTCCATCTCGTTCTCTGGAAAAATTCGATTGTAGAAGAGATTATCAATGATCTTCCGAAGGGGGAAGAGGTGACCCTATGGTTGCGATAGTAGACGATGTCCTCCTGTGTGGAGGGGATCGGAGGATGGATTAAGATCCTTTATTGAAAAATTGAACATGAACAATCTAAATATAAAGTTGACATATGTATACAGCAGGACATCATAGACTTCCTAGATTTAAATATTTCTATTGAAGGTGGAATTCTATCGACTAAAACTCATAGAAAAGAAACAGCAGTGAACTCATTACATCGGCAGACAGCCACCACCCTATGAGCCTTATTAATGGTATTCCCATTGGGCATTTTGGCGTATTAAACGCAACTGTTCTACCGGAAGGGTGGCTAACTCAATCAGTTGAATTAGCTGAAGGTTTAGAGCTCGAGGATATACTGAACCAGCAATCCGTAAGGTTTTGAGAAATCTAAAAAAAGAAGCCGTAAATCTTTGCTGTGTACAAAACATGAAAGTAACAAAAAAGATGAGACTATAGGTTCATCTCTACTATAACCAAGTTGGGGGGAGATGAAAACATACTCCAGAAACTGGAGATTAATTGCAAGTGATAGAGATTTGGAAAACCATATTGGGGAGATACCCCCACTACAGAACGTCGACCTCCAATTTAAAGATAAGCTATCCCCTAGTCTTATCCAACCCCGTTAATAAAGGTTGTAATTGGTTAAAACAGTTGGGGAATAAACATTGTGGTGCATGTCGAATATGTCCCTATATGACCCAAAAGGTATGTGTTGGTTCAGATGGGAAGGAGTGGAGTGTTAAACAGTTATATCGTGTAAACCACACAAGTGATTTATTTAATAACGGGTATGTGTAATAAAAAATATGTTGGAAAACAAAAGGGAGTTAAAAAACCTAATCTTGGAGCATGAAAGAGCAATACGCAAAAGAGAAATCGAAAGATCGTCTGTTGCAAAGCATATGGTTGAAGAACTTATGGACCAGTAACCTGGTTTTTTGTGGTATAGAAGCAGTATCATTAGGCATCAGGGGAGGAGATAATATAAGTGTCTGTTACAGAAAGAGTTACATGATATACAAACTAAAGACCCTAAGCCCAATGGGTCTTAATGAAGAAATGCATTCTGCAGTTTTTTAGATAATGAGGGGCAAGTGATACGCGAGTGTGCCTTCCGCAATTTTTTGATGCCGTATACTGTGACATGTACCTATGTTATGTGAACCCTTTGGTATATGACAAAGGGAGGAAGTTTCTTTCGTTAAAGTGACCATTATAGCAACAATTTTGATCTGACACATGAGGGCCCCTGTTCCTTCTTGTTCCATAGGTGTTATTTTACAAAAAAATTTCCCTGACTGTATTATTGAGCATGGTGGGTAAGACCTTGAATAATACAGTTATTTTTTTTTTTTTTATGTTACATCAATTACTTACATGATCCGCGCTTTTGAGTACTGTGTCTCTAATTGACCGTCTGGTCGGCACTATGGAGATCATGGGTAACAATAGACAGATGCGATCTGATTCTCTCTTTTGTATATATGATGTCCGATGGGATGATATAATTGTGTAATCTGATTTGACGAGTCGACACGGGAATGATTTTATAATTATATCAATATAAAACACCCTATATTGGGTGTTGTATGTAAGAATATGATAGAGATTTGTTGTATTTTTGAGAATGAAAATTAAGTTTTATACTTATGATACATTGATTAATCCTGTTTTCATTCCAACTTAATTGGGACTAGCGCCACCTGTTTAGCAAATGGATATTAGGAGGCGTGTGTGCTCTAAGGTACTTTAGGATAAAAGGTCTCACTCGAGATATCGCGAGACCCTGAAGAAGCCACACGCTAGGTTGCTTAGAAATGGAGTGAGACGACACGTCCATGCGGCAGTTGGAACAGCGACCAGAGGAAGGTGGATATGAAGATTTCCAAGGAGTATGAATACTTCCCAGCCATAATCTGGTGAAGAGTGTGGTCCATCCCATTAGCGGTCCTGGCTTCCACATAAGTCCCGGAATAGGTACATTCTATATCTTTGATTAGGATTAACAGATACTGAACTTTGGTACTTCCTTATTACTAGTCATATTTTGACTTACTATCATCGGTCGTCCACTGCTCGTATGGAGTGGGATTTAGATACATTTTGGGGTTTTTAGGAAATATGTATATGTATATTTAAAGGTATAGGATTGTTTTGTAATCACATTGCTATGCTTAGTACACTTATATATCGGGGGTTAACTATCAACTTTGGACGCCATTAAATGTGTTTTGTAATTTTTGACCTTCACTGTCAGTGCTTTTTTTTGTGGGTCTTTTTAAGGGGCCACTTTTGGCCTCCATTTTGTGTATATAGTGGTGTCTGTGGTTTGGGAAGATATGGTATTTTGGGGACATTAGATGTATATTGGGCTATATTGCCATTTTTTGGTTTAAAAATCTGGTTGGAGTGATGATCTGTGCCAATATGTGTTATGGGCGAAACTACCTAGATTGACACAGTTAATGTGTTGTAGGGTAAGAGATCTGACCTGACCTTAATATATAACTAGCGTCAGTTGGTTAGTTATTTTAGAAGATTTGAGGACATAAGTTTAGAAATACTATTTGAATGTTATGAATAGTTTTGCTAGGTGTATGGGGAAAGTTGTTTGTCTGTTTTAAATGAGGTCCTTAAAAAAATGTTAATGATGAATTAGATTTTTTTTTATGGAAATGATTATTTGGTTTGCGGTGCCGTTTTGTGTTTGCCGTGGTGTTGGGGGGACCATGCCCAAATTTTGCATCAGGGCCATAGTCTGTAGCACGCCACTGACTTCCTAAACACGAGCGGGCAATTGTCGGTTTTGTGCAAGCTACATTTGAGGGTTGTGGCCAATTCGAGGGTTACAGAAAACAAACAATACTTTTGAGGAATATGGAAAACGAACGCTACTTTTGAGGGTTAGCAAACCTATACATACATTCTAGGGTTAGCGAAAACGATCTGTACGTTCGAAGGTTATCGAAAAAGAACGATACTTTCGAGGGGTTAGCGAACATACATTCTAGGTTAGCAAACGTTTAGTGAACATTTCGTAATCCAATAATTATCGAATTTACGATAATTATCAAAAAACAGCCATAGGTCCGGAAAAACAAACTAGTTTGGGTTAGTTCGAGTTCGTCCGAACTCATAATATATCACAAACATAGAGAAGATAATCAATGCACATTCCTAGGCCCCGTACAATATCCTATTATCTGCACACTGGCATACTTTAAAAACAAAGGGGTTTTAGTATACATTACTGTGATCACATGAATGAAAAGCCTTCCAACCACGTCAAGGTAACCCCAGTCTGGAAGGTCCTAACTTCTAACCTTTTCAATTTCTTTTACTTCAATTACGAGTACATTGTTCCATTGGGAGGCACCCGGGTAGATGAGCAGGTCAAGAGAGTGCGGCTCCTACTGACTGTGTTTATATAAATATGTATATATATATATATATATAGCGATAACTGGAAAAGAACGGAGCACTCCTGGGAATCTTGCAATATCAAAAACTTTATTCCATACGCGTAGGTCGCCCGTACACAGGCCGTTCTCAGACTGTGTACGGGCCGAAACGCGTCGATCTACGCGTATGGAATAAAGTTTTTGATATTTGCAAGATTCCCAGGAGTGCTCCGTTCTTTCCCAGTTATCCTATGTTTCAACTGATAGCGGAAGCACCCGGGCAGTTGTCCATTGCAGTTGAGGAGTGCCGCTCTACCTTCGTTATCATATATATATATATATATATATATATAATATATATATATATATTAATATATATATATTAAATTATATATTATATAATATATATATATATAAGGAACTGGCTTTCCTATGTATAATTAATTATTTGCCTAAACTCTAAACCCTGAAAGCACACCTTTTGATTTCTGTGATCCTCTAAAACAAATGCTGTTTTGGCTGACAGGTTAGACTGATTCAAAGTGTGCTTTGGGCTGATTAATGTTTTGCCAGCCATACACTGATGAATAGTTTGTTTTGTTACAGAAGCTGGTAGGTTCGGTGTTATCAAAAAACGCTTTTTACGCATCAGGTAACTTTTGTTTTGAATCCTTTAACTAAATAGTATTGTAACTGCTCAATTCATCCAGTATACAAAACAAATCACAGACACACCTGTTGGAATTTGGAAAGATATTTTAGAAATTGTTTTATGGTGTGTTTGGCTTCCTGAAGTTATATCCACCAGTCTATAACACAGGCCTACAGTTGATATCATGTCAGTCCATAGAATATTTCAAAACTGCAAGCGAAACAAACAAAGAAGATACATGATCAATGTGTATTCCAGTGCCCCACATAGTCCTCAATAGTATCTGTGTCAATGTCTTAAAACATAAGGCTTTTAGTTACACGTTTTGATCATAAAATTAAACTCCTGCCGATTAATAAAAGGTAACCCTAATGTGGAATGTCTCAACTAATTACCTTGGCTCATTTCTCTGGGCTTATTCCCCCCCAAATTGTCTGCATTTTCTTAGGAATGTTTGTCTCTCAGACTTTGTATTGGATTAGTGTGTTTATAAGTAGGAAATAACCTTTCTGTGAATGCTTAATATCAAAGACCAGTTTGGTTGTGCTACTACCACATGAAAGGTTACCAATTGTTCTAAGTAAGCATGCACATAAAATTACTATGTATGTCTACGCTGTTTAAAGCAAGGAGACACACAAAATAAATTTGCAAGGAAATATTCATATTAACCTGTGGGTTCTTGGTGTCAGCTCCCATAATCCACTTCTTTGTTTTAGTGGAAATATAAGTGATCACATGTCTCTAGTGCCCAGCACTAAGGAATAAGCTGCAGCCTTGCCCCCTAGAAGCTGGCTGCCATTAATATTTACTTCAATTACGATTAGCAAACTTTTGCATTTCTCATTCTTACACACTGGATCCATATAACAGGCTCTCTCCCTTCCCCCTCAGCACTTTGGCTTTTTAAAATGAGGGAAGAGGCCATCCAGTGCTTTATATTAAAGGCAAAGGACCTCCCATAAAAGGGGCGTGTTGGGGGTGCTATTACCACATGGAGGCTTGACCAAGCCTCCCAATAAATACACACAATACAAGAATTGTGGAAGCACTCCAATTAGGCTAATTTACAACTACATTTAGTGGAAGTGCTACTGATCTGGTCAAACATTTATACAAACATAGAGAAGATAATCAATGCACATTCCTAGGTCCCATACAATATCCTATTATCTGCACACTGGCATACTTTAAAAACAAAGGGGTTTTAGTATACATTTCTGTGATCACATGAATGAAAAGCCTTCCAACCACGTCAAGGTAACCCCAGTCTGGAAGGTCCTAACATCTAACATTTTCAATTTCCTTTACTTCAATTACGATTAGCAAACTTTTGCATTTCTCATTCTTACACACTGGATCCATATAACAGGCTCTCTCCCTTCCCCCTCAGCACTTTGGCTTTTTAAAATGAGGGAAGAGGCCATCCAGTGCTTTATATTAAAGGCAAAGGACCTCCCATAAAAGGGGCGTGTTGGGGGTGCTATTACCACATGGAGGCTTGACCAAGCCTCCCAATAAATACATACAATACAAGAATTGTGGAAGCACTCCAATTAGGCTAATTTACAACTACATTTAGCGGAAGTGCTACTGATCTGGTCAAACATTTATACAAACATAGAAAAGATAATCAATGCACATTCCTAGGCCCCATACAATATCCTATTATCTGCACACTGGCATACTTTATAAACAAAGGGGTTTTAGTATACATTACTGTGATCACATGGATCCAGTGTGTAAGAATGAGAAATGCAAAAGTTTGCTAATCGGAATTAAGTAAAAGAAATTGAAAAGGTTAGATGTTAGGACCTTTCAGACTGGGGTTACCTTGACGTGGTTGTAAGGCTTTTCATTCATGTGATCACAGTAATGTATACTAAAACCCCTTTGTTTATAATGTATGCCAGGGCATTCAATGGTCTTGCAAACAAGTGGGTTTATTTTATTAACATCACATCAATGGCCATCAATGCCATATATATAAGTTTAATGTTTACACAATAAATTGTTTGAAAAGTCCCGGAGTGCTCCTTTCCTCCATATATCTACATTGTTCCATTGGGAGGCACCCGGGTAGATGAGCAGGTCAAGAGAGTGCGGCTCCTACTGACTGTGTTTATAAATGTATATTAATATAATATATATTTTATATATATTATATATTAGCGATAACTGGAAAGAACGACACTCCTGGGAATCTTGCAAATATCAAAAACTTTATTCCATACGCGTAGGTCGCCCGTACACAGGCCGTTCTCAAGACTGTGTACGGGCCGAAACGCGTCGATCTACGCGTATGGAATAAAGTTTTTGATATTTGCAAGATTCCCAGGAGTGCTCCGTCTTTCCCAGTTATCGCTATGTTTCAAACTGATAGCGGAAGCACCCGGGCAGTTGTCCATTGCAGTTGAGGAGTGCCGCTCTACTACCTCGTTCATCATATATATATATATATATATATATATATACATATATATATATATTATATAAATATATATATATATTTATATAGATAGATATATATATATATATAGAATATAAGGAACTGGCTTTCCATATGTATAAGTAAGTATTTGCCTAAACTCTAAACCCTGAAAGCACACCTTTTGATTTTCTGTGATCCTCTAAAACAAATGCTGTTTTGGCTGACAGGTTAGACTGATTCAAAGTGTGCTTTGGGCTGATTAATGTTTTGCCAGCCATACACTGATGAATAGTTTGTTTTGTTACAGAAGCTGGTAGGTTCGGTGTTATCAAAAAACGCTTTTACGGCATCAGGTAACTTTTGTTTTGAATGCCTTTAACTAAATAGATACTGTAACTGCTCAATTCATCCAGTATACAAAACAAATCACAGACACACCTGTTGGAATTTGGAAAGATATTTTAGAAATTGTTTTATGGTGTGTTTGGCTTCCTGAAGTTAATATGCACCAGTCTATAACACAGGCCTACAGTTGATATCATGTCAGTCCATAGAATATTTCAAAACTGCAAGCGAAACAAACAAAGAAGATACATGATCAATGTGTATTCCAGTGCCCCACATAGTCTCAATAGTATCTGTGTCAATGTCTTAAAACATAAGGCTTTTAGTTACACGTTTATGATCATAAAATTAAACTCCTGCCGATTACATAAAGGTAACCCTAATGTGGAATGTCTCAACTAATTACCTTGGCTCATTTCTCTGGGCTTATTCCCCCCCAAATTGTCTGCATTTTCTTAGGAATGGTTGTCTCTCAGACTTTGTATTGGATTAGTGTGTTTATAAGTAGGAAATAAACCTTTCTGTGAATGCTTAATATCAAAGGACCAGTTTGGTTGTGCTACTACCACATGAAAGGTTGACCAATTGTTCTAAGTAAGCATGCACATAAAGATTACTATGTATGTCTACGCTGTTTAAAGCAAGGAGACACACAAAATAATATTTGCAAGGAAATATTCATATTAACCTGTGGGTTCTTGGTGTCAGCTCCCATAATCCACTTCTTTGTTTTAGTGGAAATATAAGTGATCACATGCTCTCTAGTGCCCAGCACTAAGGAATAAGCTGCAGCCTTGCCCCCTAGAAGCTGGCTGCCATTAATATTACAGCACAGAGACCCAACTCTGTTACACAGAGCATATTACAGCAGATGCTGCCATTCAGACACAGAGTAGAGATTTATTAGTGTACTGTACAATTGGTTTTGAACACATTTCTTTGCTTTGCATACACAAAATCAAAGTAATCTTTGCAGTTTATTTACTATCAGGCATTGAGGAAAAAATAATTTAAAAATCTCTTAAGTAATCCTGGGAGGTTGAGCCTGTAAACTCTTGGGCTGCAGGTTGGACATCTTTGGTATAAAACCTTTGTTTTCAATCATTTCCAAAATAGAACTTACAGTTCTAAACTTTATTAACTATTAAACATCCACTTCCATCACTACAAGTAAGCTGTCATCTATTAAAGATAATAAAACAGTAGTTGCATACAATGCAAAAGAGAATATTGCACTGTATACAAGCTGTGTGTACGAAGTCATTTCAATTTTTGGCTGTTGCCAATCCTTTAATGGACTTCATTATGTCAATGTTCGGCTTAATTAAATGTGTTTATTGGTTTAGAAGTGCACATTTTGCAACATATTCTTTTATAACATTTAAATAGACACTGTTTTGTGAGAATAATTGAAAACATTAAAATAAGTGATTTCTCAATATGATTTTTTATGAGCACCATAAAACCCAGTTAAATTACAGATCAAGCAGCATCCTTTTGCATTTTGAAGATTTTAGGGGACAAAAGTTTTTCATGATTAGGCCAAACATTGTTTATTTGTTGTTTTCTAAATCAGAATTTGGATACCGGCCAAAAAATGTGAAGAATAAAACACAAGAGAAAATAGAAAATATTACAGTGATCACATTACTATATACTATATAACAGCCATTATCTGTGTCAAAATATGTATTGAACTAGGCATGTGTCAATATGATGCAGGGTAGAAGTATATTAATTTGAACATAATTTCACAAGGAGGCAACAACTGATATGCAGTAAGATGTTTGGTGGCAGTCCCATCACCAAATCTTTATCAAGGTGCCAAATCTTTATTAAATCACACAACATTTCGGGTGATCACCATGTCCCCTTCATCAGGTGACCCCTGATGAAGGGGACATAGTGATCACCCGAAATGTTGTGTGATTTAATAAAGATTTGGTGATTCACACTTCAAGTGTGCCCCTCACAGTTTCTTTGCGTGTGCTATAGCTATAGGTCCTTGGTAGAGGACCTGGTGAGGGAGCACCTTGATTAGTCACAGACTAATAGCCACAATAGAGAGTGCATAGGCCCAAAAACCAACATTTCTGATTAGTATACTCTGTTTGAGACAGCTTATGTCTACAAATTAGTACCAAAGTAAAAAGAAGAATTCCCCTATTATACAATGTCGCTTGAAAGTGCACTCATTTGTGGTTAGTCAGGTAACCTAAAATGTAACATTTATTGTGTACATTAAAAAATATAGATAAGATGTGCAAAGCTCCGATCTGCCACAAAAGGGGAAGTAACAGCATTAGAGGTAAAGACCTAGTAATGACCTTTGAATTATATTGGAGAACCCTAATATACTAGTAAAAAGCCTTATAGCACTCAGTGCTCTATAAAAGAGAAGATAGCCTAGTTTTTTCCCTAAATTAAATGGCAGATCGTGATGCATAGAATTAAAATCCAAAACACAGACACACAGCCATCCCTTATTGAGCGTGCACAAGTGTGTCACGCAAAAATAATATTCCTAAGGGCTCGTTCACACTACATCAGTTTGTATCCATTTTTCAAACGCAGGTGCGTTTAAAAAAATGGACAGACATTAAAACCCCATAGGATTTCATATCTTTCACACCTGCTGCGTTATAATCCGTTCTGTTCCGTTCCAGTCCGTTTAAAAAAACACTCTGCATGCAGCATTTCTGTCCGTTTTTTCATTAATTTTCTATAGAAATCTATGGAATACACATTATTAAAAAATGGATACAAATGTATGAAAAAAATGGATAGAAACTGACAGAAACACATGCTGTGCATTTCTGTCAGTTTCTAGTGTGAACGAGCCCTAATAGGCTAAATTATCTATTCATTCCCAATATGATCATCAGTAAGGAAAGGAGAAAAGTAAACAAAAGATAGAGAAGAGGCCCTTAGCTCTTGTGTCTGTCGGTAAAGTTTGTTTTAAGAACAAATAAGTTTCAAACTCTCATTTGACATGTACTAAATGACAAGGTCTAGGAATTGGCATATTGATTATATGTCCATAAATTCACAGTCAGCCTTCAAAGCACAATTAAAATTAGTCTTACTACAGCTTTGCACTAAATGCATTTAAAGGAGGACTAAACTTACATTTTTTAAATCCTAATGTGAAATCTTTTCTCCCCAGAACACCTATACATTGAAAGATTCTTCTCAAGTAAGTTGCATTTAGAACATGTAAGTAATAGATTCTGTAACAAAGGAGGCTTCCATGTTGTTGCCAGTACAACTCATAGCCCATGTTGGCTTCAAAGAGCCATGCCCCCTGACCACAGGATTCACAGGCTCATTTACCCAGACTCGCTAGGCAAATAAATGGAGTTAAAGTCACGCTAACCGGTTCGCTGCTGGTTAGCGTGACTTTAACTCCATATTAGCGTCAATGCGCGGTTACGCAAAAATCACCCGCGCATCCGACGCTCGCGAATTTAGCGCAGGATTTTAATGTCAGCACATAGCTGGTGTTAATAGATAGATAGATTATAAAAATGGGCAGCAGTATGGCAGATGAGATTCAATATTGATAAATGTAAGGTGATGCATTTTGGGGTCTAACAATCCTGGTTCCACCTTCTCCACAAATAACTGTGTTAAGTGAATCTCAACAGGAAAAAGATTTGGGGGTTCTGGTAGATAATAGACTTAGCTGTAGCAAACAATGCCAGGTAGCAACGGCTAGAGCTAGCAAGATTTTGTCTTGTATAAAGTGGGGAATTGATTCAAGAAAGAAAAATATTATTCTCCCACTGATAAGGCCTTATTTGGAATCCCATGTACTTTAGTTGCCCTTTAAGCTCTAATTATTTCGGTTGTGATAGTCAATGTCTGGCATCAGGATCCACCTAACCTAAAATCAGATCTCCTCCGCACCCTGCAGTGTATGGTTATTCCCTGGATATGTTCTTCATTGCTAAGGATTGCTAAGTTGATTTAAACATTACAAAGCTTGATCTACTACTCCCCTAATTTTATAACATCACAAATCCAAACATTAATCAAATTTAAACAATAATACACAAATTCATTTCCATCCAGCTATGCTTCTCATGCACTATTAACTTACTAAAACTAAAAATGTTTTTGAGTCCAAGTTCTTGCTGCTACTGTACATCCACATTGATGCATTTTATGCAGATAGACATAATTAAGTCAATTTTACAGAGTATTCAGCTAAGCTCTTCAGTTAAAATTGTATTAAAATGATAGCACAGTCATTTAGAAGATTTTAAAAGATGTCTGTGAATAATCAGCAAAACAGAAAGGCTCATTTGTATAATAACAACAAAGAAGTCTACTCAATAGTTTTGGTAGGCTTTTTAGGGAAACTCAAAAGGTTAATTTGCCAAAAGAGATAAGAAGCAATTGAATCATCTCTAATTTGCAAAAACATCTTAAGTGGAGAAGTTCCACCTGCTTATCATTCTAAATTCTTACTTAAATTGTACTCTAATATTTCACTATTAAGGATCTTTCTGTAAGATGTTCTTCATTCTCTATAAGGGGTTCACATTCGTCCACATTTAATAAACAAGCACCATGTTTCCTCCACATTTTCTATTTTCTAGTCCTGGAGCGCAGCTATTTACTATTTACTAGAGATTAAGTTTTGTCCCACCAGTAGAAATGAACTAGAACTAGAACTCGAACTCGAACCCGAGTTAAGGCGAATTTATTAAGTTTGAACAGACTCGGACTTTTCGAACTATCCTGGACCCGGATTTCTCGGACTTTTGATAATTATTGAATTCGAAAATCGATTGAATGTTCAAATCGTTTATGGGATAATTATCGAATATTATAGTCGTTTATGGGATAATTATCGAATGTTCGAACGTGGGAGCTCGAAAGTACCGCATGTGAGAATAAAATCGATTTATTTTTTTTTAAAGTTCTGGATATTCAAATGTGTTCCCCAGACCATTTCCCAGGTCCCACAGCCATTTACATTAATTTACCATTGAAATTTTAATTGTATTTCATTAGAAAATTTCAAACTATTTGACTCCCATTGACTTTAATGGGTCCGTTTTCAAACTTCCATGGAATCTAAGAGAATGACGCAGACCCTAAAATCTACTTTGAACACAATCAGAGTGGATTTTCTGAATTTCTTAATTTTATACCAATTTTTGACTTTTTGAATTTTGATCAATGATTTTTACCCATTAAATGCTGAATTTTAGACTTCAATATGCAGTCAGATTAGTTCTACTACTAATCATATTTAAAAAAAGTATTAAATGAGAATCAAAGTGTAAAGATAAATTAAAGGGTGATTATACTCCAAAAACCACTTTAGCTCAAATTAAGCTGTAACTCTAGCCTAATTAGACTTTTTTCTGCAGCCCCACTAGTAAGAAATAAATCCACAAATTCGCCAGGGGCTCACAGAACAGACTCTGGTTTTGCTGCGGAAACTCAATTTTCTCATAAAAAACGCATTTTGCTGGGATGTTAATCTAGAAAAATAATTTGATCCAGTGGCATAACTAGGAATCACTGGGCCCCCCAGCAAAACTATGATGGGGCCCCTATCCGTTCTTCATCCACAGTGGTTGGCTATATCTGTCATAAGAAAAATAAGAAGATAGGGGCCACTGCAGTTGCTCCCATGGTTGTTATGCCCCTGATTTTATCACTTGCCTTACAAACAAAATAATCACCAGCCCCACATATCTGCAAACATTAGTTATCCTTAAGTAATTATAATAAATGACATCTCTTTTTATGCACAGATATTGATACTCAGAGGTGTAACATTCATACTTTTATTTTAGTAATACTGTTTATTAACATAGAAACCTGTTTGAATATTTGTTTTCTGTTTTATTTTTGTTTTGGTTCTTCAGATAGGTACAATCACTTTGATACTTTAATTACAATAAAAGTTACAAACCGTATTATCATTTCAGAACAAGATAAAAACATACACGCAGCTGTTCCGGTCAATGTGCAAGGAACCTATAAAGTCCTTTCACTGTAAAATTGGAGCAAGCCAGAGGAATAACATAAAGTAAGTCGTTTCATAGCAGGAATAGACTCTGCAAGGTCAGCACACAGGCAGTACCAGGGCTTCAATTAGTCTAAAAAAGTTTAGAAACCATATGGCAGAGATTACAAAACATACAGACCTATTGCAGTTTTATTGGATGGAAGGCTTTAACTTTAATTTTCTTTCCTTTTTTTTTCTTTTTTTTTTAAACTGATATTTTTACAGCCATCAAACTCTAGCTCTGAGCATATTTCTCTGTGCAGAATCCAAGAATTGACATATTGAAGTTTAGAAAAAAATACATAGCATCATCTGTTCATGTGTTTTTGTATAAAGGTTATGCAGTCACCATAAAAGCCGAATATTTGAATGTGAAGTGTAAAATATGCTGCTTTACATAATGCATACAGCTTGTGTTTATCTGAAATGATCAATAAGCTGACGTGCTGTGAAGACAATTTAAACATGGCTGATGTTGTTCTTCACTACTTATCTATCACATATGAAATGCAGTGCTGAATTAGAAGTTCATCTTAAATCCACTTATTTTTAACCCGCAGCCTGATATGACTATCTTACCCTGTATTTCAGGGAAAATAAATTAATGTCCTTCATTGTGACTGTTGCCTTTGTGCTTCAGTTTCAGAAAATGACCTCCTTTTTAAATGTAGTAACCTAAACAGCAACAACAATTCTACTATTTCTATCATCCTGGCTATCCTTGCAATAGGTTCTAGTTTATATAAAGGGAAATAGGCCACATGTACAGTATGAATAGGTTCATTATCTATCTATTGGAAAAAGCGAACAATGAGAGTATGGTATTAATGTTTTATTTAAATCCATGGAGGTTGGCTCAATCAATATGGCATCTACTTGGATGGAAGAAGGTGGCTTATCATTTTAATATTATGTTTGCCGTAAATGTTCTTGTTCTTTTTTTTATGTTTTTTTTTTAACATAATAGGTTTTAATAGTTTTATGTATTTTAAATCTGTCCCTAGAACTCACTTATCATAGCCCTTTAGTACTTTTTATTATTATCATTTTTATACATTTAAATAGCGCAAACATCTTCTATAACACTTTACAGTTACATGGAGACACTCATATTTGACCCTGCCCCGAACAGCTTACAATCTAAACACAATCAGGGAGATTCAATAAAAGTTCTTATCCTTAAAAATAGTGCCAATTTTTGCCCTAGATATTATTTAACATTTGTAGGCAAACATCTGATTGGAACTTTTATTGAATAACCCTGCATATTACACACATTTCTTTATGAATGTGGGGAAACTTCAGCACTACAAGGTATCAGTACTAACCACTGAGCCTCTGTGCTAAACCTTTCCGGAAAAGACTCAATAATCCAGAGGTTTGTATCTGCTTGAAAGGGTTTCTCCAACAGGAGAAAGGGGGGTTACTTTTAACCTAAAATCAAATTCTAGATTTCGCTGATACTGCTCCTACCTCTTTCTTACTTGGAAGTCCAGCTCTAAATCTCTGGAGTTTTCCACAAGTGCCATGGCTAACAGTTGTCCGATATGACAATACATCACTCACACCCATTGGTTAGATTAAAAACTCTTTTCCCTGCTAAGGAAGATACCATTTAATTTTTCCCTGTTTATACAAAAGTTTGTTTGGTTCAGATGGAGCGTTGTCAAGGCCTACGGGCTGAATCCGACCATTCTGGTTGTTGTTTGTGCCCCCCGGTGACTGCAAAGAATCCAAGACTTTCTACACTGGTATCCAAGGCAAAGATCTGCCTGCTAGATACCACGATAAGCCCTTTTTAAACAGCTAATTGCATAAATCTTTCCTAAAATAGGTGTGATCAGCTGTTTAAAAACAGATGATTGGGGTATCTACTGTAGTAGGCAGATCTATAATTACGACACTGCTTGGGACAACACAAATAGGACTTGCACAAATGGATACCAGCGTAGTAAGGTTTGTAACAAATGATTGCGTATCTAAACTGGCACTGGGGAGGGAGGCGTGACAAAACTCCCATTGGCGTTGGCCTTCCATTACCGCACCAAAAGAGTAAGGTAGGTGTTCCACATTAGCACAAGATCATGCCATAGGCAGATGTCCAAGTCCAAAACAGTGTGCTCCACTCCTTTTCCCTGCAGAAACCAAACACTAGGCATAAACATGACAGAAACACAATCCTGCACCTGCTAAGTATATATATATATTTTTTTAATTCTGCCTGTCTTTTTGATTTTGGCCCCTTATGTGATTGAGTTTGACATCCCTGAGCTATGTGTGTATATTCAATGCTGTATACTACTAATAAAATATAATTGTACTGATTATACAACAAACTGGTTCTAAGGTATCATGACTTGCAGGGCATAGATTTTTCTTTAAAAAGAAAGGCATCAGCCTGCTCAGTATTTATTTCTTATTACTGGAAGATTCCAGGAGTTCTGAGAAATTATTACAAACTTACTGAAAGTTGAAAAGGTGTTATATTAAGTATGAGACAAGAGGGATACAGAAACGAGTGCTGAATTTGCTGGAGAGACAGCACACTGTGTGAGTAAGGTATAGTGTTTAACCTTTATTCTCACTGATAGAGGATGATGTAGTATTCTATTATCCACACTGACAGATGATTTATTGGGATAGTTCCTTTTCCAGCAAACTGCTTTAAACCATTATTTCCTCTGAAATATAAAGGCTTTTTTTCCCAACCTCCAGTAACCACGGTGGATAAACATTTTTCAAGAAAAATTATATCATGGCTGCAGAACTGTTTAGTGCATCAGTTGCAGTTTGCAAATCTAAGCAAGTAGAAGGCAAATAACCTAATATCTGTCTCTAGTTACAGGTTACAAACAGCACATTACTAACCATCAATTCTAAATCTTCTCTTATTTTAAATCTCCTCTGTGCGCAGATATATATTTTCTGTGCTCATAAAAAATGACATTTTGTGCTCTACATACAGCAGTGTTTATATTCCAGCACAAGCACACAAGTTTAAAGGTAACACTTTATAACAGAAAATAAAATGTATATTTTATTAGATTAGACTAACATTCTGCAACCTAAATAAAAAGGTATTGATGGTAACTGAAATGTTCTAAAATATACACCAAGGCCTTTTGTCCTTGATTCTTGGGCCCAAAACACCAACAATGTGCATTGGCTTTTGTTACATTTTCATCTTAGAACACATTTTATATAGAGCTGAACGAAACTGCCTATTGTTGTTCCGATAGGGGTTGTGCGGAATCGGTTGAAGTTCCAAAAATCCGATTAAATTGGATTTTTCGATAGACATTTTCAATTTTTCAATAGAAGTTTTAGTTTTCAAAGTTTACATTTTTTAATGAAACATTCAGAGTTTTAAAAATTTTGAAAAATCCATTGGATCTGCAGATTTTTGAAACCAGGTTTATTTCCAAACCAGGATTCATTACTGGTTTTATAATTAAAGCTTTTTTTGTTAAGTGTTCCAAAATATTAAATGGTATACATTCCTAGTTTACTGAAAATGCTTCATGCACTGGGAGAGGAAAACATATTTTAACACATAAAAATTATGTGTGTCTTACTAACGTGCTCGGGATGTGTTTGACATATGCCAGCAAATGTGTTTGATTGCCTGCATATACATTTCATATAAATTAAATGTTCTTTTGGCAGCTGTAACAGGAGGCATAATTCTGGCACTTAGAAAACTTACCTTCTTGGTGTCCTTACCATTTGCGCTGTCTGTTCTGGTATAGCCCAGTCCCTCCATTAGTGGCATTTCAGCCAATGAGAAGACACACTCTTCCTCCAATTGGAATCAAAGCTGGTGAATCAGTGGCTGCAAGGAGGGGGCAGGTCTGTATCATAGCAGTAAGGGCACCTAGAGGGTATGTTTTTTAAGTGCCCACTGTAATCTCTGGAATGAGGACATAGCCTGTTAGGCCCTTAACCTGGGTACAGATTAAGGGAGGGGGGGAGGTTTTGCTTGTATTACACTATTTCCCCTATACTGGAACTGAAAAGGAAATCAGAGTCTGTCTTTGCAAGAATGTATTGCTTGGATCTAACTGGCCAAAGTTATGGCTCATATTGCAGCTGCCAAAAGCACATTTCAGATTTATAAGCCAAAATGTAGTTCAAGTACACACTGTTCGAGCTTGAAATCACCATACATTAGATGAATTATGCCAACCAGGTTTTATGAAAGTTTTATGTAAAAATACATGTTTTCTTTATTTTTCCACTTAACTTTAATTTATTTAAATTGTTGCCTTACTTGTAATTCTTGAAACAATTTTACAATCTATACAATATGGTGACTCGCTCAGGAGTGAATCAGGTGATATTAAAATCACACATCAGTTCTTATAGATTGAAACCAGGAGATTAGTCCAGAAATTGTGCAAATCAATGCACATCAATGCAAACTATGGTGTGAAATGATTAAAATGATTAGCAAGTTCATTCAAATGTGACAACTCCCCGAAGGCTAGTATACAATTTCAGTTATTTAAAGAAAACTGTGATAGCACAATTATTATTTTTTTTAATAATGTAATTCTCTAAGTTATGGATTTGCATAATTTCATATATGTATTATAAACCAAGTTTATTTTCCAGCCCACCTCACATGCATAATTTTTACTACTCCTCTGCTTAATTCTGTTAAGCTCTGTCAGAGCTACAGTGACATAAATATAAGCAATGGAAACACTGTTTGTTTTAGATATAGAAATGAATCATCCCATTAATAAAGTTATTTTCTGTTCAAAGACTAACTAGACAGTCCAAATCCCCCCCCCACACACACACACACATACACATTTTCCCAACAAATGGGGACACAATCAGGTCTATGTAATAAAAGTTCTTATTGATAAAAATGGTGCTAATCTTCCCCTAACCAATTGATAGATTTAAAATGGTAAATAACCTCTGATTGGTTGAGGCAAAATTAGCACCAAAATTAGGGTGTCCTACCCATTCACTGTCACCAATGTGTCTATCTGCTTATGTAGCTTGCTATTCTCACTGCTATGATCTGCAAATGCCAGTGTTTTATATTTACAACCCCTTCATTATGTTCTGCACCCCTTGGTTATAATTTGTATTACAGTATGTATGTGCAATGATCTGCTGATTAATCCTTCTCTGTATAACTTTGGCAGCTATATTTATCTTTTTAGCTGTTTCTCTTCAATTATCCCTTGAGCTTATTAAAGAGTTTTTATATATTCTCTCTATCCTAGACTAGGACTTGTTGCTGTGCATGAAAATGATTTCCACTTACTTACTATTAGGGAAGATGTTTAATGGAAGATTCAGTAACTCTATTTAATTCATAAGTCATCCATCTGCCAGGCCACAATAATTGCCTTTGGTTGTTTTTTTTTTTAGTTCTAGCATATGTGTTCTATCATCTAGAACTAATCATGATCTCAGTGATTTCTTTGAACTTGTCTAAGATTTTATATAATTTATTATAAACGTAAAAAAGGAATGTTTTTGGATTTCAGATAAAGATGCTTCATACAGCAGTCACCTATATTAATTGTTATTGCCCCTTTAAGACAAGTACCAGCACAACTCAGCCAGTGAGTACTGTACACGGGCCCTGAAGGGGTTAACATTCTAAACCCTGCATGCTGGAAACATCATTGTGGAAGTTAATGTAAGTAATGAACCTTTCATGTGAAATGATGTAGTGTCACAACTCATTTGCATCCCACTTAAAGTGTAATTAAGATTATCTGACAGTGTTGCTCATCTCTGAAAGAACAGGGATAGTTGTTAAATGAGACCAGAATCCCTTTGGCTTACAGTGTTCAGGAAAATATTTGCAATTTTCACTTGATAAAATCCCTTCTCAAGTGACAGGGTTTTTTTTGTTTTTTACATTTGGTATTTAATTGTATGTTATTATAGCTTTGCCATTTCCAAGCTCTTGCAGTGCTGAGATGTACTATTTTAAAGGTTTTATATCTGGTAGAACTAAGTAAGCATCTTTGAATGCTAAAGGAACCTTTACAAATGTGAAAACAAACATAAGGACTTTCCACCCACAGGAAGATAGGAGTTATAAATCATAACAAGCAAGTTCAGAGATAGGCACCATGCTATAATACTGTAAGTTCAATATTCATCATGTTCTTTTCAATTTAGTTAAAATAAACTAAACTAAAGGTGATAATCTTCAGATTAGCAGGTTATATTTCAGTGATCCAGTATCCTGTTAACTAAAGGCTTTGTGATATATGGTGCTTATTTAACTGTGTTAACATCAGAGAGCTTCTACTTAAAAGTGGAACTCAAGGCACAAATCTACACGCTTCCAAAAATCCTAGGTCCTTATCCTTGGTTTTACCTTGTATTGGCCACATTGGATAGAAATTGTAGCTTCTTATTTGCCCATTCAGCCAGGGAATTAGGCACCAATAGGGGACTGGAGCAGACTTCCAATCTTTTATTTAATGTGGCCACAGTTTAATGTCAAAGGCCATGTACCACAGTTTTAGTGCCACCGTTGAGTGACAGAAAATACCTGGGGGGAATCACTAAGAGCCTATATCACTGGTCTCCCTGTGTAAATTGTGATCTGGCACAACCTGCTTTGTGCAAAAAACTATATTAAATAGGTTGCGCTGGATGCGCATGCGCCTTTTCGCAATACCCGCTCATCTGTTGCAACTTTAACGTGACTTTAAATGACAACTCCACCTCATAATGACATCTTTTAAAAAGGATAGCCTCTTTAAAATTTGTTTTGTGCCTCCTACACTTCTGGATATCTCATGGAAACTGAGCAATTTAGTGACCTGTTCTGAGCCCGAGCATGCTCAGAAAAGGCAGTTTGGGAATTAGCATTCAGTCATTGGCTTTAATGTCAAATGTTAATTTCATAACTGACAGTTGCTAACTGAGGGACCAGGAAACAGAAACAAGGGCAACAGGACATTGTTCAGCATTTCAGGTTAGACATATAGTTCAGATTTCAAACTATTACAGTTTAGGGTTGGGGGGGGGGGTTTACCTGTTTATAACTTTTCATTTGCGGGCTGGACTTGCCCTTTAATTACCCCCTGCTGTTAAATGTATACCAAAACTGAGAATGTACCGCAAGTCACTATAGATTTCATCCATCCATATAATATAGCAGGAGCAGTGCCATGCAGAACATCTCCATATACGTTTATTTATGTTTGTGTGTATGCACACTCTTATTGGGCAACAGGACAGATAAAGAGAAATAATTATTTTTAAAAATGTCTCCCTCACTTTAAACTATTGAAGTTTCTCTAACAAATGGTCAAGAGGTTGCTTTATTAGACATAAAAACATATAACAGTTGACATGCTGTCAATTATTGTTTCCAAACAGAGAGTTTTTCATTTGATATTTTTCTTCACGGACCATAAAAGCACTGTATAGATTTCTATGCAGTACATTAAAGAAACATGTCAAAATAGAGCTCAAAACATTCAAGATGGACTTGGTTACACATCAAAGTTGGATTTTTGGGGAACCACAAAAACCACAAAAATTCTTCATTTACGAAAACACAAAACCTTGTTTTTACAATCACATAATGCATTACAACAACACACGAGTCAGCAGGGCTAAAACAACTAACTGTGTCTACTTTATTTTATTGTGTGCCTGTTCCTTGTCTCTAAAAACTGCTGTTTCCACTCTCAGCACCCATTTTTTGAATTGTGTGTTCAGAAGATCTTACTGAGTAAGTGCTGCATTTTGCTCTTTAATTTAAAATAGCCATTTTGACACATTTTAGACGATTATTTAACTTCGTTCGTACAACACCATGTGGTAGAAAAATACCGCAATCATATTATAGGGGCGATCATAAAATTACTATCGCGAAAATAAATCTACGATTAAATTTACAATTATGGTAACGATTATTAAAGACTTAAATAGTGAAGTTATAAATATGGTCTTTTGTGTCTGAATAACCAGCCAACCAAACAGCTTGCCAACAATAAGAGGGCCATTATACTCATGTTGTAAACTGTCTGCTCTCTGGCTCCTTCCACAGTCAGTTACTGAATCTCCTCCCATCTCATTGGCAATCATATGCTAATGAAGGGGATGGCAGAATGAGGGAGTAGCCAGAGGGCTGTTGGATATTGCATGAGTAGTTGTCAGATACTGCATGAATATTACTTCTTTACAAACAAGTAAAAACATGTATAAGCATCCAAGGAATAGTAATAATGGTCACATTTTCATGTAAATGTAGAACACATTTTCCTGAAACCAGCTGTAACTACAGCAGGCCATTTCTATGTAAATGTGTTGTGTAACCTTTACCAAATTGAACAGTAGTTGCCTGACCAGTTTCCAGCCTTGACATAATATGGCTGGTTTGAATATACTTTCATTTTACCTGTTTATGTTGGTGTTCTGCATGGTGTGCACAGCTTAACATTTCTGTGTATCCTCTCTAATTTTTTTTGCAGCTGCCCAGACCAGGAGGAGCAAAGGCTCCAAATTCTGATTGAGATCACACATCCTAAAGGCCATGTGCACGAACTTAAGGTGATCCAGAGTTTTCGCTGCTCGCCAGGAAGAGGTAAGAGAACCCTTGCCACATTGTAGCCTCATTTATAGTCCCCCTGCCCCCTTATGTGACCTGCCTTACCAATAAGGTTGTACCCCAACATTAACCTGCATATTGTCCAGCCCCTCCTTATCCCCAGTGGCCAAGGGTTGCCTCCAGCCCATCTAGGTTGTCCTCTTGCACAGCACATCCCAATAGTCCATTTAGGTTTGCACTTCAATCCTTATACAGTAATTCTATGTTTTGTCTGCAAAATTTAATGCAGCATTTTTTTTTTTAATTTCACAAAACCACTTTTCCAGTTTTGTCCATATATATTCTTAATATTCACATACAGATTAAGAAAGGTATATTTAACAGGTTTTAGAACAGGTCAATTAATATACAGGATGTGCAATGAATTTAAAAAGCAATAAAACATGTTTCTTTGATTAAAATGAAACCTGGGGATACAAAAATGGCTGGTTTGTTTTCACCTCTTACACCCATGAATGCATTGTTGTTCCCCATCTATAGAAGTTGAAGCAATACATTACATTATTTTATTCTACTGTGTGTAACAATTCTATACTAGATGATATCATATCTCTAAAATAGCAGTTTTCTAAAGTCATATTGTATCAAGCGGCCTTCCATCGACAAATGGTTGTATCTGAGTAGGAAGGCTATTGGTATAATACTGTTTCAGCATTTGAATAATATTATCAGGCCCTGCTGTATAAAGGAATGTTATGGATTGCTTCAAATATTTTCAATGTCTTGCATTGCTGTTTTCACTGTATGAAAACATCGGTTGAAGAATCATATTGAAAAATGCTGAAGCTTTGTTCAAGGGTAAATAGCAAAAGCAAGGACATTTTAGTCTGTTTCTATAACAGCAAGTAGAATTTTTAAGTACATGTATTCATTAATAACAAAAGGGAATTAAGACATTTCAAGCAGTGTGAAATTATTCTAGTGGGTTTTTTTTCCATGTTTAGAAGACTTATCTTGGCATAATCCACAAAACACATTTTATGAACAATCTATAAAATGAAATAATAATAATAATAATAATAACAAGTAAAGGAACTAGCCTAGAAAACAATTACATTAACCGAACACTGAAAATAGATGGATCAAACTGAGTCACGGTGAAAAGCTCATTTTATTAATTTGCATAATCATTTAAGTTTCAGTTAGGAGGAAGAAAAGAGGCTTGTTAAGTATTAAATGCCAACAGGGATAATCTTTAACACTGATAATACAAAACTACATATATATTATATATAGAACTGTTTCAAGGAGACAATTCCCAGAGGTCGGAGGCAGGTTGTTCCCATTCTTCTCCCATAATCCACTTTAGTTGAAATTCTCTAAAATACTCCAAGAGATGACTGCAAAAACATATAATTATTACTAAGGTTTGAAACAAAAAATATATTAATTCCAATTAAAGGGGAACTGTGGTCTCAATACAAGTGGCCTTTATTAAAAAAAAGGGCACTGTCCTACCTTTAAGATGACTCCAGGATCATGCTTCTAGCTCTGGTGGTAATATCAATACTTACCTATGATTAAGGACAATATGGCTGTCCTAAACACATCAGGGTGATCCTTACCTTAGCCCTACGATATTGCTGTGATCCATCTGACAGAGATTTTAAATATATTTCATAAAATGATGTTTAAATGCTGCAGCATATTCCTTCTTCTTGTTTCAACTTTTTTAGACCCACCTCTTAACCTTTTGAGATAGGGAGACCACCATTGAAAATCCAATCATTGCCAATAGTAAAACTCCCTGTAATTAATTAAAGAGTATCTTAACTAAATTTTAAAAATTGGACTATTAGATACAGCAAGATCCCAACGCCCCTACACTTTTAGATTCTGTTGTATATTCTGAGAAATCATCATTTGAAATCAAAGCATTTACAGGGAAAGACCTGTCACTCTAGAAGCAGAAATTATAATATGTGCCCCATCCCTGACCTCTTACTAGGATCTTTGTTTGTCTACCACACTTTATACAACATTTAATAGATTCAGCAGAGAAAGGAAAGAAGGGGGAAGAGATGTAAGCAGAGCAGTGTCCATGGTGAGGCTGTGCAGAACTTATAAGTGTCGCAGACACTACAAGAAGGCAGTGAATAAGGGAGATGGGGGGGCAATTAGGAGCATGCCCAAAAACATAGGGTGGGGGTGGAGTCAATATAGTTATTTAGCTGTATTTTGAACCTTATTGGAGAAATGCATTACTACTTCTCTGAAAATGTAGCTGTTAATATTTTTTAAAATGTATGGATTTTGTTGCAATATGCATTGTGCCCATTTTTTAATCAGTTCTTTTTCAATATTGTTGAAAAATTTTGCTGCAATCCGGCATTGCAAGGTAGGGGCAAGGTAAGATCTGGGCAAGGTAAGACACTCTGCTAAGCACTTCTTTTATTGGCACAAACAATTCCCTATTAATTTTTGCGCTCTGAGGTAGAGAAAACTTAACAAAAAGGGGAATAGTATAGGGTGCACTGTGCTTATGTCCCCTAAAAGAAAAAAAAAGTCTAAAACCAACATTAACCTGATATTGCTTATATTAGCTATATTAAATATCCCTGATAATGCGGAAAATAAGATATATTCTCCAATTCTTTTGTTTCTTAGTATAACAGTGGTAAAACCCTAACATGGAGATGCAATATTTTTTGTAGTAATATTGGGTTTTAAATTAATTTTATGGTGTCTGCACAAATCTTTTTGAAAAATGGGGCAGCACGTCCAATAATACACATTAAGTAGCACAAAATTTAACATTACATTAGCCCGTAAACCTGGCACCCCTTATCTGATCCTGCTACCATGATGCTGTAACTGCTGCAAAGTGATTACAATTCTAAATCAAAATAAAAGTGTGTAGTAAAGAGCAACCATAAACAAATGTGCTGAAAGAGAAGCACAGGACAGGTTATCGGTGGGGTGTATGTTTCCCCTAGATTCCTGTTGTTTGTTTAAGCAGGGAATGGCTTGTGGAATTGGGCTGTTTTCTATGCAGCTTTAATAAAAGCTAGTTTGTGGGTCCCTGGAGCAAATGGAGGAAGTGCAGTGTGGGTCCTCCACTCACCTACCTTTCCAATTGTCTAATTAGGCAGCATCTGGAAAGGGAAGGCAGAGGTCTTTAAACAGACCAGGTGTAATCTCTCTCTCTCTCTCTGAGCCTGGGAACAGTAATGTGGTGCTGTGTGTGAGACAAACCTGCTGTAAGTCAAATGGTAAACTTTAATTACTGTTTTGTTGGGGCTGTGCACTAGGCCCTACTCCTGTTAGTGAGGGGTTTTCCCTTTTGTATTAGTTAGGGCCTAACTGGCCTAGGTTTATTGTTTTGTTTTTCCTATTTTTTGTGTGCTGAATAAAACTGGTTGCTGCCAGTTTAAACCTTGGACTATTTTCCTGTGTTCTTTGGGTGTCTGTGGTAACCCTGTGCCTTGGTTCCAACCCAGGAGGCCTAGTTCCCGCTAAATTAATCCCTATAGTGCATTTATTGTGCACATGACATGTTTCGGACAGTCAAGTGTGAAAGGACCTAGACTTTCCAAAACATGTCGTGTGCACAATAAATGCACGTTTGCTCTTTACTACACACTTTTATTTTGAATTTATGTTCAGGAACAGACATCTGGGCAACCCAAAATCTATAGGAGATGTGGTGAGCTGAATTGTATTTACAATTCTAAATCACCCTGTCTCTCTTTCCAATGGGTAACAATATCACAAAGGTTGCCCCCACTCTTAAGGTTCATACACACATGTGATCACGGGTACAGACCCGCAACGCATAATGTGTATGAATGGCTGTTTTGGGCAATAATCGTGCTGTGTATGGGAACTTTATCGGCCGAAACAGCCATTCTGACAGGGATCGTTGCCAATCGTTTTGGGGTCAGCACCCGCGATCGCACGTGTGTACGAACCTTTAGATATCCCAGCAATCTACATAACATAAAACTCTTGTGGAACAAATATGTGCTAACATATTAAATGTGGTGGACAGGGTGTTTTGTAAACCCCAGACCTATCACCTGATGTTAATGCCCAAATTAAATAAACCACAAGCCTTCACAATTCAACAGAGATTAAAAACAGCCCAGGTCCTACAGGTCTCTGAGCCCATCACTTGAGACTCCAACAACACAGTATACACAGAAAGAGTAGGCCACAGACAGAAGTTCTACATGGTGTGCACAACCTACCCTTTCTGTGTATACGAGGCTAATAGATTGACATGCATGTATTTACATTACTTTATGAAACAGTAACCTTAAAGTACCTGATTTATAGTTCTTGGTATAACAATACAAGCATACTTGAACTCTTTGTCCATACTTATTCACCTCTTGTCCAGATTTGTCCAGATATCATCTTTGTTACTTTAAATCCTCGTCTAAAGCCTAATGCTGGCCATACTGCTAGAAACCTTACCTCCTGATGTTCCCATCCAATGTTCCTGTCTGGACTACTAACCCACCCAAAAAACACTGGGGGAACAGAAACTAGAAACATACAGCAAATATAAAAGTCCCTTCCAGATTAGAATTTTAATCAATGCACTTACAAGTTGGGACTTTGTCCATCACTTATTTCCTGTGGAGGTATTGGGTACAAGGCTTCATATACTCTACCAAGACCAGAGCCATGGATAGCATAAGAATTCATCATGTTGACATCAGGTGGGAAATAACTCCATGGGATTAGAGCTATTCCATGCCATTTCCCCCAGTTTGATGTGGTGTCTGCTTCAAATTCTAAGGCCAGTTCTTTCTACGGTAGATAAATGTCAGCAAAGTTACTTTAAAATAGTTACTTTAAAATCCTTAGAAAAATCAATCAGCAATGTGGACTTTAAAAAATGCACAATATGGCACCCAAACCACACAGATCAGTCCTTTCTCTACCGAAAAATGGTAAGCACTAGAAGGAAAAAGAATTAAGCATATGTGCACAACACAGGAAAAAAAACATACATACATAGAAAATAGAGGACAAAACGAAACTAAAGGGTCATGCATACAGTAGTTAAACGTGAAATATAAAAAATAATTAAAATAATTAAAATGTTACTAGGTAACGAATAGATATATGAAAAAACAAGGCCTGATGGGGCAACTCCCAGATTAAAAAACATATTTTATTAAAAAATCTATATATAGGACATAGTTCACAAATGGAGACAGCAAACCAAGCTAAAGCTTCATCTGTTTCATGGCGAAAACACTTCTTCCAAAGCAAGGTGCCTGTCAGCCTCTCTCCATTTTTGAATCCCTACTTTTAGTAAATTATTTTGAAGTCCATCAGGTTTTTAAAAAGAATCTAACATTCTCTGCTTTACAGTTATAATTTTAAGCAGTTCATCTTCAAAAAATTCTAAATATAGTCAACCTAATATACTAAAAATAGGCATGGTGTTCAGGGGTTTGTTCAGTCTTTCTGTGCCCTACAGTCCCCACAGATGTTAATCTGACCCTAAGTACATAGTCCATAATGTAATATACAGGTGAAAATAGCGTATATCCATATAACAGTTTCTCAGTGGTATGTATGTACGCAGCTCTATACCCTATAAAATAGAGAGTATACAAATAGGGGGATGTCAGAGAGTCACTATTATAGGATGAACTATTACATCACTAGCAAACACTCTGCAAAACTAACAATTAAAATAATCAACTCAAATGCAGCAAATTCACAAGAACAATGACAAATCATTGCCCCTTATGAATTTCAAATGTAAACAAAAAACTATAAATAAAATCTAAATATAATATAAAAATATAAATCCCTTTACTGTGTAATATGATGGTATGAAAACCACCTTCACCATGATCTTTATTAAAGCATTCAGCCCCCATCCTTGTGCATTTAAATGGTTAGGGAACTCTTCAAAAATTCTTAGAATACACAGTTAGGTGTATATTATCTCTAAAATACACTGCATAGCTTAGACCTGAATAATGTTGGGTGATTTAACCAGATACTGAATGTTCTTTATTATTAAACATAAATTCCTGCTCCCCATTTCTGTAAGCTGTGTTATTTTCAATTCTTCGACAGTACATGGTAAATACTAGGCAAGTTTCACTCTTCCCAGGCATTTTACTTTTTAAATTACATGGAATACTTTTTTGTGGTTTTTTTGGCAATCTCAAGCAGATTTGCACAGGTTTCCATACTCAAAGCATCACTGTTGTGCACAAACAGGAGACATGATAAAACATTTCATTAAATACATTACATAAGAATTTATTGTAACTTAATGTGCATCAAATGGCATTGGTCCATTATCCTCTTGGTTCTTCCTACTCCGTCACTGATACTTAAAAGGCTTTCATTTAAATAACCAATAGAATGGATTCATTTATATTTATTTATTTTCATGACTGACAGTGCATTTCATTATATGCATCATTAATCTCTGGCATAATATAATGACTGATTAGTAACAAAGAGTAGAACAGTAGGTAGGTGAATTTACTGGGAATAACAGAGACCTGATTCTTATGGTAGTGACAGAAACTAATACATTTGAGCATCCCTTTGGGTTATCACCAAATATCACGAAATTAGGCACAATTTGGTCTTACACTACCTTTCATTTTATACAGATTGTACTTACCTTCCTAAGGGCTTTCCTTGACACCCTTTTCCCTCTGCAGCCTGGGTCTTCTTAAAGTTTCAGATTGCCCTGGCTGGCTGGTCCAATTCCCAATTTGACAAACATGCAATTTATTAATGTAATAGTATGCCATGCACTGGACTGTCTCCAGATAATTATCCACTCAGCTGCTGGCTGTCATGGTCACATGACAGACTGGCCAGCATGATTAGACATTTTAGGGTGGATTAATGAGGACCCAGGCTGCAGAGGGAGATGGGAATTAGCGCAGGACCTAAGGAAGGTACTTACTTTTACAAACTGCAAAGAAAAAAATTTTTTTTAGTTATCCTTTCATAGTTTATTTAAAATTGCAAAATATATTGAGACACTATATGTATATAATAATATCTAAGATATATATAATATCTTAAATAACCAAAACAAAATGAGAAACATCTTCCCGAAAGGACATTTCTCCATCCCTTTATTTAATGGAGATCAGTGTAATTTTTGTAAGTAGAACTGTGAACATTTCTGTAACATTTTAACATAGTAGAAATGTCTTTTTTTGTGTTTATATCTTTTATTTTAAAAAAAACTTCTTATGGGGGGGTGGGTACAAAGTGCTCAAGATGGCTAACAATCATTTATTGTACTGGTGCTCAGAAAGGTAGGATAAAAGTATTAATCAATGTCACCTGGAGAATGTTTCCTACCTTTGGAAGAGAGGAAGCAGTGTTTATATTTGTGATTCATATTTAAAAACCCACGGTATCACAAATGGTAGTCTACCGGATGGTAGTCTACTACCATCCGGTAGTAGACTACCGCAATGGTATTCTATGGGCGATCCAAAATGTACAATCGCACTTGTAGATTTACGGTCGCTATTGTACATTTACAATAGTGATTGTAAATTAACGATCGCCATAACTATTGTTAAAGGGGTGGTATCACTAAAAAGTGCCTTTAGAAATATGCGCCATATACTGTTAAATTGTGAGAACTTTAAAGTGTAATCAGAAAGTTGGACCCAAATGGAAGCCATTTGGGTTCAACTTTCAGTAGGTCAGAAGAATGTCATTATTGGAGTATACTGTAAAACACCTACTATTAGTGAGGGGTACTAGGCAAAGCTAGTCTTACAAATGGAAACTGCTTCCCAATCAGCAGTTTAGGTTATAATTATGAGAGGTATTAACTATCCAAACATCGACTAGAGCAGTAAGACTGAATTAAGAATAGGCATCACACTGTGCTAATCCTGGCAAAACATAACTTTTATTTGTTAGTAGTGATGGACCTCAACATGAGTCCAGGCCGAACTTTATAAGTTCGGATGAACTCTAACTATCCAAACTAGTTTCAGGGTTCAAACTAGTTCAGGTTTTACGGACTCGCAGACTTATGTTCGATAATTATTGAAAAATTCAATAATTAGCGAATTCTCGAATCGGTAACCCTTGAATGTAACAATGTAACAGGGCTATTTGTAGGCATAGCCGACCTAGGCGAACTGCCAGGACACTGATACAGTGGAGGGCGCCATTAAAGTTGTTGTTTTTCTTTAAAATTCAGGAATCCTAGATCTACTGATCTAGTTTCCTGAAGCCTCTCTGTTTGCATACAATATAATCATCTCAGCTGTGTTTTCCAATCTACGCATACAAGAAGTGGTTAGGGGTGGAGTTTTAGTTGGGTAGGGAGCTACAGTGGAGATTTGCTTAGGGTGCCAAAATAGCTAGAACTGGCACTGCTTCAAGGAAAGAAAGAGGTAAGAAAAAGGTAAGATTTTTGTTTTACACGCTTTGTGACGTAGGTCACTTGTTATACACAGTTACCAGATTGGCTCTTGGTACAACTTTATACATAATTGATGCATTGCATTCAAACGTTTGGACAATTTAAGAGAGACATCTTGTGAGGTAAATGTAATAAAGCATGTCACAATATAATACAACACAGCAACATTTAATCCAATACTCTAATATATGCAATGATGATAGTAAATAACATAATTACTTACACGCCTCTTTATTCTATTTAGTTATTTAACATCCTTAGCGATCTAATCTATTTATTTTTCAGAGCATATTGACAGTATATCCATTATAATATATGCTCTCTCTCTCTCTCTCTCTCTCTCTCTCTCTATATATATATATATATATATATATATATATATATATAGGGCAGTGCTGTCTCTATAAGTTTGTACACATGCACGATGTGGGCCTGAGCCACAACCCCCGACACCTACCCGCGCCGAATGGCCGTTTCGGTTGAGAATCGTGTGTCTACTGAACGCATACAAATGGACGATTTCAGACAAAATGGCCATTCAGTGATGGGGGTCGTGGCTCGGTGTGCACATCGTGTGTGTGTACGGGCCTTAAGAGGCATATTTAAAACCAATCCACAAAGGTAATCTCTCCATTCCATATAAGGATCAGATCATCAATATCTTGGAAATAGGTTACTATATGCTCCTTAAGATGGGCTATTACCATCATATATGAAAAGGCTGTTCCAAAGGCCCATAAAGAGCTTGGCTTACGCGGGGGCAAATTTCACCCCATCACAGACCCCTCTTTTGTAGGAAAAACATATTGTCAAACATAAAAAAGTTTGAATGTAATAGATATTCTATGCCCATTATTAGGAAACTATTTTGATCCTGACCATATTATCTTGACCAATCTTATCCAACCTGTAACTTATTGTGACTTAAGCAGTGTAAATAAGTAGCAGAATGTAAATAAGTAAAATGCCTAGGTTTGTAAGTATGTTGAACCAGAACATTTTGTAGTTCATGATCCAGCACAAAAAGTTATAAACATAATATGGTTACCTTTGATATCATGTTGCACAGACAACAATATAAATTATTTAATTTTGAACAAGCAAAGTTTATTATTATTATTATTGAATGCGGTCAATTAATTGGGAGGCTAAACACAGAAGGTAAATGGAGCATGTTTAAAAGTTTAATAAGCAAATATACATCACAATGTGTTCTTATCTTCTTATAAAAAGTAAACAGAATAAGACAAATATCTTTGGTGAATTAAAATGATTAGTGAGGAGATGGGTTAAAAAAAAAGTGCAAAGGGACCAGGAATGTACTGGACAAAAACATTGCTGCTAGAATAAGAAATAATAGCCCTGTCACGATTTGCACATGATAAATGCTTATTTTTAGAGGAAGGTCTTGGTTTGGATTTGTCTGTAGCTATAACAGGCAAAACTCCAGGAGATGGATTGGAGTAAAGTCTTATAATTAGGTTGAGACACAGTAAATATGCAATAGAATTATATTATAAAAGGAGAGAGAAAAAAGACACTCAGAATGTTATTACATTTAAGAATCATTCCAAAGTGTATGTAAAATGGCAGAACATTGCTGACCTTATCCCCACAAACCAGAAAACTGAGCCAGAGGACTATGGCATACAGATTAAACAATGATAAAAGTGATAAACCCATGAAGCAATAGCGAGACTCTTAGAATGTCTCAGATGAATAATGCTGCGCCCCTGTCACCAACTGGATCCAGAGTGACTCACAGGGGGCCCTTCAGGATGCCCATATACCCTGGTAAAAACAAGAGTCCTCCACTTTTGATGAGATATCCTAAAGTAGCCCATACACTACATACTCACGTTCAAACGTTTGTGTGCCGTCTTAAGAAGTGCATGACCCGTTCATTTTTGGGATCAACTTGCAATTGATAAATGCATGGTCCAGTCTAATGCTTGAAGGTAAGAACGCTTCTCCGAAAATACATTTGACAAATAAATGTTAAATCTAATGTTTTAAGAATGCATGGCCAGCATAAAATTTGCAGAAGTTTTTGTTTGGAATATGTGTGACCATCAACATGCACTTTAGTCGTTTATTGCTGAGTGCTCTTAAATAGTAACATAGTAATTGAGGTTGAATAAAGACATACATCAATCTAGTCCAACCTTTACACCCTAATCTTTAACCCTATCTAAATAGGTTATACTAGCCAGGTCATACTGAGCTAGGTCATACTAGGGGCTTTATATTTAGCGATATTTTTTTTCTTTCCTGCCCTTGCAAACAAAGGTCTTTCTAGTAATGCATGCCTCATGAAGGCTGTGGTCAAGGTCAGCATTTGGGAATACTTATTGCTAGGTCTCCAAGAAACTAAATAAAACTTACATTTTAAAGGAACCCCTTTTCTCCATAATCAAACAAAAATTAGAATATGGTCACAGTTGTCTGTTAAACATCTGTTTTAACTGATAAGTCACGTGGGGAAATTAAAACATAAAGGGAAAACTGAAAGTTAAACAGAATACAAAACAAAAGCAGCAATCTAACATCCTTTGAAACAAGTCCAAACAGGTAGAGTATGAGGTGCACCCCCTATGGCGCCACATCAGGTAAGTATATGAATAGGATTTCGAAGGGAGGCACACTCAGGCCTACAAATACACACAATGTTTTGGGAGGTTAGACCCCCTTCCTCAGGTGTTACACCTGAGGAAGGGGGTCTAACCTCCCAAAACGTTGTGTGTATTTGGTTCTTCAGCACTTGAATAAATTATACTACTAAAGTACTGTCTGATTGTGCCTCCCTTCAAAATCCTAATCTAACATCCTTGCCTCTTCTATAAATTGCAGTTTTATTACATAGTAACATAGTAATTGAGGTTGAATAAAGACATACGTCCATCTAGTCCAACCATTATAACCTCCTCTTTAACCCTAACTAACAGTTGATCCAGAGGAAGGAGAAAACATAACCCCCTCTTTAACCCTATCTAACAGTTGATCTAGAGGAAGAAAAAAAAAAGCTAAACATGGGGAAAAGTCCTTCCTTACTCTAAATGGCAATCGGAAAGTTTCCCTGGGTCAAACAAAACTACAGTTTTAGAAACTTAACCAGCCCGCTTTTAAAGCTTGTTTTGTTTTCATTCTATGACTTCATTATGAATCATTCTATGATTCCTCAAAAGGATTAAAGAAAAAGTAAAATATAAATGACTAACCCCTTTTTAAGCCGGTTAAGAACTTAACACAAGATCCCACAAGGTATCGTGAAGCACGAACAAAAACATTTAATTTGTACTGTGTGTCCACATCTAACCACAAAGGAAAATAAACAAACCAGGTTCATTCTGGTTGTTGTTGTTTAATGCAAATTTCCTACCTATAGGATAAGGACAAAACATGTTGACAACTGCAAGTGTCATTTTTTTTACCTCCATATATATGTTTAATAGTGGAACTGAGCAATCTAATCCTAATACTCGGGGGGGGGGCTGATTTTGTAAACACTTTAATGAGCTACATGCATAGTTCTTTTATACTTTAAAAATAATAAATACAATATGCTACAATATTTCAAAAAATGCGGCTGCTGTTTAAACATGTACAAAGCCATATCTGCTCCAGTGTTTAGAATCTATACATGTATCGATTCATTCTTTTTTAGGGTGAAATAAAGAAAAGCTGAGCTGTAAAATTTAACATAAATAGGCCTGACATTGATTACTTGAAACTATTTGGAATGGGTCGCCCGCGTCAACTAGACACTTGGGATGAATTCTGAGCTTCTGATAAGGAAATCTAATTCCACTGATCTAATCCTTTAACACTACAATCAATCCTGCAGCATAGAGGCCCTTATGCCTTGAAATATGAAGACAGTTTCAAATGAAAGTTTATTCATATTTTAATATAAAAAGAAAATTCCTGTGATGGCTGCAATATGTCACCAGACTTTCAATATAAACCTCATCATTGCATAAAATCTTTGACATAAAATATAGATACTAAGGGGACAAATTACCACTGAATAGCAATTTCAAAATGAAGGCCTATTTGTTTTAGAATTTTCTTTTTAAGTCAAAAATAAATTGCGTATCTGCTAAAATACAGTGGAGGAAGATTCTTATGTTGATTCATTATTTTAAACAATCACACATGCATATTTGTATTTTTGACTAAAAACTAAAGGTACTTGTCTCTGGATTTCCTCTGACATGTCTTGGACAATTAGGAAGAGTTCATCTCTTTTTTTATTCAACATCAAATTTACAAGGGAAGAGGTATAAAACAACACACTGGCTTACACTGGCTTTCTTCGACTGCTTGGATTGAAAAAACATGTTAATAAGAGTTCATTCAAATAGTTCATATCATCAAATAACAGTTTCCAATAATAGCCTTTTCTTTTCTTTCAGGATGGCAAAATTGGAACCGATCTCTACAGCAATGGTATAAATATTTTGCTTCAGAACCCTAAAATGTTAATGGGATTTACCATGGGTCATTTTATGTTGTCAAAACATATTAAATCAAGCCAGACAGGTACTAGGTTTTGTGCCTTTTTTTGCTGCTTTCTAACTTCTAAAAAGTGTTGCCTACACTTGTGTTTTGTTGCACTTCGCAAAAGGCAATTCGATGCCACAAGGTTTCAGAATGCTTGATTTTAAAGTCATACAGGGTTATTCAATAAAAGTTCTTATCTTTAAAAATCATACTAATTTTGCCCCAACCAATCAGATGTTTGCTTTTAAAATGTTTAATACCGGTAATATCTGCTTGGTTGGGGCAAAATTAGCACCATTTTCAACAAACTTTTATTGAATCTCCCTGTTAATTTTTCTGTCTTTCCTGCTCTGAAATGTGCAGAGGGGTTATAGCGAGGGGAAAAAAATCAAGACCAAGAATATCCCATGGAAGAAATCAAATACCTTCTGGCAGCTAATTAGCAAAACCAGTGGTATCAAGACCTATAACATTTCTTGTTTTTAGAAAATTATCCAGCTTTCTTTTAAAAAACTATCCAATGAACCTGCCATCACCACATCTAATCGAAGACAATTCGATAGTTTTACCGTTCTCACAGTGAAAAACCCTTTTCGAACTTAAAGACTCTCTTTTCTTCAAGTCCACGTGTCCTCTGACATGTTCTATTGGTGAACAATGCCCCAGAAAATTTACACTGAAAATGTTATACCATTTGATGTCCAGGAATCCACACTTTTAAGGTCTTGTTGTAGACCTGGCCTTAAATACACTGTGCCTTTATTCATTGTGCCTTACCATTAGGTACTTAAAGAGGAATTCAACAAACCTCCTCCTCTTAAAAGTATCCAGAGTGACGACCTAAACTGCTAAGTCCTCACCTCTATGTGGAAATCCTATCAGCATCCTATCAGCAGTAATATTTACAGTTTTTCAGACTGATTTAGTAGCTTCCCATTGGCCAGAGTGCAAAGCGAGGAATAGACTGGAACAGCGAGGGGATTTTTCAGTAGGTATTACTGCTGATAAAAAGTGTACCCAGGGGTAAGAACACATTCAGGGAAGGTATGTATAATTGTCCTTTAAAGGGTAACTGTTCTCTCCAAACAAGTGCACTCTACAAATGCTGAGGGTGCTGGCTGCTAAGAGAATTCTCTCATACTTTTCTCATACCTTTCAAACAAGCCTAGGACGAATTATCTAGCTTCTCTGGACCTTAAGTGATGCAGTAGACTTGTAAATTTACACTTCCCAGACTTACCTGCCTCTGAGTCTCTGTAACAGGCATGTGTTATAAGCTGTGTCCACCAAAAAATTATATTTTCTTAAGCTACTGTAGTTACAGAGCTGAAACCATTCTCTGCCTATTTCTCTACTTATGGTCACCCTAGGGAGAGAAAACAAAACATTTCCAGGCTTGTGGCAACCTTTTAAAATGTCTAAGAGGTTCAGGGGTGGGGCTTGTGATGCAGCTGTCCCAGCAGTGGGCATGCTCAAACCTTAAATTTGGAGGCAAACCATAGGTGCTGGTGATGTCCCAACTCACAGTGCTAGCAGGAAAAAAACACCCTTTACACTGCTGTAACTCGGGATAGACTGCAGCTAGAAGCATGGGGGCATCTTTAGAATAAATGGCACTTGTAAGGAGACCACAGTTCCCTTTTAAATTGATCAATGACTTGTGACTTGTCTTTAGAACAGATTTTTCCTTAAAAGCTACTTCTGACCTTGGCTTTAAGTTTCCTTTGTCTACCATATACCTTTGGACATTGATCAGTTATGTGTCTCATTTTCAAATAAAAATAAAAATTATTGTTGACCTGGAGCATTTACTGCCCTACCATTGAACTTACACTATTAAGGAGCCTCTTTATTTAGCCTACAATACTCCTAGGGAGAGGTGCCTAAATTCATGCCTAAGATCGAGTTGCTAATAATTGCTGGAGGGAAGTGTTGAGGCAAAATAGTTACCTTAATAGGTAACCTTAAAGAAATGGTGTTTGAAATTCTTTAAACAGTCCAGTGCTCTAAACAGAGAGATAGAGCAAGAAAGATATGTTTGCCTAGTTGTCAATAGTACATATTATGTCAAACATTTGTTGCTGCATACAGATTATTGGATAAACTAAGGGCTCGTTCACACAAGAAATGAATCACAACGGACAGTCCATTTTTTTGGTCCATTTTAGTACGTGTATATTGGTCAATTTTCAGTATATTTTTGCAGAAATGTGTGGAGCATTGCGTGCTTTTTTTTACGGACTGGATCAAACCAATCTGTTAAACGTTTCTGTCCATTCAAAAACATGTCTAGTGTTTACGAGGCCTTAGCTTTTGTTGTACTATTCTAAATAAAAAGATATTACATACTTTTATATTTGTGTATACTATGAAATTCGAACTTTGTGGCTTTATATAGCCTGGGAAAATGTCCGATAATATTGCTAAACATTAGTGCTGGCATGTGCCCACCTTGGTAATACTTTACTTAAAGAAAAATAAACAGAAACTGGCGCCTACCAGTACCATATAACCATAGCTTAGCTGGCACTGTAGGTGCATGCTGGGACCTGCAATTTAAAAGCTTAGTAGTCAAAATTGATATACAAATAATGCTCATATTTTCAGCATGCTTATGCAAACATAATTACTCTGTATGGAGGGTTACGTCTTATATTACATACTTTAAAACAGCACAAACATGTTCCAGGAAGGGTTTCCTGGTACATCCAGATAACGTTCCCAGTTTCTAATTATGATCGCTGTACTGCTTGGTATGTATATCTTTCTGCCAACATTAAACAGTCCCAGCTAAAATAATGTTCATGGTTCATTGTTTGTTAGAAGATGCGATGCATATTGATCAGATACTTGCCCTAAACCTTCTGTCTAATAAACAAAAATGAAGTATTAATATTCCTTGGGCAAAGGGAAAGATCTTTTCCATATATTAAAAGAAATTCATTTGTTTGAGACAAGCACCATTACATATTCTATAATAACTAATGCAGAATAAACTACTCTATTATTCAAAAGATGATAGGACTAGAGTGTGGAAGGAAAAGTTCATTTGTTTAAAAAAAGGTCCTATGGACCGTGTGAGAAAAATCAATACTCCTTGTCTCTGCCCTGTTGTAGATTAATATGAATGAAGAAATTTTATGAAACTAATTTACAAAGGATTTGTAGAAATTCTGGCATGATTCAAACAAATGGGTAACTCTTAATAAGATGTATGTTGCTTGCACTAACGTAAATGATCTCAGAAATTCACTGTCTTCAATTATAGCTGCAAAAATGAGAATAAAGCTTAAATTTGTAATAAGCCGAATGCCAGTAGAGCAAAAACTATAGAATGTGATAATGAAAATCACTCTGAATAATGGTATCAATGCAATTAAAATTGTGACCTTCAAAAATTACCTAACATATCAAAGATATCACCTTCCCCATTAACGTAACAAAATATTTTTTCCCTTTCCCTTAACTGACAACACTTCATTGTAGAAATCCCTAGTTCATTCTAGCGGCCCACGCTTAGTAACATTTTCCTAATATCTATTTTAGTCCGTTCCTTTTTGCTGCAAGGCATATAATTCAAAAGATGCCCATGCACAATTTAATTGGTACAGGAAACAATGGAAATGTTTTCAGAAAAATAAATATGTTTACAAGCAGGGTGAACGTTACTATGAATTAAAACTGGGACCTACCAGGGAAAGTAAAAGGAAACTGACAAATGATATTCATATACTCATGATCAAAATATACAGGTACTATGTATATATATATATATATATATATATATATATATATATATACACACACACACTCACAAATACAAAACATGCTGCTCAAACCTTTATTCCAGATTGATTGGTGCAAATAGGGCAAGGCAATTTAAACACAACACAAAGAGTACATAGATATATATATATAAACAAGAGCAGATGTAATAACAGCTCTCTACATATCTAAGAGTATGGTGCATGCACAGGTGAGGATAACCTGCATTCCTCTAGTTCAAAAATAGAAAAAAATAGATTGTGCAGCACCCAACAGAATTTATTATATTAAAACACAGTTACATTTTGGGATTATCTATACCTTTATCAAGCCTCAACATAATGACATCATGACATCAATGTGTTGAGGCTTGATAAAGGAAGTAGATACAGCAGTCCTAAAATGTTGCCAAGTGAAACACAAATGTGTCTCAGCCAATCAAAGGTGCCACTGCCGATCCAGCCTCTTCTGCAGCTTCCATGTACAGAAAAGGACACGGGAGCTGAGCAGAAGAACACAGCAGGAACAAAGGCTGGTAAGTAGATTTACCAGCAGATTTAAAAATTAAGAACCTCATGAGGTCAAGGTTTTGGGGGTAATTAGCCTAATACTAAAAGTTTGTGTGTAGGTTGGATATAGCCTTTAAAGCATAAATGACATACTTAGTGTCACAAGTGAAGAATCCACGAATGGGAAAGCTGTGGTATTCAGTTTAATCAAATGGACTTAAAGTTTAGTTCTTGAAGAAGGTTCAACTGGCTTTCTTAATTGAGAAATGGGAAACACCTCTCACTTTGTAGGATAGACAAAATTAAACGTATCTGTGAAAACTCAGTTATAAGAATATGTCAGTGTTGTCTAAGGCAACAAACAATGTCTACACTCTGTAGGCTATATTGTGTAACAAATGAGATCCTTGTCACATCTTGATCCTGTATCTGGTCTGACAGTATCCAATTTTAGCAGGAGTGTGGGTGCAATGTGCTTGAACATTTATTGTATTTTTGGATCCCCAGCTGGCATCCCTGTGAACGCTGCCAACCCCTTGATAAAGGGGTTGGTAAAACATAGCCTATATGATAATCTATCAATAAATACTGGTTTTAAAAATATCCATGAATGCACAACTAAGAAGATTTTTTTGTATTACAATATTCTGATAGCACCGTGGTTCCTAATATGAAGATACTTTAAATATTATATGAATGTACATGAGTGCCTAAAGTGGAGGGCACATAAATATATATATATATATATATATATATATATATATATATATATATATATATATCTTGGCTTTTAAATCCTGTTGGCGACCATACTGCCTTTTAGCTTGAGACAGGCCAAAGCTTTGCCCAAAATATTGACATTTCTTGTACTCAGATGGGTAAATAATAAAACACACAAATAATTTTGCAAAATTTCAAAGTTGTAATCCTGTTGACAATTCAGCTGATCATTCTGGGACAGAAAACACATGGCACACTAACTTAGCAAGATATAAACAAAAAAACATGAGCATGTACAAATAAGGTATTTTCCACACAGAAAATATGAATTCTACAGTTTTAAAGAAAACCTTCCTGAACCTTGACACAGGAAGAAAAAAAAAGTTAAAGGTGCACAATTAAGTTCCCAGTTGGGGAACTAACACACAGTATTTCTATGGGGTTGCCATCAATTACAACTGTAAATGTAGGATAGTTGTAGCTAGGATGTTTGTCATTAAAATATTTATGTTTAGTGAGTACTCCTAATTCCCCCCACCCTCCCCTACTCACTGCCTTCTTGTAGTGTCTGGGACACTTATAAGTTCTGCACAGCCTCACCATTGACACTGCTCTGCTTACCCCCCACTTTCCCCCTCCCTCCCCCCTTCTTTTCTCTGCTGATTCTCTTAAATATTGCAGAAAGTGCGCTGGCAGGCAGGCAGGCAAAGAGGTCAGGCATGGGTCACATATTATAATTTCTGCTTCTGGAGTGACAGGTTTTTCCCTGTAAATGCTGTGATTTCAAATAATGATTTCTCAGAAACTACAGCTCAGATTTAAAATCTGAAATTTTTTTTGGAGCAGTGGTATCTTTTTGAAAATAAGTAAATATACCCTTTACCACATCTGCTGGAAGACAGTTCTACAGCTTTACTGTTCTATCTGTAAAGAAACTTTTCCTAACCTGAAGTCCTCTGAAATGACCTAATGGTGAACAATGCACAAGAGAGTTTATGGCCTATTATTTATATAATGTAATCATCGATGCTTCTCCAGTGTAAACAGCCCTAACATGTCTAATCTGTCTGCATATTTTAATCTGTCTGCTATTTTTACCAGTATATTACATTCATTTGTAACCAGATATTTAATGATACGTTCTATACCTTTCTGGCAAAGGTGCTTCCTCCCTTTGCTCAGTGAGCTTTTTATAAGCTTGTGCAGAGGAGGGATCAGGTAAAACAGCAGTCAATCATTGGCTGTGCTGTCAGGTGTTACAGCCTTGATTGACTGCATGAAGGGAGGATCCAGCCTACTCTGCCAGAATGGGGAGGTAACTGACAATTGACCTGTTTTCTATTTTAAGGGTGCACATTCCTTTTAACTTTGTCTAACTGTTTCCGCTCTATAAATAATTTAGAAAGCCTATTTATATATTATAAGAAAAAATACATCCCTTACCATTATAATATAAGGATATGAAGTCACTATGGAGTCCATAGACTTGTATAAATTGTCTTCTAAGTTCACTAAGGAACACCTAGTGACTTAATATCTTTGTTTTATACTGTTAGGGGAGCATTATCTAATATAATTAATACACTTTTAGTTCATTGAGAAGAAGAGACTGGCTGACACAAGTAGAGATGCAAAATACACCACTAAATGTAAACAAAAGCATCAGATCCACCCCTGGGGTACAGCCAATAGTTTGAAAAGATGGAGATTAATAATAGGCATAGGCATTTTTGCAAGGGGATATTATAACCATCTACAATTATAATGTATGTAGAGCTGTTGTCGCTCTCTTTTGCCCCCTAGTCAATGTACCAAGCTGCCATATTTTGCAAATGGGTTAACCCAATTTCACATCTTTGACAGCAGTTATTTGCAGGTGTTAACGATTTTGCATAAAAAGCTCTTGGAAAATGCACCGTGCATTACCCTGTAAGTTTAAGCAACAGGAAAAAAAATTTCAATGTGAGTGCAGCAAGGTTGCCAAATGCTCTTCATGGAAACATTCTGTGGACACACATTCAAAGATGTCTTCTCTGACAAGCAAAATATCCAGGGTTACAGCTTTGACTATAATGTGTCTGCGTGTGTGTACAGTATGTCTTTGTTCTGTTTTTGTTGGGTTGGGAATGCTGGGTTTTGCATGGTAAGGTTGAACTTGATGGAGATTTTCAACCCAAAAATACTTTGTTACTTCAGTGCTAGATGTACCGTATATTTATGTCTGTTTAAAAAAGATGCAATGTTTAATTGAGCATGTTTTTTTTTCTGCATAAGTTATTTGTGCATGTATATCAGTATGTATATAGACTGATTCTATGTTGTTTTAGAAATAATAAAACTTTGTTCATTAAAATCAAAAACCCCAGTAGTTGCCGCCTAAAACCCTCAATCATTGAAAAGTACCAGGAATATAAAATCTTGCAGTGGTATTAACTGTCTAGGCCAAGACCCCCTTGGGGACCTGCTCCACAGTCAAAAGGATTTTAAATCAATCCAACCTTTAAAGTTCTTTGTCTCATAAATAACTAATGAGCGATTAAATCCACTTTTACGTGTTTTATTGTGCATGAAATATTTGTTTCTGTAGAAATCTGCTGCATTATTTTACTGATAATGTCCAAATTTTCAACCACAGGCAGAGTTGTGAACAGCAGTGTGGAGCAGGGAGTCACAGTAGCAAGTTGGGTTTACCACTAGAAGATATGCATTACTTTACCGAGAGAGCAGAGACTGTACAATAAAGATGCTACAAAAGTCCCCCAAAAAAATAAGCAGAAAAATTTTGTTGCATAAATTTTTTTGCATCACTAGAATTACTAATCACTGATGACACTTATGACAAAGGAAATCAAATCTAAACTATAACTGAGACTAAATGGATTTAGTTGTCTATGAAATCAGCAGCATTGTGGAACAATTATTAAAAATTCTGTAGGTTTCTAGATTTTAAGTTCTACACTTACATTCTTCTCTTTTCCTGGTGAATGGTAATTCATTTTTAAAGGGCATGTCCACCCCCAAAACTATAATCCCCCCAACTACTGGCCCCATCATGTAGTGTAGTTTAATCCTTACCTCACATGCCAGCTCCATATGGTTCTCCTATAGTCCCCCCCCAAAGTCCCAAAAAATGCCCACCAGGAGGCTAGCAGGTCCATATAGGACACTGCCTGCTACCTGGCCTCCCGGAGATCTTTGCCATGCGTATTGCATCCCTTCTCCCCCCTCCCTCTCCCTCCCTCTCCCTCCCGTTCTGCTATCCCTCCCCCTAGCATAAAACCCATTTTATACTGTATTCCCCCATGTCCCCAAGCCCCAACCGCATATTTTTTATTTTTAGAAAGCTCCCCAATCTTTTACTTACCTCTCCGCTTTCCTACGCGGAAGTGAGCTGCCGGCAGCCGCGTCCGTGATTGGCTGCCGCTTAGCCAATCACAAACGCGTCTGCCGGTCCCGCCCCTCTGCTTGCATTTCCTCGCAAGCAGAGGGCCGGGAGCGCGGCGCAGGAAAGAGGGGAGGTAAGTAGAGTTTGGGGGGCTTTCTAAAAAAAAAAATAATGCGGTTGGGGCTGGGAGCCCAGGGGGGATCATATATAAAAAAATCGATTTTAGGGTGGCCATACCCTTTAAGGGCATCCAGCCTTTGAAAAAAATGTGTTTTTCATATTGCCCATTACTGGAGGCTATAATTTTTTTCCAGTTATCACTGTTAAATTTTTTGTTGATCTGTCCCCTATTTCTTTAGATATTTAATTTGAAACATCTTACATTTTAGCTGTCAATCGTTTGCCTCTGCTGTGTGCAGGTTTGCTTTAACTGGAAGAGTGTGTATGTGTGAATTTCACTGTGGGAAATTTCCTCTCCCAGTGCTGCCTCATAGTGAATACCGAGCATGCTTGACTTTACAGAAAGATTAAGGTTAAGATTAATACTGAACAAAACAACTACTATAATGGAGCCATGTTGCCATTTCATGTATTTGCTTATATTTTAAGATGAGGCAAAGTTTTCTTTCAGTTTAGATGCTATATAAAGGACATGTCCACCCATTACCATAGGTTCACATCTCCTTGTGAAGCTGGATGATCTGATTATGAGCTTGCATTGCAGCAGGGGAGGAAGCAAAGGAATCAGCTGTATAAACTCACTGAGCATATTCAGATTTCTATTTGTTTTGTAAACCACTTGAGGGTCCTGCTGGGATGAGGAAAAAAAGGAAAAACAAACTGATTTATCCACAATGCTGGTGATTACAGAAGCTGAAACAACTTCCATTTTGTTAGGATTGTCATGAATTAATCTATGTAGGCCATTTATATTTTATCTATTGTTTTCCTTTAATTGTTTGTTATCTATTGTAAAGGAACAAAAGGTTACATTAAGTCAAAGTATTATTATTAAATAACAGACATTTAATAAGTATACACATTATTACATAACTATATATACATTATCTAAAGGTCCATATAAATATAACTGGAGGTAAATAAATCTACAAATGGTTTAAAAAGTTCATCACATAGTGCTATGTAACATTTGTGAATGGAAACACTTTGATGATGTGAATCACTTAAGGTAAATACATTTGGGCTCAAAGGACCAGTGAGTGTGGTCCATTTAATTAACCTGTGCATTGTGTATTAACACCTTGGCACTAGTAGGTGTGTTATTGGAGTACTGTTTCTGCAGATTATCTTTATATATTTATTAGTATGGTTTATAAATAAACCCCCAAACTAAAAGTAAACCCACTACTGGCCCCACTGTGTATTTCATCCTTACCTTACATCTCTGCTCTTTATGGTTCTTCTGCAGTGCCCATCCAAAATCCCAGAAAGTGAAGAGTAGGAGCTGTCTTGCTGCAAAAAGGTCTCTGCCTCCTGTGTTGCCCGGATCACTTGAGGATTGAGGGGCTGTAAGTAACGTTCTAAATCTTTTTTTATAACATTCTGATATAGCGGTTGGGGGTGGGCAGGGGTGCTCTACATATAAAAAAAAATTAGGGTGGACTTGCCCTTTAACTAGGTTAGGATTACTACTGGGGCACTGACTTGGAGGGGGGACATTAACCTAAGCATGATTTTATAAACAATGTACAGTAATTTAATGGGTCAATAATAATATTGCTCCCTAATATTAAATACAGTATTATGCAGTACAGCCCTAAGGCTCTTCTTTTTTGTAATACATTAGTTTGCCTGCATTCTTATTACAGCATGTTCTTTCTCAACCGAACATGCACAAGGTGGCCCCTCTGCATCAACAACTGGCAGGAGAGTGGACCTTAACTGAAATAATTGACATCTTTAGTAAGATAACACAACAGAATTACAGCAGCACTAAATTATTGATTGTATAGGGGGATCAATAGTTTAGTAACGTGTAATGTTTAGTAAACAAAATAACAAAATTATTTGTTTTTTGCTTATTATAAATGTTTTTATATGTGTGTTTTATATATATATATATATATATATATATATATATATATATAAGAAGGAAAAAAAATATATATATATATTGCATTGTATAAATACCTCCGACCTAAATACTAAGGCTGTTTATGGCTTCAGGCCAGGTATAAGAGTTGAAAAAACACTGTGGCTGATTATAGCTGTACCCTCTCGAATAATCAGTATGCAATGCTAATGTCCTAATTTAGTACAGTGCGCTTTTAAGGTACCGATTATCCGAGAGTGATAATAAATAGCTCTTTATGACATTCGCACAAAGTTTACTCTGTATGAGGTATGAATCCCGGAATTATCATTTTTTTCCCCCTTGTTTTAATATTTAAATCAGAAAATATATTTACTTACTTTAAATGCGTTTCCAACGCCAGAGAGCAAAAGTACAAGATGCTGCCCATGTCTAGAAAAAAAAAGCATTCAAATAATACAACAGTAATTAAGGTAATTGCTAAAGAAAAGAAAATGCATTTGAAAAGAAACATACAACAGATTCCTGGAAAACATTTACAAATTGTTTGAAAATTATAATACAAGGACAATATCATTATAACCGCAATACAATATGAGCCATAGTTAATCATTTGTATTATTTTGTAACGTATGCTACATTGTTTTGTACAGTACATTTATTGACAAGGAACATTTATTCCAGAGATTTGGCTCTCCAGGAGCAGGACACAAACACATCACCTAAAGCAGAGATAAATTAATATGTGAATCTCCTCGGACAAATACAATATAATCAGAATTGGGTATTAGGATTTATATTAAGTTAGTTTTGCAAAATAAATGGGGCATTAGAAATTTAGAGACTGGGAATAACAGCTTAGTTAAAGGGCATGTCCACCCCCCAAAGTAAAATTTAACCCACTACTGGCCCCGCTGTGTAGTTTAGAAAAATTCCTTACCTTACATATCTGCTCCTTATGGTTCTCCTGCAGTGCCCATCCCAAGTCCCAGAAAGTAAAGAGTAGTAACTGTCTTCCTGCAAAAAAGTCTCTGCCTCCTTGAGGAATTCTGGCATGCACAGGGGAGCCCTTTCCCCCCTCCCTCCCACCATCCGGATCCATCCATATCCATCCATCCACCTAGCGTTAATTTCTTTTTCTGAAGTGTAGGGCATCCCTTCCCGTTGTTTGTTTAAAAAAGATTTAGAACACTATTTACAGCCCTTCGTTCTCACTGCACACTCCATTGACGGCATCAGCATCTGTGATTGGCTGCCTCGCACAGAATAAGGGCCTTGTTCTAGGGATGTCATTTTAAACTAAATTAAAAATATTTTCCATTTCCATAAAATAATTTAAGATGTCCACTATTAGAAACAATGAAAAAATAGCTTTTAGCACTATACTGTGTATGAATAAAATATCAAGACTTTGCTGCTTCTACAGAAATACATACCTGTGGGCCACATAAAAAGCAGCTGAAATAGAAAACTGTGATGGTGTATTCCTTGTACCTTAAAAGTGAACTGAAAATATGAATCTGACATGTACTCTGTTTTTATTGAAAGATGTGTCAGGTGTATCAATAAACTCCACATGTGTATCTACAGAGTCAGGAAGACTAGCTGCAGGCTTAAACCACTGCTTATAAAATACATACAGAGCTTGAAACTAAACTTTGGTGGATCACATTTTATTTTCTTCAATGTGTCAAAAACATTGCACTATGATTTCCAGCTGTTTTATTCAAAATATAGGAAGGGTGAATAGACATAGGTATAGAAGGTAGGTAAATTAGTGCAGTAAACTGTTAAGGAAAAACTGCTCTTACTAACTAGTAATAGATACTAGACACCCTATAAACCTACATTTTCCTATATTCTAACAGTAAGTATGATTTCATCAATATCCATTGATATTCTATCCATAATAAAAATTTACAATTTTTATTATGGATTTATATAGCAACAACATATTCCATTCTGAGCAAGGGTAGTATACAGTATACAATAGTGGTAAATATTTTTAAGCAATAAGGTTTTTTTATTAGGATTTAAGAATGTCAATGGAGTTAGGACCATCAGTTTAGATGTTGAGTCAATGAGAGGGGTAATGTCCTAGGTCATGTTATATGCTTGCCTAAATAGATGATGTCATGAACGCTGAGTGGCATTTAAACTCCTATAGGTAATATCTATAATGGCAGCATTCATTTTCAATTTATCCCACTTCAATAGCAATCAATAAAACCTCTGACTGTATAGTACACCATCCATTTGTCGTTTGTTCAACTAAGCAGAGTATCTGGTTTAAAAGGCAATAGGTGATAAAAAGTTGAAGATGAGATTCAATGTTGATGTAAAATGTAAGGTGATGCATTTTGGACCTAAAAATCCTTATGCTACCTATACTATAAATGGCTCTGTGTTAAGTGAAGTTTTGGTGGATAACAAACTTAAAGGTAGCAAGCAGTGCCAGGTGCCAACAGCTAGAGCCAGCAAGATATTGTCTTGTATAAAGAGAGGTATGGATTCAAGTGAGAAAAATATTATTATCCCTCTTTACAAAGCATCGGTAAGGCCTCCTTTGGAATATGCAGTGCAATTTTGGAATCCTGTGTACAAAAAGGACATCTTGGAAATGGAAAGGGTTCAGAGAAGGGCAACTAAAATAATAATAAAGGTAATGGAGGATCTGGAGTATGAAGACAGATTGGATAAGTTACAATTATGTACACTAGAGAAAAGGTGCTTGCATGGGGATATGATTACTGTATGTAAATACATTAACGGGCCATGCATTAAACTATCTGGGGCATTGTTCACCAAAAGAACGTGTCATAGGACACATGGACATCCCTTAAGACTTGAAGAAAAGAAATTTAGTCTTCAAGATCGGAAAGGGTTTTACACTGTGAGAAAGGTAAAACTATGGAACTGTCTTCCATTGGAAGTTGTGATGGCAGGTTCCTAGTTTCAAAAGACATTACCCCTCTTACTTCCCAATATGGTCCAACCTGCCTTTCACACTCCACTGCCATTCTATTTACATCCTACCAATTCCCGTCACCTTAAGTCTCCCATTTCCTCTAACTGTAAGCTCTTTGGGCAGGGTCCTCTTTCCTATTGTATCACGGTATTGCTGTAAGTAACTCATCACTGCGTGATTATATTATGTATAACCTGTGTATGTAATATGTATGACTTTGTATAATATGTATTACCCTGTATGTAATGTATGACTATATAATTGTAAAGCAATTATTATTATTATTATTATTATTATTGTAAATCAATAATAATAATAATAATAAAAAAGAAAGCTGGGTGAGTTTAGGAAAAAAAGGAATGTTGGAAGTTACTGGTGATATTTCTCTGCGATTCTCTGCGATTGCACCCCCTGCTTCCCTTGTAGTTACACCCCTGCCATTTTCCTATATTTTACTTAGGGAGAATGTTTGTGACTTGTGAATGTTTGTGCAGCCACTGTCATTTTGAAGATGACAGACAGAATCTATAAGATATATGAAAAATTGGTACTGTGTGTACCCAGATTTGCTGTTCATGTCTGCATTTTTGCTCCCATTGTTTTAATCCCCTTTTCCCTTGGACTTTCTGATGATCTGAAGATGTCAGAACTGCAGATACTATTAAACCTGCAGAAAGGCAGATTCTGTGATCTTGAAATCCCCCCCTAAAACTGCCTAGGGTTTAGTATATATTTCAGTAAATGTGCACAAAATCCATCACCCTAATTGAAAGGGTTACAATATAATGCCAGTCTGAGGATGAGCTTATAGAGTAAGTAATAATGAGGGGCTGGTATATTTGTAAGTATTAAGTAACAGCACAGGAGGATTATAAAATGGTTTGGTTTCAGGGCAGGACAATAATATAGGTACTCAATAGGTATTTTCATTATTTGCTTTAGAAACTGGCAACATACAGTAAGTCTCTTAAATTGTTATTGAAGCACAGGGGCATCACACCCATGTATAGGCAGTGCTTGCAAGAGGCGGCACTTGATGTATTTTTCTCTGGGCCCTACTGTTTAAATACATTTCCTAATACACTGTTAAGAAAAGCAAATGGACACAAACTCTATATACTAGATTATAGTCAAAGCAGCAATCCTGCATTAGCCCTGTACAGAAAAGACTGAGAATCACTGGACACAAAATCAATTTGAGTTGCATCTGTTGTATTCAGTTAGATCAACTGGACTTAGTTCTTGAAGATGTTTTGCTAGTCATCTGACTGGCTAGTCATCTGAAAGCCAGTCAGATGACTAGTGAAATGTCTTCAAGAACTACAGTCCAGTTGATCTAACTAATTACAACAGATATACCATGACCAGGATGAGTGAGAACCTTCACAAGCAATTCTTGTTGCACAAAAAAATGTAATCCCAAAAAACTAAGAAACAAAAATAGGACAGGAGAAAAAAAAATACATTTGTGTTTTATATCAAGGAAGGAATGTTAACTGCCCAGTGACACAGAACCAAATATGTTAAGCTAATGCTCAGGGGGGTTGAGATGTATTTTTTATGCTTTCATTTTTGTTCTGCATATCAGATTGAAGATTTGCCAGAGGCTGCATCTAAATAAATGAACAGAAGTAAGACTGTTCTTTTTTTCTTTTTTTAATTCACAGTACATTCCATAACCTACATGCTCTGAAAATCTAATATTACACAAAAGGCACCACCAATGGATTTTTTAAGATGAAATTTACTTAAAAGTCTGATCTCTTTATTTTTCATCCATTCCAAAATGTTTGCAATGGGGCCTGCTGTTAATCCTAAATTATGCATTCATTCAGTGAAGACGAAGTCTGTATATATTTCATCAGAATACGTATATGATTTATAACAATCAACTATATTTAACAGTTTGTCAGATTACAGAAAAAAATGTCATTCACAGAAAGAACATGTGAAGATGTTAGTTCTGAAGCCATAGGATGACAAGAATAATATCAAGAAACACTTTATTAGGAGACGGGAATATATGTAACACACAGTACTGGATCTAGAAGATGAAAGAGGCTAGAAAAGGCTTGGTTATGTCCAGTAATAGATATCGACATGCAATTCCATTTTATTATTATGTCTGCTGATTCTGTGTCACTGGAGTATTGGTACAACCTGAAATGTCAGCATCTAATGTCCACAGCATGTAATAGCAAGGGGTATAAATTCAACAGTTTTTTTTAAAATGGAAGAGAATATGTAGAATAACCACCTATGCATAATACAAACTAAGAATTTAAAAAATAATGATATTTTCCACTAAACTTTCCCTTTAAAAGATATTCTAATACTGTATATACTCGAGTATAAACTGACCCAAGTATAAACTGAGGCACATATTTTTACCTGGAAAAAATAGTAAAAGTGATTGACTCGAGTATAAACCGAGGGTAAAAAATATGAACACTACTACCTTCTGATTCTGTATTGTTTTGAGGCTTTGGTTGCCCTTTAAATGGACAGCAGTGGCATACAGTGGCCCCATACAGTAATAGCCAAATCCAGTATGGCTATTACTGTATGGGACTATTGTATGGGAATTCTGCTGTCCATTTAAAGGGCAACTAAAGCCTCAAAACAATAAAGAAGGCAATAATAGATACCATCCATCATCCTTCTGATTCTTTATTGTTTCGAGGCTTTAGTTGCCCTTTAAATGGGCGGCAGAATTCCAATACAGTAGTCCCATACCGTAATAGCCATACTGGATTTGGCTATTACTGTATCAGAATTCTGTGGTCCATTTAAAAGGCAACTAAAGCCTTATTCCTTGGCACTCCAGATGTTTGGAAACTTCAACTCCCAGCATGCTTTAGTAGCTGGGAGTTGTAGCTTCCAAACTTCTGCATTGGCAAGCACCCTTACCCTCCACCCCAGTTCAGTGGACAAGAGGACTTACCAGTAAGTGGGTATTCCATCTGTGCTTGTATTCCAGCAGTTCAGTCACTATCACTCTGCAAATCTAGCACCTGCTCTCTTGCTGCCTTTACAGATCTACCAGCTGGCATCACTACTCGGCGCCAGGCAGTGACATCAGCCGGCAGATCAGTACAGGCAGCGAGCAGTGGCCGGATTTGCAGGGTGAGTGACTGACTCGACTATAAACCTAGGTCAGGTTTTAGGGTACTACTGATTCTAGAGATATTCTCCAGTTCTTTAAAATATCATGTCTTATTTTTCCCTGTCTATCTAAACCATTATTTTTATATCTTTAAAAAATTGTCACCGCACTTTGTTTTACTTTATTAATGTAGGTTTGGGTAAAAGGGTTTCACTAAAAACAATTCCATTGCCCAATTGCTAGGTTCAGCTAAGTACATAATAATATGAACTGGTGCTACAACTATTTAGAAAGTTACATTACCACCATGTTGCGAATGAATAGCTGCCCATTTTTATATCAGATTTACAGGATGAAAACCAGCCAAAGAGGAAAAGACACATGAAGCCAAGTGGAAAAAAAAGCTTCAGTATGAATTTGTTCAGTTGTTTGCAATGAGTTTAGAGAGAGAAATCAGATTTAGTACAGAGATACATAACAGAGAGAGTAAGGCTAAAAAAAAGTAAAACCTAGAGAGAAAAGGACAGAGGGTAGAGGGGTCAGGTAAGGAGAAATTGAGTATTAAGAACTCACTGAGAAATTGATGTCCTACTCATAACCAGTATCTAGTTCCCTTATACATCAACATTTACAATGGTTGGCTGCCAAAGTGATTGCAGAGCTTGGGTAAAGAACTGTGTATATGTCATTCAGTAGCAAGATTTAAAGACTTCATGCTCGCTTGTACATCAGCCAACTAAAACATGTCTTAATCCAGAATGCTTCCCTCTTGGCTGAGTTTCACTGACAGAATAAAATAGAGCCATTTTATTCTGACTTACATTGACAAAGGGTCAGTGCTGTCAAAGCTTAACAGTTTATAGAAACTCTGCACATTTACAGTCAGAGTTGTACCTGTTCCCTTGCTAAATGTCTATTGCATTCACAGTTCAGTGCTGTCGTGTTTAAGCCATTGTTTTCATCACTTCGGAAATTATTTCATACTCAGACATAAATGTACTTACGGACACAACTCTACTTCCAGATACTGAGTGGAACTATTGTTCAGAAAAAATGATTCAACCACTGAAAGCAGAAATAAACTGGGTTAAAACAAGTCAAAATTTCAATGCATTGTGTTGGGTCAAACTAGAAAATGTATGCAAAATTCTGTTTGCATACTTTGATTTTACAGTAAGATAAACCAAATACATTGTATACTTTAAACATTTTGTAATATTTGTTGATTTATTGTACCTTATAAAGGCTGTCAGATATGCTAATGTATACCTTAATTACTTTTTTGCATATCTGTTTTTGCTATAATTCTCGTTTGAACTGTGATGTCCCAACAAGAACATTTTCAATAAATGGCATAACAAAATGGCAGTGCCTTTGTGTTGTAAACACACAAAAGTACCTACAGTAAATACAAGACAAGAGCAAGCAAACAGGAGGGAAAATTGATGACGAATGGGTTATATGACCGTTATCTACATTGTTAGTCAATTATTTGGAAACCACAGTTACTTATAAATTAAGAATAGTCTATATAGACTATAAATAGTCTACTTGTATATGTCTGACTATCTCTATCTATCTATCTATCTAATGTACAGACAAACAGTTTAGCTTGATAAAGGCCCTACTCAATGGTCTTATCTTGGTTGCTGAAAGTGAACTATTCCTATAATGTATTGATTGAAACCTGGGAGGTTAAGGAGCTATGCCTTACCTCTTCTACAATCAATTGAGCAGGAGCCAGGGACGAAGGTTAGTATAATTTACCTTTGGTACAATCCACCGCTGGAGGGATGAAATCTCCGACCACTTCCTGGTTCTAATCCTCTATAGCGCACATGCATGATAATGGAGGATTATATAGAGGATTAAAACCAGGAAGCAGTCGGAGATTTCATCCCTCCAGCGGTGAATCTCGCAAAAGGTAAATTATACTTACCTTCATCCCTGTCTCCGCCTCAAGTGATTGAAGAACTGGAGGTAACAGCTGATCGTGGAGGGGGAGGGGCCCGGCCTCCAATCAACCAGGGGGGGCATGCCCCTGCAATTTCGCCCCTGGGTGTATAGTTTCTTAAAATAATTGTCGTGGTATATATTGAATAATGTTAGTTATTTTATGATAACTGACAGAAGGGTCTATACATTTATTTTTGGAATACATATCTACAAAAACTGTTATTTTAGTTACAGGGTATCTCCTAGACAGCAAATTTAAGGTATCAACATATTCTTTGTATAGTACTCTGTAGAATCTGAACTTTTATAAATTATATTACAGTATGCCTAAACATAATTTTTATACAAAAAAAATCTAGTAAAATGTCTAAAATTCATACAAATTTTACAGTTCATGTAAATAAATCCCCAAAAATTAGAGAATGTGGCTGGTATATATGGTATGTTAGGAAAAATATATAATATAAAGAATTAAACAGTTTACTTCATTTTCTAGCTGTTGACATATTCCTCTGTGAACCATGTAAAATCTTTTCCTAGATCAGACAGCTCAGGTACTCTTTCACTAGCCTTCCCCCCATTATCATAGTAACATATAGAGTAGCTCACTGAAGAGCCTGTTTGGATGAAGTTGTTATCATTTCAGATGTAAAGTAGATCATTAACAGCATAGCAAAGGAAAATAAGTAAAAACATTGCCAGCTTTCTTTATTTTGACCTTTAAAAATGAATGAAAATTAAGGAAGAACCTAAAACTTATCAACATCAACCAGATATCAAAGGCAATTTTACACATCAAAACAGAAGTGGTAGATGAAAACTGGCTGTTTCTTTGCACGTGAAATAAAAGATATGGTTTTTCAATAAAAGTTGTTATCGTTAAGTTCTTGCTTTCCATCCCTTCCTGAATGGTGCACCGCTGCCTTAAACTCAATCTTTCTAAAACAGAATGAATCATTTTCCCCTCTAAACTGGGACCTAGTCCACCCTCCATCTCCATTTCTATTGACAATATGGTAATTAACCCAGTTGAATCTGCACGCTGCCTTGGAGTTATCTTTGATTCCTCTCTATCCTTCCATCATCACATTAACAATGTCACTAGGACGTGTCGTTTTCTCTTTCGCAATATTGCCAAGATCCACTCTTTTCTCTTTTGCTCCACTACTAAAATGCTCATGCATGCCCTTATAATCTCCCGGCTTGACTACTGTAACTTTCTACTACTTGGACTCCTGGCCTGTCATCTCTCTCCTCTTCAGTCTATCTTAAACTCAACAGCTCGTATCATCTCACTCTCCTCCAAAAGAGAACCCGCAACCCCGATACTTCAGTCCATAGGGGGGCTTCCAATCAAACAAAGAATCATATTCAATACCCTTCTTTTAAACTTTAAATCCCCTCACTCTACTGCACCTCCCTAGTAATCTTCTCTCTTGGTCCCTAATGTTCCTGGCCATGTCCTCTGTTTCTCACAAGGAAATATTTTTGGACTATTTTATGCAACCCATGGTGAAATCTATGTCTTCCTACTTACGAGGCAGTCAACATTTAACTGATTTATTGAATGAACTGCATATACCCAATGGGGAATTAATTTTAATGACATGATGTAAAGAGTTTGTACACCATTATACCTCAGGCAGAAAGCATTATCATGTCGTGAGGCTTTCCATCATTTTACACACGATGGTCCCCTTATTGAATTTTTACTGGATCTTTTGTACTTCATACTCTCAAACAATTATTATTGTTTTGATTCAAACTTCTATATACAAAAAATAGGAATCATTTTAGGCTCTAATGTGGCCCCTACCCTGGCAAACTTGTACATGGGGTGGTTTGAGCAACAATATATATTCCCTAAAGCCCATGAATCCTTTTATTTTTACAAGCGATATATTGATGACCTGTTTTTTGTATGGAAGGGGACACTGGAGGAGGCTGAAAATTTTGTATCAGGCCTGAACGATCTGTCTACTCCAGTAAAATTTACTGTTACTTTGAATAGGAACAGATTGGAGTTTCTTGATCTCTGTATATTTAAGCAAAATGATGGCTGTGGACAACATTGTTCAGAAAAGAAATGGATAGAAACTCCATATTGTTTGGTACAAGTTGTCACCCCACCAGTACAAAATATTATATAGTATACAATCACTAATCCTATGAGAGCACAGACACAACTGGATTACATTTGAAAGGACTCGTATACGTCACACGTATAGAAGGGTGACTAACTTGGCCAACCTTCTAGTGCACACAGATCTACGTACTACCACCATTGAACATAGGGATAGGGGCCTTACACCACAACGGGTGGGATGCTTTCAATGCCCTGATTGTGTAACTTGTCAATCTATGCTTATAGGAAAACAATTTGCTCATCCTCACAGTGGTAAAAAACATCTTTATCAAACAGAGTTTTTCCTGTACCAGTAGATATGTCATTTACTTCATTTTGTGTCCATGTGGCCTTTATTACATGGGCAAAACTAGAACCACATTTAAGGAAAGAATGGCTAATCACCATTCATCTATCAGGCAGGCCTTGGCTGTACATCTCTAACATTACGACCAAATATGGTGACCTATTGGTGGCTAGACATTTTAAGAAAATGTCTCATACGCTAGCTTCCTTAAAATGTATGATTATTGACTGGCTGTCTGCCTTTGAATTAAGGGATAACATAGATAAAGACAAAGCCCTTTTACAAAAGGAAGCTAAATGGATACATAGTTTGGATACCCAAAATCCTAGGGTACTAAACGAACAGTGGTCTTTACATTGTTTCTTATAAATGTCCCACTGTATCTGATAACAGATGATTATAAAATTGTATAAATGTAGCAAAAGTCTCTTGGTCCTTACAACAATATTGATAAAAGCCACATATTTCCTCTTCTAATAGTGAGGTGTTACCAACATGTTCCATGCAATTCTGGTTCAATATATGTCTAAATGTTTTTATTATGACATATGGATACATGCTTTTAATCTGTTTTTTGATACTTGAAATATGTTTTTAACTATGGTTATTTTTTTTTTATCATATCCTCAGCTGTGGATTTGGGGGGGTGTTCACAGGGGGTGGGTATATAAGGGATTATAGAGGTGTGGTATAACGTCCTGATGATGGCCCGCTGAGGGCGGAAACGGGTCGAGTTGGTTTTATGCCTATGCAATAAAAGTCCCATGAGTGCTGCTGCTTATCATTATATATACCAAAGATTGGAGGTGCACCCAGGCATGAAAATAACTTAATTTATGGTGTGCTGCTGACCGTATGTTTCAGTATATATATATATTTACATATATATATATATACAGATTTGAGGCATCTGTGTTCCTTGAAGCACCCGCTATATATATAAAAGAAAGAAGACTGAGTGCAGACATCATTACACGATTTTATATATATATATATATATTTATTTATCTGTATAATTATAAAGTGGCGCTTTATAAATAAAATTATACATACACACAAAATGTTGCTAATTTTTCCCCAACCTGGTACTGTGGGGAAATATGTGGTTGAAAGGTACTTGCGCCATCAATACAGCCACGGGTACCCAAACCGGAAGTACATCACCGGACGTACCCGCGGCTGTATTGATGCCGCGAGTACCATTCAACCACATATTTCCCCACAGTACCAGGCAATATTCAACAGCAGACCCTCCAGGACACTGGAGGATAGATACAGTAGCAATATTAGAGAGATTGTAGAGTAGCTATCACCCATGTTTGCACTATGCGTTCCAATGTGGAACGCATAGCTATTTCCGGCTACGTCACTTCCGGTTTCAATTTTACCCGTAATTTAAAGGGGTATATATACAGTTTTCCACATGGTTTTGAAAATATATGATCCTGAGGAAGCCTATTGTAGGTGAAAGGCATAGATCTATATATATTATTGTTTTAAGATACCTATTGCTTTAATGCTAATTTTTTAACTAAATAAATTGGTTTTTAAGTGAGCACTAATAAGAAGCTTTTAAAAGGTATTCTTGTGTGAACCAGCCCATTTTTGTGACAAGCTACATAAAGCATAAAATTTGAAAGCAACCACGGATAGGATTAATAGGAACACATGGATGACATCAAAAACCCAGTCTTCACTGCAAAGTCCTGAACCTTTTTAATATACCAGATATTTTTATAGATTTGAACTGATACTTACCTTGATTTTAATAATTGGTTTTATTTTGTGTTTTATTACATGTTTATGAGCAGTCAGCGCAACCTACACACAACTTTTTAACATTTGGGATTTTGAGTGACCTTTCTAGTCTAGTTTGCTGCAAATCATATAAAGAATTTGGACTTTATCACGCCATTTGGCGCTGAGAGAATAAACTGGGAATTTTATATATATTACGGTAAATATTTCTTTCAGGCACTAGAATATATTGACTGATCTCATACAGCAAGTAGGAAGTGTCCCAAAACCCAAGTTAGATTATGAATAATAAATACAAAATAAACCAATGTCAATAAAATAATAAAAGTAACATGAACTCTAAAATTATTTTTACCTTCATAGTCCCAGAGTTTATTAAATGGTTCTCCGGGCAAACCAGGGGGTGCCTTAGGATCATCAAAAAATGGGGCATCAACTTCCATTATCAGTCCATCTGCATGTGGCTTGAATGAGATTGTCACAGGATCATGTAATACTGGTAAACTGTTCCATGTATTCTTTATTTTGTAAACAAGCTATAAGGAAGATTATACAGAAGTGTTAAGATTCATAAAGAGAGCAACAGAGTTTTTTTTTTATAATACATAAGGCTCTCAGGCACAAGGTGTATGATGGCATTAGATATACAAATAGCCTTCGACTCGGTCGAATGGCCATACCTCCCAGAGTGGCTTCGAAAATTTGACTTTGGTCCTAACTTTATTAAATGGATTACCATTCTTTATGCACACCCTAAGGCGACCATACAAATTAATGGAAGGTGCTCCTCCTCTTTTTCACTGGCAAGAGGGACCAGACAGGGATGTCCGCTGTCACCTTACCTATTTGCTCTTGCCATAGAACCTCTCTCAATACAACTTAGATCCCACCCCAATATCACTGGTCTATCTCTTGGATCCCATACCTCCCTATTAAGCATGTATGCAGATGACATGGTACTGCATCTGGCTGACCCTGACATCTCTCTTAGAAATGCCCACAAGGTCATCTCCGAATTTGGCTCCTACTCTGGTTTATTGGTCAACTGTAGTAAATCATATCTACTATATCTACTACTTATAGATGAAAATATACAATTTCTGCCCTTTATACATAACATGGCTCCGATTGTCTCTGAATTTAGGTATTTGGGGATCATTATCTCAAAATATCCAGATGTCTTTAAAGACAAAAATATATCTCCCCTTTAAGATCTAGTAAAAGAAAAAAACACCAAACAGAGAGAACTTACTAGGGAAAATCAATTTAATTAAGATTATTTTACTTCCCAAACAGCTCTATGCATTACAACATAGTATGATCCCTATACCAACATCCTTTTTTCAAAAATTCTCTCCTTCTGTCCTTCCTCTGGTCATCTGGAAGAGCAAGGGTTAAACTATCAACTCTACAGCGACCCAAATCCTTTTGGGTCGCCTTCCCTTTAGGGTCTCACCTTCCCGGGCTATCATATTTATTACCTAGCAGGTCAATTAAAATATTTTGCATCTTGGGTGACAATGCCTTCACCAGACCCACAAGATACACCCCCACCACTATTGTATGACTCAGAATCTTATCTACATGCATACCTACCCACTCTCCCTCTTACCTTTCTTGAATCCAGCCATAATACTCTCCCAAACAAAGGCACTGTCCTACACACCCAACAACATAAAATCTGGCAAAATATAAATAAAATATTAGGCATCACAGGCCCCACCAAGGAATCTCCCCTCTGGCACAACACTAATTATCCTGAGTTAGCAGCTTTCACCTCTGCTAATTATTGGAGTAAGCTAGGTATTAATTACTTTTATCAGATAATACGAAAATTACAATTTTATTTCATTTTCTGAACAACAGAAACAAACAACCATTCCACACACCCAATTTTTCTGATAATTGCAATTATGCCACTGCTTTCATACTGAATTCCATAATACCACAATTACACTAAATAAAACCCTATTATAGGCCTTATACAAACAAAGGGTGAGAGGAGGATTGTCTCCTGAGCTTACTATATCCTTATGAAATGTAAAGAAGAGCCAAATTCCAAACTTATACTTGAAAAGTGGACTAAATATATTCCTCTACTGAATGAAGATGACTGGGTTGAACTAGCTAAATCACATATCAAATGTTTCCCATCAGCTAATAATAAGCAGATACAATACTACATCTTATACCAGGCTTACTTAACACCCAGTCACCTGTCCCACATCTCTCCCAGATATACAGCTGACTGCCCTAAATGCCATGCAAACCCAGCAGATTTCTGGCATATGATTTGGACCTGCCCTAAAGTAATACAGTTTTGGCACAAAATAGTACATACGCTGACCCTAATAATGCAGGTTCCTATTCCCTTAAAGGGCATGTCCACCCCCAAAACTATAATCCCCCCAACTACTGGCCCCACCATGTAGTGTAGTTTAATCCTTACCTCACATACCAACTCCATCTGGTCTCCTGTAGTTCCCCCCCAAAGTTCCAAAAACTGCCCACCAGGAGGTAGCAGGTCCATATAGGACACTGCCTGCTAGCTGGCCTCAGGTAGATTTTGCCATGCGTACTGCAGCCCTTTCCCCCTCCCCCCCCTCCCCTCCTCTCCCTCCTCTCCTCCCTCTCCCTCCCGTTCTACTATCCCTCCCCCAGCTCATATCCCCCTTAATATTGTGGTCCCCCATGTCCCCAGCCCCAACCGCATGTTTTTTTTTTTAAAAAAGCTCCCCAAACTCTTACTTACCTCTCCGCTTTCCTCCGCTGCATTGAATGACCGGCAGCCGCGTCCGTGATTGGCTGCCGCTCAGCCAATCACAGACGCGACTGCGGTCCCGCCCCTCTGCTTGCATTCTCACAAGCAGAGGGCCGGCAGTGCGGCGGAGGATCGAGGGGAGGTAAGTAAGAGTTTGGGGGGCTTTTGAAAAAAAAAAAACATGCGGTTGGGGCTGGGGGATATGGGGGAGCATAATATAAAAAGTGTAATTTAGGGGTGGACATAGCCTTTAAACCCTGCTTTGGATATAGGGAGATATGGATTGGACAGAGATCCAACTTAATATAAAAATCTATATGATTTTGTAAGCATTGTTAACAATTGCCTTTCTTTGACTTTATCCTAAATAAATACAGTTAAAAAAAATTATAATAACACAAAAGGCTATTGACCTTGAATGGGGAGGTGTAGTGGAATATATTCTTTAAAAAAAACTCTCAGCTATGTTTTTATAAGAGTATATACCACTGCATCTCCCCATTCACTTTATAGCCAGTATGTCACACAGAATTGTTAACAAACATAGGTCACAGACCTGGTTTATATCTTTTCTATGAGTTATAGGAAAGGCATCCTGGTCTCCCTCCCGGTGTGCCGCTGTTGGGTGAACACTATCAGCTTGTAAAGTTCTCTGTGAAACGTAGGTTCACTCTAATGAATATAGAACCACAGTATCCCTTATGTAGTCTGCACACTTGCAAAGATCTGCATGTGGCCGCATCTAAAAGCCGACTTCATCGGTGTGCACGTACGGCAGTCCACTTTTGCCTTGCAGAGAGGTGGTCTAGCGATGTCCTTTGCCTCCGGTCTTCTGTTTCACAGAGATGCTCGTACAGCCTTACCTATATCTGCCTGCCTGATGACTAAAGGTTCGTACACATGTACGATTTTGCAGTAGACCCCCCATCACAACTCACACCCGTGACGAACGGCCATTTCGGCCGATAGTCACGCGTGTTTATGAGTTCAGTCAGGGGTCGTTCAGTGATCTGCCTTGCGGATGTAAAAAAAATAATGAAAGTAAAAATGCTAAAATATTTAGGAAAGCAATTCCTATCAATTTACCTAAAGTCATTTTTGGACCAAAGTTCCCCTTTAAGCCATTAACGGGCGCTAGAACTTTACAGGCTGATAGTGTTTGGACTGATAGTGTTCACACAACAGATCGGGTGGGGGCGGCGGGGGAGACCCGGATGCCTTTTCTAAGAGTCATAGGAAAGGCAACCTGGTCTCTCTCCCAGTCTGCAGATGCTGCATGAACACTATCAGCTCAAACACTATCAGCTCATAAGGTTCAATCTCTTAGGGTACAGTTAAAACAACACACATCCACAATAAGTACCTTATGTATTATAAGAAACTAGTCATTGAGCAATTAATGGGCGTTAGAAGCCCAGAGCCCCCAGTGTCCTAAGGCCAGAGTCCCCCTCAATGTCCCAAGGCCATAGCCCCCCTCCTCAGTGTCCCAAGTCCAGAGTCCTCCCTCAGTGTCTGTCCCAAGGCCAGAGTGCTCTTAGTGACCCAAGGAAAGAGTCCCCTCTCAGAGTCCCAAGCTCAGAATCCACTCTTAAGGTGGCCATACACCAGCACGATATTTCTTACCCGCCGACGATCACGCGACGTTCCTGCAATCCTGCCGGAACCACCTCTCCCGATCTTATATACGACCGACATGCGATCGCAAAATGAATGGGATTTTGCGATCGATGTCAGTCGTATATAAGATCGGGAGAGGTGGTTCCAGCAGGATCGCAGGAACGTCGCGTGAGCGGTCGGTGGGTAAGAAATATTGTGCTGGTGTAGGCCACCTTAAGTGTCCCAAGGCCAGAGTCCTCTTTTCTGTGTCCCAAGGCCAGAGTCCCCTCTCAGTGTCCCAAGGCCAGAGTCCCCCCTCAGTGTCCCAAGCAATCTATCTTAACTGCTGTCTGTGTCCTTGCCTCTGTGTAACTGCTATGCCCATGCCCTTGCATGTGTTTTCCTTTAGTGGTGAATCAATTGAACCTGCAGGGACAATCTCACTATCTCCCTTTAGTGGTGAAGCAATATAAACTACTACAGGGACTATCGGAGTACACACACAGAGGCATGGACGCAGCAGGAAAGGATTTTATTATATAAGATAATATGCCCCATTACAGTATAATATATAGATAATAATGTACCCCCTACTGTAAAATATAGGGATATAAGTAGTTACCAAGGAGTTCTGTCACAGAACTCCAAGGTGACTTCTAGTATCCTTATAATTTACAGTAGGGGGTACATTATTCTTTATAATCTACAATATATAGTACAAGGGGAAAAAATAAATGAAGATTTGTGGTTTAAGCGCAATTTATTTAGTGAAATTACTTTGCTTACAGTATAAAGTAAATTGAAAACTAACTTTTAGTTGAAACATTTTAAAATGTATTTAACATATAAGAACAGAAGTGGAAGTCTTTTTCATTTAGTCAGAGTCAGAACTAATTCTTCGCTGTTTTGTTAGGTGGTTCAGTAGGGGAAGAGCTTTATAGATTTATGATAATTGTTGAGTTATTAAAAATACAGCTGGGTCCAAAAATGGTTTGTGGTGTATTTTCGGTTGTTTCATCTAGTCCTTTATAATTGTATGATGAGGTTGTGTTTATATTTGGGGATGAAATGAAGTTGATGGCTGTTTTTCTATTTGGAAAGTGTTTTCGTTTATCTGGGTAATTGGGCGACTTGTACATTTTTTGTTTTATTTGTCGAATGTTTTTTGGATTTTCGCCTGTTCTTGTTTTTGTTTGTCATTCATTATACTCTAAGAATTTTTTACCAGTGGAATCTTGTTTTAATGTAATATCTCCCCATTTAAGGTCATATTGCTCCTGAGAGCAAAATGAATTCCATAGTGGAAAAATACTAAATTGAGTAGTGATGTTGGATGTTTGGTTGATATTGTTCTGAATTAATTTCTTGGTCTGATAGTGGTTCTGAATTATTTGGCTGGTTGCCTTTTCCTTCCTTTTTAAGAATTTCATTTTTGCGGACAGTCAGGGTTATTCAATATAAGTTTTTATCGTTTAAATTGGTGCTAATTTTGCCCCAACCAATCAAATATTAGCTTTCAAATGTTAAATAAGATCTGATTGGTTGTGGCAAAATTAGCACCATTTCAAACTATAAGAACTTGTATTGAATCTCCCTGAGTGTTTCTTTTGTCAACGGAAAGTCTTTGGTGGATCCATAGGTGATTGTGTGGGGAAAGATATGTTCCTTAAGGTAGCGATCAATGCTGGTTAACATGCATTGCCGTATGTGAGGTTCATATTCGTTTCCATCTTTTCTGCGAACTGATAGTATGAACGACAATAATAATTTATCAAGTTGGTTATGGGGAATGTCTTCTATTTGTCTTTTTACAAATCTTGTAAAGTGTTTAAATCACTTTTTGTTTTTTTAGTATCTGTATTTTTTTGCTGTTGTATAAATTCTCTTTGTTGTTCTTCTGTTGGAATTTTGAATCTTTGTGACATTTACTTTTGTTTGAAGGAAATCTAACTGAAATATAAAGTGATTTACTAGTACAATGTTTGTGTTTAATTGTACTTTGTTGGATTATAGAAAAGCCATATGTATTAATAGAGATCAGGGGGCATATTTATAAACGAGCGAAAAGCCGCGTTAACTTTCCGCTTTCCTTACTGCAATGTTTTTCACAAAAAATGCCGTTAACACAATTTATAAAGGTCGCGTTAATGGGTTGCGAAACAGTTTTTGCGACATACCACTAAATCGCTTTTCGCTATACATCGCATTGGTAATTTGTGCAAAAAGCGAACTAAAAGGCGTATTGCGATTTATATCAAAGTAAAAAGTATTTTAGCGCATTAAATGGAGCCTATTCTTATCGCGAACTTGAAAATGGCGTAAAGTCCTCTTTTTCCAATGTGAGTTTGTACATTGGATTCTTTCATTAATTTTACTGCACAAATAACTGTCAATCAATGCACGAAAAGCACATGACTACTATTTTTACCTTATTTTTTTTAGGACATATTTATGAAGGTATATAATTGCACATTTGTCTATATTTGAGGATATATTCCACAAATACCTTATTTCATGTAAACTTTGTTTGGCATATTGGTTAACCTTTTTAGGTATTACTTTAGGCTGAGGCCACACAGCAATGCGCCTGAAGTGCATTGTTTGTTGTGCTGCTACGCAATTGCGCATGCAATTTTCCTTAAAATGTAAATCGCCCTTGTACCACCTAAAGAGAGAATGGAAGGGTATCTTAACAGAAAACACTTCCATTCTCTTAAGCATGGTACACACCAGCAGCTTTTCCTCCTGGTCATTTGGCTATTCTGACTGGTTGGCCAAGAGGAAGGACTGTTAGTCACAGCAATAGAGGCCGTCGGACGACAGTTTACCATGACCGAATGTGTGGTCCATAGAGGACCACACGATCAGACGTAGTTTTCCACTGTGTCCGATCATCCTTTTGTCCGATTTGGACGAACGGTCGGTGGGACACTGGTGAAAACCCATGCGATTATTTAGTTCTGATCGACCGATACACTGAACTATTGGTTGATTAGACTGAAATAGTGCATGGTGTGTACCAGCTTTTAATATCATGAAGGGAAAAAAAAGAAGAGTTTGTGAATAATAAAGAGATAGGCAACTTTCCATTTGGCTTTAAATTTATAAATATTAGTGTTTAATAATATATCTATGTTTTTAATTTAACTTGTGAAGAAATATTAACTTTGTTTTACAAAATAACAGAAAAATTTACTACTTTTTGCGGCAACACAATGCGACACTTCTCTCCGACCTTTTAGTGTGGCCTAGCCCTTAATGCACGTTCGCTTTTCTAATGCATTCAACTTCGCCTTTGTAATGTGCGTTCACCTTTGTAATGTGCGTTCGCCTTCCTAATGGGCGGTCGTATTTATAACGCCCGGTCGATTTTATAATTGATTGAAAGCAAACACTATTTAAGCAGATTAAGCTAATCATTGTGTGTAGAGAAAATGTCGGAGGAGCAAGTGGTTTGCTGGTGGCATTGACAAAACCTTGCAGCAGCAGCAATGCTGCATGTGTAAAGGCTACAGGACAGAGAGCATGGAGTGTGATTGGCCACATTGTATGTGCTGGATTCGTCAATATTGTGCAGAAAAAGTACAGTAACGTGTGTGAAAGGATTACGCTTTTCACGCACATTACTTTACATTATAGTGTGGCTACAGGTTTAAGCAGTATGGCAGTTCCATTTACTCTGTGTAAGCTGATAAAAGGGTTAGTAGAAAGATAGCGTTAACATATAATTTTTTGTTGGTAGCAATCAGTAAAGTAAATCATTTTGGGTTCATTTTTTAATATGTTTTTTATTTAATTTATTTAATTTTATTTTATTCAAGTCGTACTTACTTGTTTTTTTGTTAATGTGTTCTATTGTTTTTGTTTTATTTCCAGCAGATTGAGGTTGTTAGGGATAGTAGTTAGGGTTGTGTGTGTGAGGAGTTTAATTTTTTTGAAATCCGCTGGCTTTTTATTGTGATGTACGGGCATTGGGAGAACTACACTTCCCACAATGCAATTGCGCATGGTTTCTGCTTTACGGTTTCAGTGAGCGCGATTAGCGGTCATGTAGCAGAAGAGCCTTTAGAAGCGAGTAGGAAATGGCCACGATTACGTGCGGTAATCTGGATCGGAGAGTGGTAGGAACGAAGAGAAGGTAAGGTGACCCTGGGGAGTTCTGTCTTATTATCGGCGCACGCTACTACGTTGTAGTGCGCCGATTATAAGGAATTTTTTTACAGTTTGCCATCATTGACATTACCAGCGATTGTAGATTATAAGGTTACAAAGTCAACTTGGAGTTCCCTGCCCTATATAAAAGCAATTCGGCCTCGTGTGTTTATATGGTCAAGGCACTCCTCTGTGACTTTATAACCTTATATTACACTGTAAGGGGGGATATTATCCCTTGTATAATGCACAAGAGGCAAAAATATACTGTAAATAATATCCTTTTGAAATCTTCACTATATTATCAGTGTCAAATTACACCTTTAAAACATATGTATTATAGAAAATAACGCCCCCACTACTAATATAAAAAGTCATAAATACTATATTAGAGAAGTAAACTCCAGTGTGGATTACAGAATTTAGCTGATCAGCACGGGCCCAACTAGATTAGGACACACACGGGTATCACGCTACATCCTAACAATCAATATAGAGATAACACGCAGAAAGTTGTAAACAAAACATAGTACAATACACTGCAAGAAGAAACCCAGGGGCTTATTTAATAAGAGGTGCAACATTTAGCCTGTGCTGTTAATCTGCAGCAACCAATCAGATGCCATCAAATGTTTTTTCAATGTAGTAGACCAGTAAAAATGTATCACATGGTTGCTGCAAATTAACAGCATGGGTTTTTTTTTTGCACGTTTTATAAAATAAGCCTGACTGTATAAAATTAAAGGTGGCTTTATTTTCACTGTTTAATGGATCGATTTGGCAAGTGACTATGTCAATATAAACACACATAAGGCTTGTCTGATCTTTTTTGGATACAAAAAAAAGCTACCAGTAATCTTAAATCTCTCATTCAGAGCCTGTTACAGTATATGAAATGTGTTGATAACCCATTTTGCACTAATAATGACATTTATGTTTGAAAGCATCTAACAGTTTATATGATGGTTTGAGTAAAGTGGTACTACAAGCTATATTATAAAACCCAATCAGTATAATTTCATACTGTAAATCAGTGATACAATCATTTTAGTATCACTCACCTTTAAATATACATTCCTAATATCCTTATTTGAATACTCTAAATTTATAGAATGATTAAATTGATAATTCTACTTCTGAAATGTATTTAAATGGCAACTATACTCAAAAAAATTCTTAATCTATAATCTATAATTTCCTACATATAAGTAGGCATGTGTGTTGCTACATGCCTTCAATCCAGTACTTGATTAGCTCAGGCTTAGTATCCCACCTACATTTTTTAACCATCACCTCCTTCCATCTGACCAGACTTTCTGGGGGCAAGCATGCTCCGTAATCACTATGAGGCAGCATTGGGAGAGGGAATTACCCATCATGCAATTTACACATTACACATAAGGAACTTGATTGACAAATTTAATGTAAGACGGCTCAGATGGTATATCTAAAGAAATAAGGGACAAATCAACAAAAAAATGGAACAGTGATAGTTGGGAGGAATCATCATTTCCAGTAATGGACCATTTAAAAAAAAACCTTTTTTTCAGTATACCCTTAAAAGGGAAAATTCATTGAAAAATATCAATATTTTATTAATTTTTGTTTGTATTGCATATACCTAGTTATTCTACATATTATATTCTCAACCACCTTGAAAAATCAGCTGATTTCATACCCTTTGTAATGCCTTGTTGTTGTCATTAGTGAGCTGCCATTTCTGCTTTTGTAACAGTCCTTCTTTTTCCCCAGAATGCATGCTAAGGTGGAATCATCCTAAAACTAATTTTTATTTATTTTCTGTTGGATGGGTCAACATTCTTAAACCTCTACTGTGCAACTAAATCAACCCAGGCTCTGGCTCAAGGGTAAGACCACAACAGACACTATTAGGGGTCATGCAAACAGGAAGTCAGTATTTCAGAAGCATTTATTTATGCACAGACAAATTGCTGAGTGGATAGGTTAAGGTAATTGGGATGGGAAAAGCATATGTATTTGCCCTAAACTTCCCTTTACACAATACATAGCAGCTAAACCTTTATTAGCATTATTATCAAAGCAAATTGCTGTTATAAAAGTGACTAAAATACTGTATACATACTGTCAACTACATGTTTAAGCATGTTATGCGTATTTTTATCAGTTTATATATATACATATTGTAATTCACCCCCAAAATAGCTTGAAATCTGAAAGATGTAAGACTAACATGAAATGCTGCACATGTCCTGTTACCAATCTTTCTGCTTCCTGGTTTAATGACTAAATGGCAGTGGCGTAACTACCATCCCCTTACCTTCCGCCATCTACCTGCGGAAGATGGCCCACAAAAAACCTCCGTGATCAGCTGTTTCTTAACAGCTGATCTCACGTATGAAGAAAACATATGCACGATCAGCTGTTCAAAAGACCGGAATCGTACCAGAAATCCGGGTCTGGTCTTCAAAACAACTGATCGTGCGTATGTTTCCTTCATACGTGCGATCAGCTGTTTAAAAACAGCTGATCGTGGACCCTCTGGGAGAGGAGGGGGTGGGTCAGGGGCTTGGCCTTCAATCTAACAGGGGTTCCCGGGCCCCTGCAGTTAGGCCCTGCTGAATGCTATACCCCTAGCTGCCTCCTCTGAGCATTTGCAAGCTCAGAAAGCTTGAAGAGTAGGCAGAAACATATGGGGGGGGGGGGTGGATTTATAATTTTTATTTGTTTTATGGGGGAGGGGGTTGGTTTATTCACACATCTAAAATTCATGCCATAGAAACTTTGCAAACAGGTATTTCCAATCTCCAATAACCAGGTGTATTATATTAACAATAACAAAGCACGTCATTAAAAGGAACTCCATGCCCAAAATGATGCATAGTGCAGGCAGCATCATTCTTTGGGGCTGCGTTCCTTCAGCTGGAACTGCTACTTTAATCAAGGTGAATAGAATCATAAAAATCTCCATGTATTAGTCTGTTCTGCCACAAAGCCTTCAAGCATCTTCTAGAAAGCTTAAAAAGAAGAGAAACTTGACCTTTCATCAAAACAAAAACCTAAAGTATACATGTGTATCAACAAAGCCATGGCTATAACAAAGGAGGACCAATGTTGTAGAATGGCCAAGCCCAGACCTTAATCAAAATATTTATCTGAGGGGTGATCTGAAGAGAGCTGTGCACAGAAGATGCTCATGGGACATTTTTTCAAGAAGGAGAGAGAGATAGATTATGTTTCTAAAAAGAATATAGTTACCTGCTTTACTTGGTAATTCACAATTTCTTTTCTGAAACAGAAAAATGCATTTTTTTAAAGATGATCAGTGAACAATGTCTCTGTATATTGACATCACTTTGTACTCAGTGTTCAGGACAATGCAATCTTAGTCACCAACAAACACAAACAATTTATATATCTTATAGCATTACATTGGTAGAAGAGTAGTTACTCAGTCACCAGCATCCAGGGGATCCAAATAGAATAAACCAGCAGGTCTGAGGATAGACCCAGGCAATCCTGTCACAATGTGTGGTTCAAAGTAAACAGCACCATTGGGCACCCTGAGATCCTAAACAGGATCCAGGTTAACATGCTAAGTTCATACTTTTTAGTTTTTACCACGGCAAGTTCCAGATTTACAGTTGTTATGGGATTTGGACTTGGGAGCACAGGATAATGATTAGCTTTATAGGTTAAGGTGAGATGTTGAAGGAGCTAAAAGCTCCCCACAGATTATAAAATGAAACAGAGCCTTCTTATAACAGAAGGTACCTCAAAGCCTCATGTTATTATAATAGTATTGCCTTATTAATTAACATATAAACACATATTTCTCCCTACCCAGCTTTCCTAGAGGAATGTAAATGGACGGGGTTATGCAAATTATCTAATTTATAGCCTGTAGCTAATGCATCTGTCCAGATGCAATACAGTCTAATGGTATAGAGCAGGGGTGTTGAACTGTGACCTTTCACATGTTTCAAAACGACAACTCCCAGAATTCTCTGTTAGCAGTAAGTTTCTCCTTTTTGTCCATTGGCTAATGAATGTATATAGATGCAATACAACCTAATGATATAGTAAATGGGTGTTGTAATTTTTACATGTTTAATCAAAGAGATCCATTCACAAATAGAACTTTCCTGGTGATCCAGTGTAAGGTACTGAACTGCAATCTCCATTCAGATTGTGCCTGTGCCCCCACCCTCTTGTAAAGTTTGAATTTACCAAGTGTTAAGCCACAGCCACAACCGGAAGCTACACTCACAACCAGAAGCCATGCCCACCTAATAGATGTTGGAAGCATTTTTACAAAGTTTGACTTTGCCAAAAAACCTAGAAGTGCCCCTGTGCATATAAATATATCAAGACTATTGAAAACAATCAATATGTTTTGTAAATTTTATTCAAGCATGCAACAAAACATATCATCTTTTGCAAATCTCCACTATACATAAAGCAATGTACTGTACACTAAGTTGTGTTAATAAATATGCAGTTTGGATTTCACACTGTTAACAAAGACATCAAAACAGCAGAACTTACCTTAATGTTTTCTAAAGCTAGGTACACACTCACAATAGTCTCCATACATTACATGGCAGATTCTGCTGGAATCAAATCGAATATAAGGTACCTGCACCTAACCAGTCTCTGTATGGGGATCAGTCATTTTGGCGAATATACATTACCACAAAGGCTATGAACTATGTTTACTTAAAGAGGTATGTTTTTACCTTCTGTACCAGAGAACTGGACAAAATGTAAAGGTTCAACAAACAGAACAAAATATACACAGGCACCGATGGCATTAACAGCACAATATGTTGCCTTTCTCAAACACCTTTTTGGATCTGTATTCTGTTAATTTAAGTATTGTAATTTGCAAAATAGTACTCAACACTTTCTAGCCTTTCATAAAAACTTTTTAAACTAAACTTTTCCTTTAATAGTAAAAAAGTAACTTTTTTAAAGGGCATGTACTCTCTTTTTCCATCCACCTTATCTTTCTCCTACCTTCAAAGTCTTCTATTTGTGTGCCATTTGTAAATAATATATTTAAACACGTTTTTCAGTCTTACCTCCTCACATAGTAAGGAATCTCATACTCACTGGATAATAAAGCAAATCCCATTTCTCAATAGTGTACCTAATAGATAATATGTATCTAAATGTGATTGTTGGAGGAAATGCATCTGATATGACACAATCATCTAAATCTGTTTTGCTGTGTTAATGCTGGCCAACCTTACCCCTTTGTTACCATATAAAAAAATGTAACATTTGTTACGATAAACCAGTAAAATGTACCTATGTTATCTGCAGCTGCAGTGGTGACTCAAAAGCACATGTTTTAGAAAAACATAGGGGGTTATTCAATAAAAGTTCTTATTGTTTAAATTGGTGCTAATTTTGCCCCAACCAATCAGATGTTAGCTTTCAAATGTTACATAAGTTCTGATTGGTTGGGGCAAAATTAGCACCATTTTAAACAATAAGAACTTTTATTGAATCTTCCTGACAGTTCAAAAGGTCACAGGTTCAAAGTTTTGCTTTTAGCAAGACAGATTATGTGAGGTTGCAGGTTCAATACAACAGACTTATTTTAAATTTTTACTGAAATATTAATTTTCTGTTTCTTACATTCATGGTATGAAAAGTAAAGGATTGTATTATTGTTAGGACAGAAGCCTTGAATGTGTTTGAAAAAAACCTGAAATCCATGTTTTGTGTTAGGAAGAGGGAGGATCTCTGTGCTGTTATGTGACTGGCTGTCAGCTTCTAGGAAGCAAGGCTGCAACTTTCTTGTTTTAATCTATTCAGCACTACAGAGCATGTAAAAAGTTCTGCGTACACTTAGATGGGTTTGCCCAATTAAGTTAGATAATGAGAGTTGACCCCTAGTACCCTTTGCAGCAGCCACCACAAAGGGAGAGGTGAGACTCAGCTTTTTGTATATTTGTGAATGTGCTTTTTGTATTAGAATAATGCTGCCTGGAGTCTTTAAGAATTGTGTGTATGAACAGTGTTGATAATGTAGTTGCATATCACATTTATTCATATTATTGCTTCTGTTAAACTGCTGCAGTAATAACTGCTAATTAGTTGTAATAGGCACTGAACTACAGCAAACTACACTAAACCTATAATAGTAAATAGTTTTTCAGCAATGCGGTAATAAAGGGGCGAGGCTATGACATTTCTGCAGGTCAATTATTCGTTATATATGATAAGAGTGAATCCTGAAGCAATAATGAAAGCACATTTCTTCTCTTACATTTAAAAATCTGTTAGTGCCAGTGTAAGGTCCTTTGTATCTTCAGGGCTATGTCTGATTTCTTTGACTCATTACCCATAACACATATTTAGTTGACAGGGATTCTGTAAGGACAAATGCACAGCACTTAAGAATTGATATTTCCATTAATTAAGGCTTAGTGATCCTGAAAACAGGTACTATATAAAGCTGCAGTATGTATGTATCATTATTATAATAATAATAATTATTATTATTATTTAATCACTGTGCAGAGCACTGTAAACATATTTCTACTTATTAAGTCTCTCAGGGCTAGGCCACACTGTCGCGGTTTGATTGCGCATGCATTTTTTTTGATCATTGGAATCACGGCAACGCACGATTTGCGTCCCGCATTTTAAATCGCAATCGCATACGTTTTTCTATATGTAACAAAAAAAATGCATGCACAAACGCAACAAAAGCGCACATGAAATCGCATGCGATTTCGTATGCGATTGCCTTTGCGTTGCAGTCTGGCCGTGCCCTCAAAGAAGCATTCATTCTAAGCATTTTATTCACTGTGTTGTAGCTTTCAAACCTAAATAATTGTGTAAATTTCACATAGCATCTAAAGATAGAAGGGCATACTAAAACAAGTTATTCCTAATTCTAAAGATATTGACTTTAGAAATTTAGAAGATATTGTCAGATTGTGCAGCAAGATTCTGAATCACAGTCTAAGTGTTTGTTTTGCTCTGAAATAGATCAGTCTGGAACAGGCAGAGGGGGAGTGGGGGTGAAATCAGTTAATACTAAAAAGAAAAATATTCTAGTTTTCTTTATCAAACAGCCAATAGCCTGGTTGACTTGACAGCTCTTTGACATATACAAGTGATTTCTGTATTACTACTGAAATTACATTAATATGCAGCAGTTAAAGGAAGCAAAAAAATGTAAATAAGAGAAAATATTTTTTTTTTGATCTGCTTCTCCCACCTAGTGGCAGGAATATGAATAAAATGGCAAATTATGAAAAATGCGTTTATCTCCACTAAAAGTGTTTTGGTTTTTTTTTTGGCTTTCTAAGTCAGGATGATTAAACAGAAAATTTCCCTTAATGGTTTTATACATACAAACAAAATAAAATATTAGTGCCTATTAAATTAAATCATATAAAATTAAAATAGGTTACATTGTTGCCACACTGTTTATTGATAAACAAAATAACTTACAGGGAGATTTATTAAAAGTTCTTAACATTAAAAATGGTGAAAATTGGGCCAATCTGATTTTCTGATTTAAATTTTTTAATGTTAAATAAGATGTGATTGGTTGGGGCAAAATTTTCACCATTTTTAACGATAAGAATTTTTATTGAATCCCCCTTTTAGTTTATAATATATAGGTGGGCAAAAATATAATGGGAGCAAACATTTTTTTCTTTATAATAGTCTCTTAGCTATGTAGATGAGTGACTATTATAAAAAAAACTTCACTGTTAGAAAATATTCCACAGTTTCTTTCATTAATTTCCCTGCTGGTTGTTTGCTTAATGTTGCAGTAATCACTAGAACACTGAGTTGGCTTACACTGCAGTAAAGAACCATGAAAACAGATGAAGACAGGTGTTGGTGAAAACTTGGCCACAGCTTTGCTAACCAAAAACACTTAATGGCATTGCTTAAAGCATATGTGCCAAGAGTGTTTGAAAACCTTTCAGGACTGTTCAGGACTGTAGCCATAGGCCAACAGCGCTTCCCGACATACCCGCTATTACATTAATATCATCACACTGGTTTTTTTTATTGTGTAGTGAGTGGGAGGGTGGAAGGGAGGGGCTTAAACTTATGGTGTGCAGGGGAGGCTTTTGATCAGCATGATGCTATCCACCATGTGTGAACTCGTGCAGAGAGGTCACCACCACTAGGAGGAGCTTAACCATAGGTCCATACACAAATACAGGGGCTACTAGTGTAAACCTCCAGTGAAGTGAGGTGCTCAATGATTTAGAACTAAATATACAAGACTACCAGAACAAAAGAATCATGGCACTCTCAAAGTCATTTAATCAATAAGTGCCTCTCCAAGAGGCCTGACCCTATAGAAATAAGATACCAGGTACATATATATATATGTAAATATACACTTCTGCATATAAAGTAACATCACAGTGAACTTGCAGAAAAATTGTATATAACTATATCAAAGTCACAGTATCCATGGTATGTACACATATATAAAATGAACCCCTACATGATTATATCAAAATCCCACTATAGCTAGTAAAAGTAGGGTGGTGATAAAGATAAAAGTCTGTTGAAACTTGAATGCAGATGGATTTACATGCTACATATCTTATCCCCTTTAGGTTTAAACGAAGAGTGGGACCTGACACCGTTTATTTGAATTTGTTTAGTGTGGGGTTCCCTTATACCAAATTTCGTTATCTTTGGAGTAACTGGATACTTGCTGAATGGGATGTTATGGAATCTTGGCTTCTAATATTGTGGATTGCACTGTACCTACCTGGAACTGAAACTTATTTTAAAGAAAACTTTTTGTTGGGAATACTACTATGGACCCAGGTCTGCTTGTCTTACAAAGTCTGCATATCTAGGTAAACAGACTGAGTTGTGGATATATACAAAGGATTCAAATGGAGAAACTCTGAAAACTTGTTAAATATATAGGCATACAAGTATACCCTTTGAAAGAAAATAAGAATTGTATTTTAAATACATGACCTAATGTGCTGGATCTGGATATTTAGCAACAAGGTGAAAACTGTGGAATGATATCTAATTGGGACACAACTCTCTGCTGGATTTTGGGACTTTTGGGGGTTTGAATAAATTACTGACATATCATCGACTTGTATGTGCCCTTTATGGGCCTCCTGGCCTAAATGTGTGTTAGGGGTATCTATATATGGCCATATATAATCTGACTAATGTATACATTCTGAAAATGTGCTTGTTAGGATATGGATTGTAAGTTTATCATTGGTCTAGATATTAGAGGTCTAGTGCTCTACTATTACCTCTTCTTCTTGTATTTTCCCTCTGTTTATTTATTAATTTATATTTTAGAATATGCACTTTCTTCTTTTGCTTACGCTATCCCTTTTGCGGAGTATAATGGGAAATATTCTAAGCCATGGGAAGGATTATTAGGGGTGCGTTTGTGTGATTGAGTGAGTGATTGACTCGAGTATAAACCGAGGGTAGAAAATATCACCACTATTGCCTTCTGATTCTGTATTGTTTTGAGGCTTTAGTTGCCCTTTAAATGGACAGCAGAATTCCCATACAGTAATAGCTATACTGGATAAGGCTATTACTGTAATAGAATTCTGCTGTTCATTTAAAAGACAACTAAATTCTCATTCCTTGGCACTCCAGATGTTTGGAAACTACAACTCCCAGCATGCTTTAGTCACTGGGAGTTGTAGTTTCCAAACATCTTCACCCTCCCATCCAGTTCAGTGGGTACCATCTGTGGGCATCTATATCTGATCTCTCTTCTGTGTGCAACCATATCTGGGTTCTCTTCTGTGTGCAACCATATCTGGGCTCTCTTTTGTGCGCAACCATATCTGGGTCTCTTCTGTGTGCAACCATATCTGGGCTCTGTTCTGTGTGGTTCTGGGCTCTCTTCTACCAGTAGCTGCAGTCTTACTGGGCAACTTACTAACTTACTTTAGCAATCTGTCAGCAATCCAGCATCCGCTCACTTATTCCCTGTACTGGCGTGCCGACTGACGTCACTACTCGGGGCCGAGCAGTGACGTCAGCTGGCGCGCCAGTACAGGGAGTGAACAAGTGGCTGCCCGATTACTAAAGTAAGTACTGACTCAAGTATAAACCTAGTTAGAGTTTTCAGGTTGATTTTACAGCTGAAAAACTCGGTATATTGAGTATATAGGTAATATCTGTACCTAGTATTATCTTTATAGGGTCAGGAGAGCACTTATGTGTGTTTTTTAGATTGTTTGGTTGCACTTGGTCACTTTTTTTATTGCACTGTGTTCACTTTATATGCATTAGGCACTTTGTCTGGCAGGTTCACTATTAATAAGCCATGTGTATGATTAAATGACTTTGAGAGCCATGATTCTTTTTGTTTTGTAGTCTGTAATTTAGAGCTTAACCACAGGGGCAACTCAGCAACCAAGGCACAACCCTATTAGACAGGTAGTGTTCACAACCCTATCTAACCTAACTCCTCATCTTGTTGGACTGTGTCAGAAAGGCAGTTGGTGACATTTGTAGAAATCTGACTAATCTCAGGCTGACCAGAGGAAAGCTTGTAAGTGGGAGGGTGTCCTCCAAGATTGCCTGTAGGGAGATAGGTACACTTGATGGAGAAACAAAAAGTGCATCAATTTACCACCAGAACCACCAGAGACAAATGTACAGTCCCCATCAAATCCACAAGATATTAGCTATGGTAGTGTGTAGACAGTATAATAGGGAACCATGAAATTATGAGAGTAATAGTATTTCAGCTGTAGGTACTGAAAAAGTACCTAAAGTGTTGGAGGTTTTAGAAAGTTAGTCATTGTTGTGGTTGATTATAAGGGAAAACAGATTGATACTTAGATTTTCCAAGAGAGTAAAGCCCCCCATCCCAGGCTCAATATTTGATCGAATTGCTCAAAATATCGAATTCTGAGTATGACTGCTTATTTTTATAAAAAGGGTCCTAAAGTGACATAGGCGCAATTTTGGTAAATGTCTAAAGCAGCTCAAAAAAGTCTAGGTAGACTGGGGTAGTACCAGGGTTGCAGGGAATGTGACCGCACCAGGGCCCTTGGAAACTTAGTCATTTTGAGCTAAGTTCAAAACTACCAGTCTGTTGGCCAGCTATTTTAACAGTGGTCTTAAGTGTACTAAGCATTTTTAACATTGTCTGTGTGCCAAGCATTTAACCAGTGTATATGTGCTAAGAATTTTACCAGTGTCTTTGTGACAAACAATTTACTAGTGTAAATTACTGTTCAGTTTGTTAGTATTTTAGAATTTAAAGGGCAAGTCCCGCCCTAAAATGAAAACTATATACAGGTAAATCACCCCCCAAAACCCTAAATGGTAATAGTTTGAAATTGAAATATATGTCTAACCGAAATCCTGCCACAATGTCCTGTTGCCCCTGTTTCTGCTTCCTGGTTCTTCCAGTTAGAACTGTCAGTTATGGATTGACAGTTGACATCAAACACAATGACTGAAGTTAATCCCCTGTCTGCCTCTTCTGAGCATGCTCAGGCTCAGTACAGTCAGTTTCCATGAGGATCCAGAAGCATAGCAGGCATACAGTAATAATTCATAGGACAAACTATAATATATCAACATACTTTAAAGCGGACATTCTTTCTAAAGATGTTCTTATGGGGTGGAGTTGTCCTTTAAGGTTTGAAATAAGTTAAGTACTGTTGGAATCTGATTTAATAGTTTGTGGTATATGGGTAAAGTATATTTGTGTGCTTTCAAATGAGTGGCTCAAAAAAATTTTAATAATGGAATTTAGGAATAATTATTTGGTTTGTGGTTCTGATTTGTGTTTGTGCAGGGTTAGAGGGGGGGGGGGGGCTATGTCCAAATTTTACATCAGGGCCATAGGTCTGTAGCTAAGCCACTGTAGGTAGAGAAGGATGGGTTCTGGTTCATAATCCAATAGCATGAAGTTTATTTAAAAAGGGGGTGGGGGTAACAGTTTTTAAAGATTAAAAACATATTTTTACAAGAGGAGGAGTAAACAGCATAAAATCAGTAAAAAGCTATAAAAACCCCAGCAAAAATATAGAGAGCAGCACCGAATCTAAAACTATATATAAATATATACCACTATACTTGTGACTAAAATGTGTCCATAAAACAGTCCATTAGTTCATTAAGGGAGGGTTGTAAAATATATATATATATATATATATATATATATATATAAAAATTAAACTGTTTATGCTGTATGTATAAATCCTAAAATAATGTAGCCATAATAGGTGGTTTAAAAGCCAGAGTCCATAAAATATTATAAAGTCCATAAAGTTAATGTTCCCAATGTCCATTATAGTTTATTAAAAGCAAGCTCCATAGGTCATTCTCTCTATTTATCCCTTTTGGTATAATTGTGTCCATTTTGTATCATTCTGTTCCACGTCTTGAAAGGGCAGCCTGCATATCTCCCTTTTTTCTGGAATTTCTATGAGGTTAATTCCACAAAAGGTGAAAACTGGTTTAATGTTCATTGGTTGACACACTCTATAATGGTTTGGGAGGGTAAGGTTTTACTTTTTCGTTATATCATTTACATGTTCTCTGATAGGATCTTCAGTTTTCTACCGTGAGGCCTATATATTGTTACCACACCTACACTGAATTAAATAGATTACATTGTTGTTATTACATGTGATGAAATGTTTAATATTGTAGTTTTCTCCTGTTGAATATCTTGTGATTCTCTAACTTTAATTTTATTGGTGATTTGCAACCCATACATGTGCACATCCAAAGTGCTGTGTGATTAGAGTATAGCCATTGCTACTCTTCTAAAAGTTCATTTTGGTTCTGTGGGAAGTAATGTGTTCAGGGTTACATCTTATAACAAGATATGCCAGTGTTTTTTGAATATTCGTATCAAGTGGTGATTCTATTAAATCTGTGATAAAGGTGATATAACTGGTCCGAATTTTGTATTTCGTGTTTTTGCTTTTAATAGGTCTTTTCGACATTTCGATCTCTCCTTTGTTACGTTAGTTTGTTTTATTGTATCCTTTCTCAACAAACTTTGACATTAAGCTTTGGGCTTGGAATTCAAGGTTAGAACAATTTGTGAACTGATTTACTGGTATGTTCTAAACCAGTTTTCCTGGTGTTAGCTTTTTCGAATATGTAAGAGTTTGAATATACATCTTTATAATGTGTACTATTGTCTCTCAAAAAAGGATTGTAGGTCTAAAAATGTAATTTGTTCGTGTGGGTGTGAATTTTTAGTACTTTTCATTTATCCATTCTATAAAATCTTCAGTTTAGTTTGTGGTCCTTTCCAGATAATTAAAATGAAATCAATAAAATGTTTCCATAAAAACAAGTTATCTTTAAAATAACCTGTAAAACACATTCATGCTCCCAAATGGACATAAAAAGATTAGCATAACTTGGAGCAAATTTTGGACCCATAGCCGCACCGGAGTTTGTATATAAAATTTGTGTTCAAATTAAAAAGGTTATCTTTCAAATAAAATGTATACTTTTCAATAAAAAACTGTTTCTGTTTTCCTTTAATTTTTTAGCACTTGTTTTATGCCTCAATGCCATCTTTATGCCTGAGTGGTGTATAGTGAGCTGACATCAATTGTAAAAAAAATTAAGTCCTGTTCCCTTAAAGGAATAAGGTGGTTAATAACATCTGTGCTATCCCTTGAAAATAATTTAGTATGAGCGACATAGGGCTTTAAAATGTTATCTACATATTCTGAGAGAACGTTACCCCCCATATTTTTTTTTACACATTCATGCTATTGGATTATGAAGATTCAGGACCATCCTCATCTACATAGACTTCTTTTAGGTGCTATAGACATTTTCCAAAATTGAGGCTGTCCTTTAAGACTTTAAGACTTCTTTTAGCTGCTTAGCTTCATCCTTGAGGCTATGTCACTTTAAGCCCGTTTTAAGTCCATTTTTAGCCAAACACATAGGGTGATCTCGAAGGAACTTTCGACCTATAAAGTAAAATAAAAGCTTGTCAAAAGACTAGAAAGAGGGAAAGGGAATATCTAATTAAACAAAGCTGAGCAAAATTAAAGTAGGCAGTAATAGCGACTTCCTGACGTAATTAAGGTAGAGAAAAGAACCAGACTAAAGTATAGTACTTTGATGAGAGGAACCTGAACCAAAGGACCTAAATAAAAGAAACTAAATAAGAAAAGCTCAACCTTTAGAAGACAAACTACCCAGTAGGCTGAGGGGCAAATGCCCACCAGGGCTGGCCTCATGAAACGTTTGGGCTGCCACAGAATCTATTTGTAAGTTATGTGATTCAATGGAACAGTGTGTGCCTCTAGCTCTAACAGGGCATGGAACAGAAGACTCCTCCTTGCTGCTGAACTTCTTCCTTTACTGACACTGGGAGCTGAACATGCACCACAGCCTAAACAAAAATGATTATGAGAATGGGAGGTATAAAGGAGTAATAAGGTTTTGGAGAATACTGAAGGTGAATGAAACTTTGAACCAATCAACTGCTCTGCATTTTGTTAATCCCCCAATTAAGTCCTGAAATGATGACCCAGCTAAAATGAGAGTTACCATGAGACCTCACTGAATTCAGTGGGAGAAGTTCTTTACTATAGGATGAAATTCAGTGGGATTGGAGATAGGAATGAAAGACCTTTAACCACTGTTGCTGTAGTTTGCGGGAAAAGAGAAAGTTGTAAAGTAAAATTAACCCCTTACAGTGCAGTATTACTTACAGACAATCTGTGACAGGTATGCAATTAACTGGGTGATTACTCGATTCACCACAGATGGCAACACACAGGTTAATTAACTAAAAAGTGTCAAAAAAAAAGGGATAAGTGGTGGTTTGTAAAATGTTGTAAAGTAGCCTATGTTTTTTCCAGGTCCTGAAATGTAAATATACCAAGTCTCATGAAAACTGTCCAGTCATTTGGAAGTTTTCCTGGAACAATACATACAGACATTGACTTTTATGTAGATAATATATTTACTGTATATACGGGGCAGGAGCAGAGATTCCTAAAAGGGTTATCATGGTCAGCCATTAGCATAGCACGCAACATATAGTTAAACCCCCTTTTAAAAGCATTTGTCTATTTTGTTACAGCTGCAAATCAATCTAATAAAAACAATTTTGTCTATAAATATCTTACTTCTGCTGTCCGGTTCATGCTTATACTGGTACCAGGACACTAAGAATAGGGCTGAAAAATCTCCATTTCTGGCACTATGTGGCCTCGGTCACTGTCAATGTGATCAATTCACACCTGTCCCAAACAATGAACACTTAAGCTGGGTACCCACATTACCAAAAAAGGGCCAATTCCGGCAAATCTGTCTATTTTCAGTATGGCAGCCACTAGCAGTCTCACTATATATGGGAGATAGATGTGTGCAGCCACATCTTTCAAAAAAGAAAACCATCTTTTAAAGAGTTACTGTGTGTACCCAGCTTTGCTGTTCATGTCTGTATTTTTCCTTCAGGGTAACTCTACTGGGGGGGGGGGAATTGGCATTAAGGTTATGAAGAAAGGAGGTAAAGGAGCTGTGTCTACCTCACATTCTTCAATAAAACCTGCAGGAGCCAGGAGAGAAGGTAAGGTACTTCCCGATTGCTGGCTCCTCTGCTGCGTAATGTGACAGGTCCAGATGGACTCTGTCTTATATGCACATGCTAAGTGCGATGCATATAGAAGACAGCGTCCGTCGGGACTGTCAGACTATGTGGCAGAGGAGAGAGCGTCACCTTCTTCCTGGCTCCTGCAGGTTCTATTGAAGAAGAGAGGTAAGAACAGCTCTTTACAAAGATAAAAAATGACCACCCCCCATACCTCCACCCCCCAGGGAGATATCTTTAATCCACTTCTTAGACTGCTCCTTGGACTTTCTGATGATCTGAAGCTGGAAATAACAATAAACCCGCAGAAACCTGAAACCCCCCCCCCCCCCCTAAATGGGGTGGGGTAACATTCACTCAGGACATGTGGAAGATATAGATTTAGAAGACAATGTAATTTAGGGTACAATTGCCAAAATCCGTGCAAAACCTTACCTGATTTGATATCAGGTCAGCATGGTGTTATACCCATTTTACAGCTACTGGCTGTAAAAAGTGGAAAAATAGTTTCCAGCACTTTGCAATACACTGAAAGCCACTATCGGCATATAACATTGTTGTTGTGATTGCACCAGGAGTCGATAGGAGCTCTTAGTGCATCTCACTGAAAGCATTTTACATGTTAGCCTTAATTGTTGTTTTTGCCACTTAAATCCCATTTAGTGCTATTGCATTACTAAAAACCAAATACATGTGTATGCTCTATTTTTCACTCATTGGATGCTTTATTACACTTAAACAGGCTGTGTTGTAACATGCTGAAATCAATTATCTTGATATATCTCTGCTAAAAAAAATACTAGCAGACGAGACTTTATCATAGATGCAATTCTGAGAAACTATGTAAGGGATCACAAATGTTTTGAAAAAATAAATGATTCAAAGAAAACCAAGCCTCATATTTCTTCTAGACATCTAGGTGTGTAAGTGTATTGGATTTTGGTCTTCACATTTCCAGTAAAGGCAATCAGTGGACACACATAATATATAGCTAATGATGCATCTTCACTATAAGCACCCACAAGATTCCTAAAATGTATTCTATTTTTATCTTAATATTATTATCTTACAATAAAATTCAATGAACCTTACAGTCTGGAGATAATATAGTGGATAATGTACCCCTACTGTAAATTATAAGGATATAAGAAGTCACCAAGAAGTTTCATGACATTACTTTAGAAGCATGAGGCGCCGGCGAGTACCTTTATACAGGGCACAAAACTCTGAGGTAACTTCTAATATCAATTAATTTACAGTAGGGGGTACATTATCCATTATAGCCTACCCCTTCCCTCTCATTTAAAGAGGGAATGTACAGACTAGATTAGATACAGTATATAGACAGTAAAGACAGACTTATATAGATATTAGATATTAGACTAGATTAGACAGACTAGATAGACAGATTAGATATTAGATAGAATAGATAGACAGTACAGACAACAGACTTTGCAGGAAGCGAGCAATGAATGTATAGGGAAAATTAGTTAAGGACAACTCCACCCTCATAAGAAACTCTATAGAAAGAATCGCCTAATTGTCCTATGAATTCATTACGTATGCCTGCTATGCTTCTGGATGCGTCATGGAAAACTAAGCAACCTGAACTGAGCCTGGGCATCGACTCAGAAGAGGCAGACCGGAGATTAATATTCAGTCATTGGCTGTGATGTCAACTGTCAAATCCATAACCAACAGTTGCTAACTGGAAGTACCAGGAAGCAGAAACAGGGGCAAAAGGACATTGTGCAGAATTTCAGGCTAGACTTATATATTTCAGATTTCAAACTATTAATGTTTAGGGTTTTGGGGGGTGATTTACCTGTTTGTAAGTTTTATTTTAGGGCTGGACGTGCCCTTTAAGTGCAGTGTACCAGAACCTCTTCTCCCTCCCCCTCTATTGAGCCGAGGCAGCATGAAAGAAACAGCAGGGCAGACAGAAGTTAGGGCGATTTACACTAACCCTCGATCCTCAGTAATAGTCTCTGCTGACAGCCCATGCTTCTTTGATCTTTTGCTTCCATTCAGTGTGAGTCCGTGATTTTTATAAAAAAAACTTTATTGAAACAGGATATCAGAGGTTCTCTACAACCAGCACCAAGCCGGGTGCACACTAGATTTAGCCAGGCAGGACAATAGAGACTGGGAACATAGCTGGTAAGCAAAGGGGGGGGGGATGCTGCATTAGTTCCAGGCTATAAGCGGCGCGCTACTACTACGCAGTAGCATGCTGATTATAAGGATATTATTTACACCTACATCCCATTGAGATCCAAACAGGGGTAAGTTATAAATTGTTTCAGCCTTGCTCTTATTTACAAATTCTTCTAGATTAACTATGTCTTCTATCATAAAAAGATATTGATAATATTTATACTTTATTGTATTGTATTTTTATAGGGCTTTCAATTATCTTTATTGTGAATGCATCATTTTCTACATACATTCCCATGAATCATGTTTGCAAAGTATATGATAATGAAAAACTGATCTGCTATCTGACTTAAGCTGGATACACACCTTGCAATTCTACATTCCGACCGACCATTAGGCATCCAACCAGAGTCAGCCAGGATGAAGGAGTGTCAGTCGGTAAAAAGTAGCCGTGGCCGAAGTATTACTGAAGTTGCCATGAGGCCCGCATGATGGTCACGGTGATCTGTCGCATTTGACCACCCATTCGCTTGATTTGGCAATTGAACAGCTAGAGAAAACCCATGCAATGTTTTCATCCCAATCTACTGAGCACTAAACTAATGGTTGATTGGCCGGGAAAATTGCATGGTGTGTACACAGCTTTATCTCTTTTCAATGCAATGGAATCAGACCAGCAATACTGTGTCTACTTTGTTCTGTAATTGGAACGTGTGCAATCACAACTTTTAGTGGTATCAAATGGATTCCAATATTATGGATGGATAAGGATGTGACCACCAAAAAAATGCAAAAAATGCAATCTGTTTCTCTTGCATGTAATGGGCTCCCATCCTTAGATTGGGCTTTGAGTTTGAAGTTCCCCACATTCACATCAATAATTTACGAAAGCATTACAAATAATGATTTAAAACAAAACTAATTCTGCAGTGCTATAAAGTATGTGACCAAATATTAGAGGGTTAACTTAGGAATCATAATTATATACAAAAGTATAATTCTGGAATAATTTTAATGAGGGCGAAATAAAACAAAAAACAAATACATTTAATGAAGAGCCTTGCACATGACATTGCAAAACCTTGGGCCAGTTGGAAAAGGATTGTATTTGATAATAACATAAGAAAGTACTGCTATTTCTAATAATGAAGTCAAGTTGATGGATGTATTTGCAAAATCACTTCTGACATTTAACAGTAATTTATCAATTTCATCGAAGCTTCTAATAGTAAATTAAACCACCCATTAATTCATGGTTATGTCAATAGCATTAGCGATTACAATAATAAAAGTAATGTATTTATCAAATCATTTTATAAGCCTAGCTCTTTCATCCCATTGATTTTTTCTTATGTCCCCTTTTTATTAACTATAATGGTATAATAATTCTATTTTATTATCTTGCATGTTTTTTTATAATGACACATTTTAAAGCCTATGTAATAAAAGTTCTTATTGTTAAAGGACAAGTCAACCCTCAATAAAAACGTATGTACTGGAAAAATCACCCCAGAACCCTAAACAGAATAGTTTAAAATCTAAAAAATTATAGTTCAACCTGAAATCCTGCACAATGTCCTGTTGCCCCTGTTCTGCTTCCTGGTCCTTCCAGTTAGCAACGGTCAGTTATGGATTTGACAGTTGAATGCTAATCCTCTAACTGCCTCTTCTGAGCATGCTCAGGCTCAGTACGGATCACTAAATTGCTCAGTTTCCATGAGGCATCCAGAAGCATAGCAGGCATCCAGTAATGAATTCAGAGGACAAAGTTGGATATATCAACATATGTTAAAGAGGCCATTCTTCTAAAATATGTTATTATGAGTAAAAAGTCTAAAGAAAGAATCCAAAAAGTTATGCAGTCTCTGTAAGAGAGAGACTCTGTAAGATTAGTGCTAGGGAGTTCAAACCTAGTTTAATTCAAGATGGCTTCAGAAGATAAAGGGCCAATTAAAGTGAAGAAATGTACTACAGCATAATTGCTACTGGAGTGCAAGAGCAGGTGATGTAGCAGGGGAGAGAGGGAGATAGGTATTTGAGAATAAACTTCATTGGTGCTGAAACATACACATGTAGCAATGCCCCCTAAATGGACATTGTGTATTTTTGCCAAAAAGGCAACTATTTATGCCATTTTCATTATGCTAGAGGATCATTAATGTCACTGAGTTGACAACAGTGGCCTAATCATACCTTCTCCCCAGGAGGTCCATAGGATCCCTAGGACAAGATTTTTCTTTAAAAAAAAAGAAAAGAAAGAAAAGAAACAACAAATGAGAATTACAGTATGAACATTAAGATGTACTTCAGTGCCAAGGTATGTTAAATGGACCCGTAACCTAGAATCAAAACATAAATTCTTCTGTCCAAAAAAAACACCAAGTTAATTTAGAAATGTTCCAGTGTTTTTATAAGGTGTGGTGCAGCTTCATATTCTGTATTTTATGAAACTGCACAATTCTCGGTTATGCTTCCTTTACCATAATAACCATACTTAAATGCAAGCATTATATCAAGGCATGCCACATTCTCAAGGTTTCTTAAAATAAAGCATTTAAATGAATAGCTGTACTACATGGTTTGTATTTTAGAAATTTACATATGTTCAATCAATCAAATGCATGATATATTAAGTGACCATTAACTCTCCTTTTATGGTATTTGTTAAAATGTGTTTAATGTTCATTTTCACTCTATAATTTATTCTGTACAGCTTAAAACTATCTTTTAAATAACATTGGTGTAATTATAAAGGATACATTAAACTCATTTTAAAAAGTAGCCACTAATAGAAATATGTTCTACTCCTATTTAATGTTAAACTAATATGTGATGGAGTAGAGGGTTACAGTGCCATTTCCATAACAAAATAACAAATGAATGTCCAGATCTTACTTTTTATAACACACAATGCTGGGAGGAAACAATTCCTGGCACTATGGCAGTCATTTTGCCACTAGAGTTTTGCTGCCTAAAAAAACCATCTGTTTATACTGAGTCTATTTCATGGATAACAATGATGAATTAGCCACACAAGCCCATGTAGATGACTTTTAAATGCTCTTCATCTAACAAAACAAAAAATAAATTGAATCAGCTATACTATATTTAATTAATGTGTCTGGCATCGATAAACATGTAACTGTATCCTTTGACAGCCTTAATAAAGACAGTAGCTGATTATATAAGATAAGAAGATATTCAAGATAATTTAGTTAGATGGCTTTTTTTTAAGATGGAAGCCAAAAATGTAGGTCTTTTACAGAAGTCTATTATTATTACAACTGCAGTATTGTATGGTATATGAAACTAGTTTTGAATAGATGTGATTATTTTAACTCAGGAGAGATGCCAAACATCTAATATATACATATTTGAAGCATATGCTAAACAAAAAATGCCACTTAAATCACCATATGTTAATAGGTTTTTTTTTGTGTTGATGCCGAGTCTCTCCGCGCACTCTGTATAAAGCTTCTGCTTACTGTATCTTTTACTACTCTTAGTTCAGATCACAATTATTGCTCATTCAAATACATAAAAATAATCAGGCTTCACTCTGGAATCGTCTAGCCTCTTCTCCCTATGCAAATTGTGCCATTAGTGGAGACATTTTGATATGGCAAAAAAATGGCAAAATAAAAATCACACTGGCTACCAAAGTTTGCAAATATGAACAAACATTATAATTACTGAATGTTAATGGTTTTACTGAACTAGGAAAAAACATCTAACCATTTACAAAATGGTTATAATCAATTTTCGGGACGGTCACATCCCTTTTCAAGTTTGAAAACACATATGATATATATAGCAGATCCATTAAAAGTTTTTTTATTACTATATACAAGGTCGCCATAACTAGGTAAATTATTCAAACAAAATTTCACATTAACATACTATCTAATTCTTTAGGCAACATGAAACAGTCACAGAGAGAAAGCAGTAGTTTTTTAAAGGTTGAAAATGGACCTTCCGGTGAAAACAGAATAGTTTGGCCTCTTGGTTCCCCACCATTTGGTGAGTGAGGGGACGTGCTGATAAAATGACAAATTAACCAGAATATATACAATAGCAAAATTCATTAAGGCTAATACACATTTTTTTTTTATTACTGGAAGATACCTTGATCCAATAAAAAAGTTGAGCAGCCTCTGTATTAGTTTTTTTTTTTTTTAAAGGTCTCTCGAGTATAAACTGAGTGTGGAAAATCTGACCACTTTTGCCTTCCGATTCTGTATTGTTTTGAGGCTTTAGTTGCCCTTTAAATCGGCAGCAGATTTTGCATACAGTAATAGCTATACTGGATAAGGCTATTACTGTAATAGAATTCTGCTGTTCATTTAAAAGACAACTAAATTCTCATTCCTTGGCACTCCAGATGTTTGGAAAATCATCTCATCTTTAGTGACTGGGAGTTGTAGTTTCAAAACATCTTCACACTCACTCTCCCACCCAGTTCAGTGGGTACCTTCTGTGGGCATCTATATCTGGGCTCTCTTCTGTGTGCAACCATATCTGGTCTCTTTTCCGTGTGCAACCATATCTGGGCTCTCTTCTGTGTGCAACCATATCTGGGCTCTCTTCTACCGAGTAGCGCAGTCTTACTGGGCAACTTACTAACTTACTTAGCAATCTGTCAGCAATCCAGCATCCGCTCACTTATTCCCTGTACGGCGTGCCGACTGAATCACTACTCGGGGCCGAGCAGTGACGTCAGTGGCGCGCCAGTACAGGGAGTGAACAAGTGGTGCCCGATTACTAAAGTAAGTACTGACTCAAGTATAAACCTAGTTAGAGAGTTAGAGTTTTCAGGTTGATTTTACAGCCTGAAAAACTCGGTTTATATTCGAGTATATATGGTATATATCTGTACCTAGTATCTTATTTCTATAGGGTCAGGAGAGGCACTTATGTGTGTTTTTTAGATTGTTTGGTTGCACTTGGTCACTTTTTTTATTGCACTGTGTTCACTTTATATGCATTAGGCCACTTTTGTCTGGCAGGTTCACTATTAATAAAGCCATGTGTATGATTAAATGACTTTGAGAGCCATGATTCTTTTGTTCTTGTAGTCTTGTATATTTAGAGCTTAACCACAGGGGCAACTCAGCAACCAAGGCACAACCCTATTAGACAGGTAGTGTTCACAACCCTATCTAACCTAACTCCTCCATCTTGTTGGACTGTGTCAGAAAGGCAGTTGGTGACATTTGTCAAGAATCTGACTAATCTCAGGCATGACCAGAAGGAAAGCTTGTAAGTGGGAGGGTGTCATCCAAGATTGCCTGTAGGGAGATAGGTACACTTGATGGAGAAACAAAAAGTGCATCAATTTACTCCACCAGAACCACCAGAGACAAATGTACAGTCCCCATCAAATCCACAAGATATTAGCTATGGTATGTGTAGACAGTATAATAGCGGAACCATGAAATTATGAGAGTAATTAGTATTTCAGCTGTAGGTACTGAAAAAGTACCTAAAGTGTTGGAGGTTTTAGAAAGTTAGTCATTGTTTGTGGTTGATTATAAGGGAAAACAGATTGATACTTAGATTTTCCAAGAGAGTAAAGCCCCCCATCCGCAGGCTCAATATTTGATCGAATTGCTCAAAATATCGAATTCTGAGTATGACTGTTTATTTTTATAAAAACGGGTCCTAAATTGACATAGGCGCAATTTTGGTAAATGTCTAAAGCAGCTCAAAAAAGTCTAGGTAGACTGGGGCGTAGCTACCAGGGTTGCAGGGAATGTGACCGCACCAGGGCCCTTGGAAACTTAGCTCATTTTGAGCTAAGTTTCCAAAACTACCAGTCTGTTGGCCAGCTATTTTAACAGTGGTCTTAAGTGTACTAAGCATTTTTACCATTGTCTGTGTGCCAAGCATTTAACCAGTGTATATGTGCTAAGAATTTTACCAGTGTCTTTGTGACAAACAATTTACTAGTGTAAATTTACTAGTTCAGTTTGTTAGTTATTTTAGAATTTTAAAGGGCAAGTCCCGCCCTAAAATGAAAACTTATATACAGGTAAATCACCCCCCAAAACCCTAAATGGTAATAGTTTGAAATCTGAAATATATGTCTAACCTGAAATCCTGCACAATGTCCTGTTGCCCCTGTTTCTGCTTCCTGGTTCTTCCAGTTAGTAACTGTCAGTTATGGATTTGACAGTTGACATCACAACCAATGACTGAATGTTAATCCCCTGTCTGCCTCTTCTGAGCATGCTCAGGCTCAGTACAGTCAGTTTCCATGAGGCATCCAGAAGCATAGCAGGCATACAGTAATAAATTCATAGGACAAACTATAATATATCAACATACTTTAAAGCGGACATTCTTTCTAAAAGATGTTCTTATGAGGGTGGAGTTGTCCTTTAAGGTTTGAAATAAGTTAAGAAATACTGTTGGAATCTGATTTAATAGTTTTGGTATATGGGTAAAGTATATTTGTGTGCTTTCAAATGAGTGGCTCAAAAAAATTTTAATAATGGAATTTATAGGAATAATTATTTGGTTTGTGGTTCTGATTTGTGTTTGTGGCAGGGTTAGAGGGGGGGGGGGGGCTATGTCCAAATTTTACATCAGGGCCGATAGGTCTGTAGCTAAGCCACTGTAGGTAGAGAAGGATGGGTTCTGAAGCTTCATAATCCAATAGCATGAAGTTTATTTAAAAAGGGGGTGGGGTAACAGTTTTTAAAGATTAAAAACATATTTTTACAAGAGGAGGAGCTAAACAGCATAAAATCAGTAAAAAGCTATAAAAACCCCAGCAAAAAATATAGAGAGCAGCACCGAATCTAAAACTATATATAAATATATACCACTATACTTGTGACTTAAAATGTGTCCATAAAACAGTCCATTAGTTCATTAAGGGAGGGTTGTAAATATATATATATATATATATATATATATATATATATAAAAATTAAAACTGTTTATGCTGTATGTATAAAATCCTAAAAATAATGTAGCCATAATAGGTGGTTTAAAAGCCAGAGTCCATAAAATATTATAAAAGTCCATAAAGTTAATGTTCCCAATGTCCATTATAGTTTATTAAAAGCAAGCTCCATAGGTCATTCTCTCTATTTATCCCTTTTGGTATAATTGTGTCCATTTTGTATCCATTCTGTTCCACGTCTTGAAAGGGCAGCCTGCATATCTCCCTTTTTTTCTGGAATTTTCATGAGGTTAATTCCACAAAAGGTGAAAACTGGTTTAATGTTCATTGGTTGACACACTCTATAATGGTTTGGGAGGGTAAGGTTTTACTTTTTCGTTATATCATTTACATGTTCTCTGATCAGGATCTTCAGTTTTCTACCTGTGAGGCCTATATATTGTTTACCACACCTACACTGAATTAAATAGATTACATTGTTGTTATTACATGTGATGAAATGTTTAATATTGTAGTTTTCTCCTGTTGAATATCTTGTGATTTCTCTAACTTTAATTTTATTGGTGAATTTGCAACCCATACATGTGCCACATCCAAAGATGCCTGTGTGATTAGAGTATAGCCATTGCTACTTCTTCTAAAAGTTCATTTTGGTTCTGTGGGAAGTAATGTGTTCAGGGTTACATCTTATAACAAGATATGCCAGTGTTTTTTGAATATTCGTATCAAGTGGTGATGTCTATTAAAATCTGTGATAAAGGTGATATATACTGGTCCGAATTTTGTATATTCTGTGTTTTTGCTTTTAATAGGTCTTTTCGACATTTCCGATCCTCTCCTTTGTTACGGTTAGTTTGTTTTTATTGTATCCTTTCTCAACAAACTTTGACATTAAGCTTTGGGCTTGGAATTCAAGGTTAGAACAATTTGTTTGAACTGATTTACTGGTATGTTCTTAAACCAGTTTTCCTGGTGTTAGCTTTTTCGTAATATGTAAGAGTTTGAATATACATCTTTATAATGTGTACTGGTTTTTATTGTAGGTCTAAAAATGTAATTTGTTCGTGTGTGTGTGTTAATTTTTTAGTACTTTTCATTTATCCATTCTATAAAATCTTCCAGTTTAGTTTGTGGTCCTTTCCAGATAATTAAAATGAAATCAATAAAATGTTTCCATAAAAACAAGTTATCTTTAAAATAACCTGTAAAAACACATTCATGCTCCCAAATGGACATAAAAAGATTAGCATAACTTGGAGCAAATTTTGTACCCATAGCCGCACCTGGAGTTTGTATATAAAATTTGTGTTCAAAATTAAAAAGGTTATCTTTCAAAATAAAATGTATACTTTTCAATAAAAAACTGTTTCTGTTCTTCATTTAAATTTTTTAGCACTTTGTTTACTGCCTCAATGCCATCTTTATGCCCTATGCTGGTGTATAGTGAGCTGACATCAATTGTACAAAAAAATTAAGTCCTGTTCCCTTAAAGGAAGTAAGGTGGTTAATAACATCTGTGCTATCCCTTGAAAATAATTTAGTATGAGCGACATAGGGCTTTAAAATGTTATCTACATATTCTGAGAGAACGTTACCCCCCATATTTTTTCGTTACCCCCCATATTTTTTTTACACTTCATGCTATTGGATTATGAAGATTCAGGACCATCCTCATCTACATAGACTTCTTTTAGGTGCTATAGACATTTTCCAAAATTGAGGCTATGTCACTTTAAGACTTTAAGACTTCTTTTAGCTGCTATAGACATTTTCCAAAATTGAGGCTATGTCACTTTAAGACCCGATATTTAAAGTCCATTTTTAGACAAAACAAACATAGGGTGATACTCAGAAGGAACTTTCAGACCTAATAAAAAGTAAAAATAAAAAGCTTGTCAAAAGACCTTATAGAAGCATAGACAGGGAAGGACTAGCCCAGTAGGCTGAGGGGCAAATGCCCACCAGGGCTGGCCTCCAATGAAACGTTTGGGCTGCCACAGAATCTATTTGTAAGTTATGTGATTCAATGGAACAGTGTGTGCCTCTAGCTCTAACATGGGCATGGAACAGAAGACTCCTCCTCTGCTGCTGAACTTCTTTCCTTTACTGACACTGTGAGCTGACATGCACCACAGCCTAAACAAAAATGATTTATGAGAATGGGAGGTATAAGGAGTAATAAGGTTTTGGAGAATACCTGAAGGTGAATGAAACTTTGAACCAATCAACCTGCTCTGCATTTTTGTTAATCCCCCAATTAAGTCCTGAAATGATGACCCAGCTAAAATGAGAGTTACCATGAGACCTCACTGAATTCCAGTGGGAGAAGTTTCTTTACTATAGGATGAAATTCAGTGGGATTGGATGAATAGGATGAAAGACCTTTAACACTGTTGCTGTAGTTTGCGGGAAAAGAGACAAGTTGTAAAGTAAAATTAACCCCTTACAGTGCAGTATTACTTACAGACAATCTGTGACAGGTATGCAATTAACTTGGGTGATTACTCGATTCACCACCAGATGGCAACACACAGGTTAATTAACTTAAAAAGTGTCAAAAAAAAAGGGATAAGTGGTGGTTTGTAAAAGTTGTAAAGTAGCCTATGTTTTTTTCCAGGTCCTGAAATGTAAATATACCAAGTCTCATGAAAACTGTCCCAGTCATTTGGAAGTTTTCCTGGAACATACATACAGACATTGACTTTTATGTAGATAATATATTTACTGTATATACAGGGGCAGGAGCAGAGATTCCTAAAAGGGTTATCATGGTCAGCCATTAGCATAGCACGAACATATTAGTTAAACCCCCTTTTAAAAGCATTTGTCTATTCTTTGTTACAGCTGCAAATCATATAATAAAAACAATTTTGTCATATAAATATCTATTACTTTCTGCTGTCCGGTTCATGCTTATACTGGTACCAGGACACTAAGAATAGGGCTGAAAAATCTCCATTTCTGCAACTATGTGGCCTCTGTCACTGTCAATGTGATCAATTTCACACCTGTCCCAAACAATGAACACTTAAGCTGGGTACCCACATTACCAAAAAAGGGCCAATTCCGGCAAATCTGTCTATTTTCAGTATGGCAGCCACTAGCAGTCTCACTATATAGGGAGATAGATGTGTGCAGCCACATCTTTCAAAAAAGACAAACCATCTTTTAAAGATTTGTACTGTGTGTACCCAGCTTTGCTGTTCATGTCTGTATTTTTCCTTCAGGGTAACTCTACTGGGGGGGGGGGAAGCGGCTTTAAGTTTTATTGAAGAAAGGAGGTAAAGGAGCTGTGTCTTACCTCACATTCTTCAATAAAACCTGCAGGAGCCAGGAGAGAAGGTAAGGTACTTCCCCGATTGCTGGCTCCTCTGCTGCGTAATGTGACAGGTCCAGATGGACTCTGTCTTATATGCACATGCTCAAGTGCGATGCATATAGAAGACAGCGTCCGTCGGGACCTGTCAGACTATGTGGCAGAGGAGAGAGCGATCACCTTCTCTCCTGGCTCCTGCAGGTTCTATTGAAGAATGAGAGGTAAGACACAGCTCCTTTACCTCCCATTAAAACTAAATGCCATCCCCCCCCCCCCAGTGGAGATACCTTTTAATCCACTTTTAGACTGACTCCTTGGACTTTCTGATGATCTGAAGCTGGAAATAACAATAAACCAGCAGAAACCTGTAAACCCCCCCCCTAAATGGGGTAACATTTCACTCAGGACATGTGGAAGATATAGATTTAGAAGACAATGTAATTTAGGGTACAATTGCCAAAATCAGTGCAAAACCTTACCTGATTTGATATCAGGTCAGCATAGGTGTTATACCCATTTTACAGCTACTGGCTGTAAAAAGTGGAAAAATAGTTTCCAGCACTTTGCAATACACTGAAAGCCACTATCGGCATATAACATTGTTGTTGTGATTGCACCAGGAGTCGATAGGAGCTCTTAGTGCATCTCACTGAAAGCATTTTACATGTTAGCATTAATTTGTTGTTTTTGCCACTTAAAATTCCCATTTAAGTGCTATTGCATTACTAAAAACCAAATACATGTGTATGCTCTATTTTTCACTCATTGGATGCTTTATTACACTTAAACAGGCCTGTGTTGTAACATGCTGAAATCAATTATCTTGATATATCTCTGCTAAAAAAAATACTAGCAGACGAGACTTAATTCATAGATGCAATGTTCTGAGAAACTATGCTAAGGGATCACAATGTTTTGAAAATAAATGATTCAAAGAAAACCAAGCCTCATATTTCCTTCTAGACATCTAGGTGTGTAAGTGTATTGGATTTTGGTCTTCACATTTCCAGTAAAGGCAATCAGTGGACACACATAATATATAGCTAATGATGCATCTTCACTATTAAGCACCCACAATGATTCCTAAAATGTATTCTATTTTTTATCTTATTATTATTATCTTACAATACAAATTCAATGAACCTTACAGTCTGGAGATAATATAGTGGATAATGTACCCCCTACTGTAAATTATAAGGATATAAGAAGTCACCAAGAAGTTTCATGACCATATACTTTAGAAGCATGAGGCCGCCGGCCGAGTACCTTTATACAGGGCACAAAACTCTGAGGTAACTTCTAATATCCAATTAATTTACAGTAGGGGGTACATTATCCATTATAGCCTACCCCTTCCCTCTCATTTAAAGAGGGAATGTACAGACTAGATTAGATACAGTATATAGACAGTAAAGACAGACTTATATAGATATTAGATATTAGACTAGATTAGACAGACTAGATTAGACAGATTAGATATTAGATAGAATAGATAGACAGTACAGACAGACAGACTTTGCAGGACAGCGAGCAATGAATGTATATGGGAAAATTAGTTAAAGGACAACTCCACCCTCATAAGAACATCTTATAGAAAGAATCGCCTAATTGTCCTATGAATTCATTACTGTATGCCTGCTATGCTTCTGGATGCGTCATGGAAACTAAGCAACCTGAACTGAGCCTGGGCATGCTCAGAAGAGGCAGACAGGAGATTAATATTCAGTCATTGGCTGTGATGTCAACTGTCAAATCCATAACCAACAGTTGCTAACTGGAAGTACCAGGAAGCAGAAACAGGGGCAAAAGGACATTGTGCAGAATTTCAGGCTAGACTTATATATTTCAGATTTCAAACTATTACTGTTTAGGGTTTTGGGGGGTGATTTACCTGTTTGTAAGTTTTCATTTTAGGGCTGGACGTGCCCTTTAAGTGCAGTGTACCAGAACCTCCTTCTCCCTCCCCCTCTATTGAGCCGAGGCAGCATGAAAGAAACAGCAGGGCAGACAGAAGTTAGGGCGATTTACACTAACCTCTGACTCCTCAGTAATAGTCTCTGCTGACAGCCCATGCCTTCTTTGATCTTTTGCTTCCATTCAGTGTGAGTCCGTGATTTTTAATAAAAAAAACTTTATTGAAACAGGATATCAGAGGTTCTCTACAACCAGCACCAGCCGGGTGCACACTAGATTTAGCCAGGCAGGACAATAGAGACTGGGAACATAGCTGGTAAGCAAAGGGGTGGGGGGATGCTGCATTAGTTCCAGGCTATAAGCGGCGCGCTACTACTACGCAGTAGCATGCTGATTATAAGGATATTATTTACACCTACATCCCATTGAGATCCATAACAGGGGTAAGTTATAACTTGTTCTTCAGCCTTGCATTCTTATTTACAAATTTTCTAGATTAATCTGTCTTCTTATCATAAAAAGATATTGATAATATTTATACTTTATTGTATTGTACTTTTTATAGGGCTTTCAATTAATCTTTATTGTGAAATGCATCATTTTCTACATACATTCCCATGACTCATGTTTGCAAAGTATATGATAATGAAAACCTGGATCTGCTATCCTGACTTAAGCTGGATACACACCTTGCAATTCTACATTCCGACCGACCATTAGGCACTTCCAACCAGGTCAGCCAGGATGAAGGAGTGTCAGTCGGGTAAAAAGTAGCCGTGGCCGAAAGTATACTGACAGTTTGCCATAGAGGCCCGCATGCATGGTCACGGTGATCTGTCGCATCTGACCACCCATTCGCTTGATTTGGACAATTGAACAGCTAGAGGAAAACCCATGCAATGTTTTCATCCCAATCTACTGATGCACTAAACTAATGGTTGATTGGCCGGGAAAATTGCATGGTGTGTACACAGCTTTATGTCTTTTTCCAATGCAATGGAATCAGACCAGCAATACTGTGTCTACTTTGTTCTGTAATTGGAACGTGTGCAATCACAACTTTTAGTGAGTATCAAATGGATTCCAATATAATGGATGGATAAGGATGTGACACACAAAAAAATGCAAAAAATGCAATCTGTTTCTCTTGCATGTAATGGGCTCCCATCCTTAGATTTGGGCTTTGAAGTTTGAAGTTCCCCACATTCACATCAATAATTTACGAAAGCATTACAAATAATGATTAAAACAAAACTAAATTCTGCAGTGCTATAAAGTAATATGTGACCAAATTATAGAAGGGTTAACTTAGGAAATCATAATTATATACAAAAGTATAATTCTGGGAATAATTTTAATGAGGGCGAATAAAACAAAACTAAATCATTTTAATGAAGAGCCTTGCACATGACATTGCAAAACCTTGGGCCAGTTGGAAAAGGATTGTATTTGAATAATACATATAGAAAGTACTGCTATTTCTCTAATAATGAAGTCAAGTTGATGGATGTATTTGCAAAATCACTTCTGACATTTAAACAGTAATTTATCAATTTCATCGAAGCTTCTAATAGTTAAATTAAACCACCCATTAATTCATGGTTATGATCAATAGCATTAGCGATTACAATAATAAAAAGTAATGTTAATTTAATCAAATCATTTTATAAATGCCTAGCTCTTTCATCACCATTGATTTTTTCTTATTGTCCCCTTTTTTTATTAACTTATAATGGTATAATAATTCTATTTTATTATCTTGCATGTTTTTTATAATTGACACATTTTAAAGCCTATGTAATAAAAGTTCTTATTGTTAAAGGACAAGTCCAACCCTCAAATAAAAACGTATGTACTGGAAAATCACCCCCAGAACCCTAAACAGTAATAGTTTAAAATCTAAAAAATATATAAGTCTAACCTGAAATCCTGCACAATGTCCTGTTGCCCCTGTTTCTGCTTCCTGGTCCTTCCAGTTAGCAACGGTCAGTTATGGATTTGACAGTTGAATGCTAATCCTCTAACTGCCTCTTCTGAGCATGCTCAGGCTCAGTACGGATCACTAAATTGCTTAGTTTCCGTGAGGCATCCAGAAGCATAGCAGGCATCCAGTAATGAATTCAGAGGACAAAGTTGGATATATCAACATATGTTAAAGAGGCCATTCTTTCTAAAATATGTTATTGTGAGTAAAAAGTCTAAAGAAAGATATCCAAAAATTTATGCAGTCTCTGTAAGAGAGAGACTCTGTAAGATTAGTGCTAGGGAAGTTCAAACCTAGTTTAATTCAAGATGGCTTCAGAAGATAAAGGGCCAATTAAAGTGAAGAAATGTACTACAGCATAATTGCTACTGGAGTGCAAGAGCAGGTGATGTAGCATGGGAGAAGAGGAGATAGGTATTTGAGAATAAACTTCATTGGTGCTGAAACATACACATGTAGCAATGCAACCTAAATGGACATTGTGTATTTTGCAAAAAGGCAACTATTTATGCCATTTTCATTATGCTAGAGGATCATTAATGTCACTGGGTTGACAACAGTGGCCTAACCATACCTTCTCCCCAGGAGGTCCATAGGATCCCTAGGACAAGATTTTTCTTAAAAAAAAAGAAAAAGAAAGAAAAGAAACAACAAATGAGAATTACAGTATGAACATTAAGAAATGTACTTCAGTGCCAAGGTATGTCAAATGGACCCGTAACCTAGAATCAAAACATAAATTCTTCTGTCCAAAAAAACACCAAGTTAATTTAGAAAATGTTCCAGTGTTTTTATAAGGTGTGGTGCAGCTTCCATCTTCTGTATTTTATGAAACTGCACAATTCTCGGTTATGCTTCCTTTACCATAATAACCATACTATAAATGCAGCCATTATATTAAGGCATGCCACATTCTCATAAGGTTTCTTAAAATAAAGCATTTAAATGAATAGCTGTACTCATGGGTTTGTATTTTAGAAATTATACAATATGTTCAATCAATCAAATGCATGATATATTAAGTGACCATTAAACTCATCCTTTATGGTATTTTGTAAAATGTGTTTAATGTTCATTTTCACTCTATAATTTAATTCTGTACAAGCTTAAAACTAATCTTTTAAATAACTTTGGTCTAATTATAAAGGATACATTAAACTCATTTTTAAAAGTAGCCACTAATAGAAATATGTTCTACTCCTATTTAATGTTAAACTAATATGTGATGGATTAGAGGGTTACAGGTGCCATTCTTCATAACAAAATAACAAATGAATGTCCAGATCTTACTTTATTCATTACACACAATGCTGGGAGGAAACAATTCCTGGCACTATGGCAGTCATTTTGCCACTTAGATGTTTTGCTGCCTAAAAAAACCATCTGTTTATACTTGAGTCTATTTCATGGGATAACAATGATGAATTAGCCAACAAGCCCACTGTAGATGACTTTTAAAATGCTATTCATCTTAACAAAACAACAATAAATTGAATCAGCTATACTATATTTAATTAATTGTCTGGCATCTGATTAAACATGTAACTGTATCCTTTGACAGCCTTAATAAAGACAGTAGCTGATTAATAATAAGATAAGAAGATATTCAAGAATAATTTAGTTAGATGGCTTTTTTTTAAGATGGAAGCCAAAAATGTAAGGTCTTTTACAGAAGTCTATTATTATTACAACTGCAGTATTGTATGGTATATGATGTAACTAGTATTTGAATAGATGTGATTATTTTAACTCAGGGAGCATGCCAAACATCTAATATATACATATTTGAAGCATATGCTAAACAAAAAATGCCACTTAAATCACCATATGTTAATAGGTTTTTTTTTGTGTTGATGCCAGTATCTCTCCGCGCACTCTGTATAAAGCCTTCTGCTTACTGTATCTTTTACTACTCTTAGTTCAGATCACAATTATTGCTCATTCAAATACATAAAAATAATCAGGCTTCACTCTGGAATAGTCTAGCCTCTTCTCCTTATGCAAATTGTGCCATTAGTTTGAGACATTTTGATATGGCAAAAAAAATGGCAAAATTAAAAATCACACTGGCTACCAAAGTTTGCAAATATGAACAAACATTAATAATTACTGAATGTTAAATGGTTTACTGAACTAGGAAAAACATCTAACCATTTACTAAAATGGTTATATCAATTTTCGGGACGTAACATTCCTTTTCAAGTTTGAAACACTATATAGATATATATAGCAGATCCATTAAAAGTTTTTTTTATTACTAATATACAAGGTCGCCATAACTAGGTATAATTATTCAAACCAAAATTTCACATTAACATACTATCTAATTTCTTTAGGCAACATGAAACAGTCACAGAGAGAAAGCAGTAGTTTTTTAAAGGTTGAAAATGGACCCTTCAGGTGAAAACAGAATAGTTTGGCCTCTTGGCTTCCCACCATGTTGGTGGAGTGAGGGGACGTGCTGATAAAATGACAAATTAACCAGAATATATACAATAGCAAAATCTAATTAAGGCTAAATACAACATTTTTTTTTATTACTGGAAGATAACCTTGATCCAATAAAAAAGTTGAGCATGCCTCTGTAAAGGTCTCTTAAAATCACATTATCTTATACATTGTTATTTTACATAAACAATACAGAATAAAATAACTATATAACAAAAAAGTGTGTAATGGTTTCAGTGATAATACTGTGAATGACGGTGACCAGTTCAAATATATGAATGTGTCTTAATCATAAAAAGGCACTAGCGGGATTATTCAATAAAAGTCCTTTTCGTTTAAAATGGTGCTAAATTTGCCCCAACCAATCAGATCTTATTTAATATTTGAAAGCTAACATCTGATTGGTTGGGGCAAATTTAGCACCATTTTAAATAAAGAACTTTTATTGAATAACCCTCATAGTCCCATAACCATAACAATAAAGTTTTAAAATTAAATAATTGTAATTGATTTACAGTGGATATAAAACTTGTACATGCCTGCAAAAAGTCAGGTTTTTGGGAGGGGCCAGTAGAGGCATCAGTGATTGGCTGAGATAAGATGTCTCAGTCCAGTTCCTTCTGCCGTGCACAGAAAAGACATGGAGCAGCAGCAGAAGATAGTCAATAGAACAAATGCTGGTAGCTATACTTAGAAGTATGCTTGTGAAGGTTCTCATTCATCCAGGTCATGGTATATCTGTTGTATTCAATTAGATCAACTGGAACTAAACTTCAAGTCCAGTTGATCTAATTGAATACAACGCTTATTGAACTTCCAGACTGGAGGCCGATCCCGACCCTCGCTGACGGCCCCAATCAACGGAATCCCACACCTCAACAAGCCCAACACCCCCCCCCCCCCCCCCCCCCCCCCCCTATAAACCACACAACCAAAGAAAGAGAAATTGGGGCAACCAAAATCAAGACCGTCCCGGGCAAAGGATACTATGGGGACATTAACCTCCTATGGATTCAAGGATATAGCCCTCACACAGTAAACAACCATACACTGGGACCTAGCACCAACAATGATACTTTCCACTGCTCCTTATGAACTCTCATCATCCACCCTCTACAACAGGTTTACATTAATAATAACTGTATTGTTCCAAAAATCATATACCCCCATGGAATAACCATATTAAACCTACAGTCCCAAACCTAAGCAATATTAATTAGTAGCAGGGAGGCGCACTCAGACAAGATATATATTAATATTTATTGTGATAAAGCGGTGCACAACGTTTCGGGGCTTCCCCCTTCCTCAGGTGCATAAAACAATATACCATGTGATCCATTAAATACCAACATGTCCCTCCTACTAGGGGCAGGCCCATTTCATTTAAACATACTATACATAAAAACATTTTAATATTGTGATACAATTTGAGTGAAACATTTATATACATCATCTTATAATTCTAATTTATTATTAGATAATAGTTGTTTTATGCACCTGAGGAAGGGGGAAGCTCTGAAACGTTGTGCACCGCTTTATCACAATAAATATTGATATATATCTTGTGCGCCTCCCTGCTACTAATGAATATTACGATTATACTGCTTATGGTTGAGCAGTTGGGGGAAGCAGCACCTTGGAAGATTGAATGGAGTGTGGGTGTGCGAGGAGCTACACAATATAATTGGAGTCCCATAAGCAAACCCACCAATCACACAAAGTGCCCCAACTCCCACAAACAAAAAAGAAGGTGGCGAGCGGGAGCTGGGAGAGACTTTGTCTTTTGGTATGGCTTCCCCACTTCTGCAGGACAAACTCCCATTCTGGAAATGGAGTTATCTCCTCTAAACCCTGCCCATTATAGCCATTGCATATAAGTTATTAATATATCTAAATGCATATAATGGCTGGTATATTGTTCTTATAGTTCTTATTCTTATTGTTTATCTGGTTTTTTTGCATATTAGGTCGGAGCAGCCTCTCTTTACACCATCTCACCAGAAAAGATTCATCATCTTGCAAAACGGACCTGCTCCTGCTGTCGCCAACCCCCTCCGCCTACAAACCCTCCGAACTGAAATAACTGAAAGCCCAAGTGATCCAACAGACTCCTGTGCATTTGCAACCCGTGAATTCCCAACCCAATACCTAGCCTCATCTACTCAAAAGAAAGCAGGAGTAGCAACCCTGTTCCATAAATCCTCCCCCTTACATTTTACCCACACAGAACAGAACCCCCAAGGTAGATTCCTGCTGCTTCAAGGCACTTTAAACAAAACACCAATCCTCCTTTTAAGCTCCCAACATAGGCCAACTTAAGTTTTTTTTGTTTTTTTTTAAGAAAGTGCTATGCAAACTAAACAAATACACCTGCCCATATAAGATTGTAGGAGTAGATAATATAAAATAATACTCTCCCCTAGCCTAGATAGATTCCCTCATAGCAGACAAAATCAAAATAGAGAAATACAATAAGCACGTTTCACCCCCCAACTACTAAGATCCCTAAATCTTTACAATTAAACAGAATCAGAAATGCTAAATCCCGGGCCTACACCTTCTTCTCCCCCAACCCAATCCCCACCACCAAACACATTCCCGCATAGATTTAGTACTTGGCACTAGCCCTCTTCTGAAAACCCCCTACAGAAGTGAAATACACCTAATTTCATGGTCAGACCCTGCCCCTATAGAACTTGACATCACACTCTCTCGACACAACCTCTAATCATATTATTGGCGACTCAACGAAACAGCATTACAGAACACAATTCTCACACAAAATTCAGGAATACTTCCTACTAAATGAAGACCCGAATTCTCCACAGTATGGGAGTCTCACAAATTATATCAGCACTCAGCACCACTTAAAACGCAATAGAGAGGAGACTATTTTACAAGTCAGGGAAGACCTAAAGGTCATAGAAACCATCCACTTCCAAAAACCTACTCGAGCCTCCCTGCATAGAATACTAAACCTCCGCAATCAACTCAAAGATATAACCATACACAAAGTCGAGTCCTCTCTAACTTGGCTTCGCAGATACTACTATGACAAAGGGAACAAAGCAAATGCCCTACTGGTCAAACAACTTAACCAAAAACAAACAAGTACACTTCCTAACCTCATCATATCACCCAAGGACACCCCATGTTACTCACCCACAGACCAAGTATCAGCGTTTGCACATTATTACCAATTAGAATCAGCAATACCGGATAATCAAACACACACCTATCTTACAACGCAATTTTTACAGGAAGCTAGACTCCCACGTATATCAGAAGAAGATGCCACCACCCTTAGTTCCCCATTCACCCTAGCAGAACAAACAGCAATTCTAAAAGGCTCCCCACCGAAAAAATCCCCTGGCCCAGACGGATATACGTACAGCTACTACAAAACCTTTAACAAACTACTAAGCCCAAAACTTATCTCTATACAACTCTTTCTTAAAAGGCGCCCCATTTCTCAAACAATGACCCACTCCCACAATATAGTCCTCCCCAAACCGGGAAAAGACCACAAATATTGCCAAAATTACAGACCAATAGCATTAATGAACACTGACCTCAAAATATGTACAAAACTCATCGCAAACAGATTAGCCTGCCACTTATAATACACGCAGAAGCATAGACCTCATAGATAATATAAACTGTACAAAACAAAAGGCTTTAGTTCTAAGCTTAGACGCTGAAAAAGTGTTTGACCGCATAGACTGGAGATTTCTAGGTCTTACTCTGCAAGCATTCGGGATCCAAGGAAATGCCGTACGAGCCATTACAAATTTATATACATCACCAACAGCGCTAATACAACTCCCCCATGCTAAATCCCCTACTTTCCAACAATATAACGGAACATGTCAAGGCTGCCCTCTCTCCCCACTACTATTCATTATGTGCATGGAATCACTTGCAGCACATACCAGACTACACACCAACATCAAAGGAATTCAACTACCATTCAGAGAATTTAAATTATCACTTTACCCAGACGATGTTCTGCTCACCCTGACTTCCCTGACCACATCCCTGGACTACCTAAATCCTTTACTTATTCACTTCAGTTCATTATCTAGATACAAGATTAACCAAAGTAAATCGGAAGCTTTACCATTAAATATCCCACACACTACCATGGAGATCTTAAAAAACAGATACACATATATCTGGAAAACAACCTCTATAAAGTACCTAGGTATCTTCCTTACTCCCACCTATCAAACCCTATACAACGCAAACTATCCACAGCTATTAGAAAACCTGGGACAAGATCTGAAACAATGGCATAATTTAACAATTTCCTGGTTAGGTCAATTAACAACTCTAAAAATGAATGTCCTTCCTAAACTATTATATCTCTTTGAAACCCTCCCCATTCAGGTCCCCCTCAAAACCCTACATTCCTTCCAATCGAACTGTTTCCGGTTCTTATGGTAAGGCAAACGCCATAGAGTACCACAATCATTAATGACAGCGCACAAATCCCATGGTGGACTGGCAGCTCCATCATTCCACAGATACTATTTAGCAGCACACCTCAGAGCTTTAACGCATTGGTCCCAACCCAATAAAATAGCACTATGGGCCTCGATTGAACAAGACTGGGTACCAGAAACTAACCTAGGCACCTTATTGTGGAAAGGGGGAAAAAACCCACCAAAGCTAAAGAAAGTTTTACTACACTCAATGCAAAGTACAATAAAGGTGTGGGAAAGAGATATGAGAGTACTGGGCCACCCTTCCACCCTACTCCCCTTCATAGGTAACCCCAGCTTTCCCCCAGGCAATTCAGCACCACAAGCCAACTGGCTACAAACCAGGGGGATGACCAGAGTGAAGGATGTACTACATAGGTTAACTGGGGACTTACTTAACTCAAAAGACCCAAAGCATAGACTGCAACACTGATTTGAAGATATAAACATAAAACCATCCTTTATTTAATACATTGTTAGGGACATATAAAAAACAATTAAAAATACTCTTGACCTAGTCACAAGCACAATACCATGACAGATTAAACCCACAGTGAGTCAAGTAATATAACAGGGTATATTGTCAGAAGTACACTCACATACAGTCCAAAGGAATTATTTATCTTGGACGCCACCATATACCACACTGCTGCCATGAGAGAATTTACATCTGATGTCTTTCTTTCCTCTCTGGGATCGACACTTACCTTTGTGTGAAGAAATAAAGTTCTTTATTGCTGTAAAATGATATTCATTTGATAACCTGCCCTACCTTCAATACTTACCTAATTGGATTTTTCTTTAAATTCATACTTACATTATTGGAGTTGATTACACTGGATTCTTTTGAAACTGAAATATTCTTCTAAATAATTGATATCACATTTCCCTCTCTGCTATAATAGAATATCTCTTACTATTTACTATAAATTCTATGTGATGGACTAGAGAATGTGTTTCTTGATATCCTTTATTGGTAGGAATCATTTAAGCTTCATTTGGTGTTCAATGTACTAGATTATATTTGTTTGCAAAAAAGTATTGATATTACATAAATATGCAACAATATTAGGGAATGTAATTTTGTGTGTATACCTCTGTGACTGATAACCCGACTTGACAGCTTGTGACAGTAATGAGTAAATCTAGCTTGCGAGGTCTCACAATAGATTTAGGCAATAGGAGGCCGAAGTCTTGCGTACTTCAGGTTACGCAATTGACGCAATCACCCAACCAGTCGGCTACTGGTCAGCGGTGATATGCGTACCGGTGACGTCACCGGTCTGCGCCAATGTAGGAGTCAACGTTAGGCCACGAGGAAGCATAAATAGTACTGAGTGGCCATGGTGCTACACGCTGAGGAAGCCCCGAGGATGTGAGCTGGAGCGAAACGCATTCCAACCAGGACGTTTCTTACTCTCATACTCTGTTGACCATAAGACCGGTATTTATACACTTGACAATATACCCTGTTATATTACTTGACTCACTATGGGTTTAATCTGTTATAGTATTGTGCTTGTGGCTAGGTCAAGAGTATTTTTAATTGTTTTTAATACTGTATGTCCCTAACAATGTATTAAATAAAGCACGGTTTTATGTTTATATCTTCAAATCAGTGTTGCAGTCTATGCTTTTGGTCTTTTGAGTTATGTGATTGCTATTTTATAGACTAGCACCTGTATTACACTAGTAGTATATATAATATACATTACTTTCTTTACAGTGGCCTGATCGCTTTCTTCTTTTTTCCGTTTACTATAACCAGGGACTTACTATCCTTTGAGGGGCTATGCCACTCTCGACAATTTCCGAACTCTCAACAGTTACTCGCAACTAAAACACTTTATCCAACAAACCTTCTGCAAAACAAATTTCCCTCACCTGGACAATCTAGAAAAGATCTTCTACACTGGCCCCTCCCAAAAGGGCCTCATCTCCTCCATTTATTGTGTTCTACAGGAACTGACAGTTTGTAAGGCAGGTCATCACATCTACATGCACAAATGGGAAAAAGATCTGGGTAAACCAATCCCAGAGACAATTTGGGCGGACATATGGTCCTCTGCCAAAACCACCTCTATTATACTCAGGTGGTACCATACACCACAGCTACTGCACAAACTCTCCCCAATCACCCCCCCTCCCCCTAACTGCGGGGTTGGGGTTGACCCGGACTAAATGTGGCCATACACTATTACGATCGTAATTACGATCTTAAACCGACCGATACTTTGATAGACAGATGTACAATGTTAATTGTACTAAGATGTACCATAAATATTGTTTGACATTCAATTTGTTTTGTGATTAATGTCGAATGTTGTCTATTGTGAGGTTACATTACATTAACATTTAATCAAAACTTCAGAAAACACTACAATCATTTTACCAATCGACTTAAAAAAACGACTTTCCCAATCGTAATTACGATCGATTTTACGATCTAGTGTCGCATGATAAGAATGGGAAAATGTAAAATTTTTCGGCCAATCGATGGAAATGTCTGATTGTATGTCGAATTGTACATAACATCGGCCTAATGTATGGCCACCTTAACAATGTTACTAATAACAATGACATTTGTAAAGAGACGGTCAATGCTAAAGTGAAAACAAATACGCATACATGAAAGTAATTTGTATGTATAATATAATGTCAAAGTAAATGAGACAAACAGGGTTATTCAATAAAAGTTCTTATCATTAAAAATGGTGCTAATTTTGCCCTAACCAATCAGATGTTAGCTTTCAAATGTTAAATAAGATCTGATTGGTTGGGGCAAAATTAGCACCATTTTTAATGATAACGTTTATTGAATCTCCCTAAAAATGTATAGAAATAGAGGTTTAAGCCAATTTAACCCAATAGACATACAAAGGTAGGGGTATTTGAATGGGTAACATTAAACAGTGCGCATGGGACACATATCAAAATGGTAAAAAAACAGTATCCAACAACCCTTCCTTTCACCTAACACGGATCGACCAGGAGGGAGTGGAGACTGGTGGCGGCGGAGCGGAACTGAACCATATCCAACTCAAAATGCCCGGTGGGGTTCCGCGCGCATCCCGTGCACCAGACTCGTTCTCCTTTAAAATGTTAAGCTAAAAGAATAGATTAAGAGATGGCTCTTCAACAAAAAGTTAAATTAGAGTTAATGTTGTTATTGTTAATTTATTATTTGCAGTAACCCAGAAATCCCAAACTGCTAAAATTACCATCTTCCACCTTATTTACTAAAATAGTATAACCTAGAGGCTCACCCCTCCCCCTTTTTCTTTCTTCCTCTCTCTTTTTTTCCTCGAACGGGAGCCCACCAACACTAGCGTAACTAGACTAATCCGAATATAATAAGATCTTAAATGCCTCCATAGACACCCCCCCAAAAAAAGTACAAATACGTACTTATATAGGTATAGCAGTGAAATAACAAAACCAGCACTGGCACTTGCTTTTGTTTTTTGTTACTGAAAATAAAAATATATTGAATGATATTATGTTACAGGAATTGAATTTTATTGCTGAAATATACCAATAAAAATGTAATTTCGAAAAAAAAATAATAATAATAATTTGGCTTCAATTGTTCGATTTCTTTTTCTTCCATTTTATTCTTCCACTTTTCTCCTCCCATAGTTTTTGAGCTAGAGACATGAAATTCATGCGGGGCATATAGGAGAAGTGTCGGCGAATTTCGGGATATTTTTTCCCATAATGGTAATAATCCTCAAATGTGGATATTTCAAAACAGTTTGTTTCACGGTCATAAACGCAAACACTGATGCACCCAACCCCCCCACACGGACACAGGTACACCCACCTACGGACCAACCTTTCCATCCCCATGGAAGCCATATTTAAAGGGTAACTAGTCAAAAAGCTAATTTTGATCAATCATCAATAAAAGTTAGTTATATGGTCATACATGCAAAATCACATACCCCCAATCTCACATAGATACACAAACCTACTGACCTACCCTTCCATTTCTTTAGCAGACATACTTAAAGGGTATCTACAGTATAGTCGAAAAATTAATTTTGATCAATACCTTACACAGGTACACACACCAAATGAGCTACCCATTCATTAATGTGGCAACCATATTTAAAGGGTAAGTATAGTCAAAAAACACATTTGACCAATCATCAAAAAAAGTTTTTTTTATCCCGCAACCTGCCACGAGTACACACCAACTGACATACCCATTCATTTCTGTGACAGCTATATTTAAAGGGTAAGTAAAAAACAACAATGTCCTCATCATTGCAGCACAAACATCTGCGGCACAAACACACACATTCCCTTCCAAAATGCAGCCTTTTAAGCTAAATTCAAAGTTTATACTTAAACTTTAAACCAAGGATGTGGAGTTGTAACAGGTAAGTTTTGAGGTGCACTCCCCTTATCTCCGTGCCACGAAACGGTAAGAGTTATAAACAAAAATACTGAAAGGGAGGCACACTCCAAAGGTGTTTTACAGCATAACTTATTTATTCAGTGCTGAACACACAAAGTGTGTATTTTGGACTTTGTTCAGCACTGAATAAATAAGTTATGCTGTAAAGCACTTTTGGAGTGTGCCTCCCTTTCAGTATTTTTGTATACTTAAACTTTCCCTTTCCCTAGTTTAAAAACTGCAAGTAAGCAGAGGCTCAGGTGCATAGGAAATGTTCTTCATTCTGAACTATGCAAAGTTTTCTAGCACAAATATAACAACTATTTGTCATAATGAATCTCTTGAAAGCATCCAGCTTCCAACTCATTACCCATTTATATATGCACCACCAAACCTATAAAGCCTGTTAACTAACATTCTTGACACAAATTTATGAACAGAAAATGTCTCCATCTCTTCATGCATGACTGACATTGACCTGGGAGTAAGGCATTCATATGTAATTTAAAGAGAAATATTAATGTTAAATATTTCCCATTTGTTGCATGTATGTTACTCGTAAGTAACCTAACCTAGGAAAATGCAAGGTGGTTGAAATGTAGATTATGGTATTGTAAGGTACAAGTGGATAATTAAAGCTTGAAATTTAAAAGGAGAACTACAACTAAAATGTAAATGAGCCTAAATGGATTCTATTATTAGCAGATAGCTATAACTCTCACCTCTAAAATCAGCAGCACAATTGAGAAATTGTGTAATTATACAGACATCTGCCTGCTCCTGAATTAGTATAATCGATAGCATATTATTAGTAATAATATAGTATCTGTGGTTAAATAAAGGTATATGCCCATCTAGTCCAACCATGAGCACGTACCCACATTTCCTGCCTGAGTGTAGATCCAAAAGAAGGCGCACAAAGGTCTTTTTCAAAACATATGAAGGAAGATTCAATAAAGATAACATCTGATTGGTTGGGGCAAAATTAGCACCATTTTAAATGATAAGAACTTTTAATGACTAACCCGATAAAGTGCTTTTATTTATAAACGCATACTGGCAACGTTTCGGTCCAGCATCTAGGACCTTCTCAAGCCAAGTGTGTGGCTGAGAAAGGTCCTAACGCTGTACCGAAACGTGCCAGTATGCGTTATAAATAAAAACACATTATTGTTAGTAGAAAAGACCTTTGTGTGCACTGAAGCTTTTTTCTTCTTTTCTATATTCGGATTATGAGGAGCACCAGGGCAATCAGAGGAAACAGGCTTGAGTGCCTGTACACACACGAGTTTTATATATATATATATATATATATACCTACCATACAAGGATTGTGAAACACAATTTGGCTAATTTACAACTACATTAGCGGAAGTGCTACTGATCTGGTCAAATATTTATACAAACATAAAAAAGATAATCAATGCACATTGCTAGGCCCCATACAATATCATATTATCTGCACACTGGCATACTTTATAAACAAAGGGGTTTTAGTATACATTACTGTGATCACATGAATGAAAAGCCTTCCAACCACGTCAAGGTAACCCCAGTCTGGAGGTCCTAACGTCTAACCTTTTTACTTCAATTACATTAGCAAACTTTGCATTTCTCATATTTGTGCACTGGAGCAGTTGGAGGGATCCAGTGCACAACTATGAGAAATGCAAAAGTTTGCTAATTGTACTTTATCTATTTATTTTGTGCCTAATACAATGTTTCATATTAAAAGTGTGAATATGAAACAGAGCTAAAAGCTTCTAATTGCTATAAGATCAGTAATTTTATAGCACTTACCTTTTAAAAAACGCATGAGTGTGACAAACTAGACTCACAGCTATCGCGCTTAAAATTACTAGAGGCTTCATTTTAAACGTAGAAGTTTGAGTCAAAAAATATATATAAATATATTCACAATATATACTTTGTAAAGCCAAGTGACTGTTTAAATATTAGGCTTCCAAAATAGTGATAAACAATCCAAATAACCTTGAGTTTTCAGAATTAATGTCATGTCATGATCTGACATGTTAATCAGTAATATTTTCAAAAACAAGAATTTGAACAGCCACATATTTGTAGGTACATTTAACAAAGGTAAGCACTATTGTTCACCAATAGAGCATGTCAGAGGACACGTGGCCATCCCTTAAGACTTTAAGAAAAAGGTTTAGGCTTAAAGTTCGGAAAGGGTTTTTCCACTGTGAGATTGGTAAGCTATGGAACTGTCTTCCAGTGGACGTTGTTATTGCAGGTTCATTGGTCAGTTTAAAAAAAAAGCTGGATGAATTCCTGCAAACAAGGAATTCAGACTTTCCAGAATCTGATTTGGTTAATGTAAAGCAAGTATTAAAAAATTGACCAATCAGAAACGGATTATGATTTCTGCAAACCTATATAAAGAGGAGCTTTCCCGCGCGGAACTCAGATGCCATCGCAGTAGATGGCTGAAGAAAGAACGGCTGGCAACATCGGCTCCCGCTAGGCCGGCGGTGCCACGGGCTCACTGCGGCCGCAGTGAGCCTGCCTAGCACGGCGACCTGAGTGGGGTTGGTTTCGCCAGCCCGAAGACGTCGCGTCGGATTCAAGACGCCGGCAACATCGGCCTCGTTGACGGTCGCCGGCGCACCCGCCGGGGTACCCCTGGCGGCCGCCGGGTACCTCCGGGGGTCGGCGGCCCCAGCGGAGCTGGTCGCCGGGACTGGAAGAAAGAGACGCCGGCCCAGGCTCTTTTAAAGCCGCACTGGGGGTCCCGGTTTGAGCTGCGGGACCCCCGCCAAAGGCACTTGTCAGTGCCGCAAGGGCCCTTATAAGGGCCGGGGAGGGGGGTCCCGGTTCGAGCTGCGGGACCCCCTAACCCCAAAAGACCCTTCTCAGGGACCCGCTGGAGGGAGCCTCCACCCCTCCCAGCGCTCCTCCCTCTTCCCCTCCCCGGGAGCGGGCCGGGGAGGGGTGCGGCGCGGTGTGGGTTCGCAACCAGCTCTGCAGCCCCTTCCCGCAGCCCCTCCTCCTAGCCTCCCGTTCCGAGATTGCCGGCGAGCGGGGAACGGTTTGGGAGGGGCTGCTGGGAAGCGGCGCAGCGGGTGTGTCGCGCGCCGCCGCGGGGGGTGGGGGGTGGGCGGGGTTGGCGTATCCCCGCCCCCCCTGGAGAGACGTTCGGGAAGGGTTTTAAGTCCTTCCCGCGGCAATACTATACTATATCGCGCCGAGAGGGGCTTAAAATTACCCGCAGCACATCGCGGGCCCCGACTGTAAATACGGCGATAGCTTCTATTTTCGCGGCCGCAATGTGCGGCGGTAATTTTTTGGCGCTATTATCGTTGCTTTATAAATATGCCCCTTGGTGGGTTTTTTTGCCTTCCTCTGGATCAACAGTTAGGCAGGAAAGGAGGATATTGCTAGATGGGTTGGACTGGATGGACATATGTCTTTTTTCAACCTCAAATACTATACTATACTATACTATTGCATTTGTCTTTCCAGTTTTGGACTTTGTGTGTACAAACCCAGTCAAAAGTCAGTTGTGGTGGTGGTAATAAGTCTGTTGTACTAATACAATGCAGAGATCATAAAGACATCTATCTCGTAAAAAAGTAACAATGCAGAAGGAAAATCCATTGTATCTAGATAGAAAACCCATATTAGTATTACCTTGAAATGATACATTTTTATAAGCATACAGTATACGCATGTAACCAGTGTATCCTCTGAACTGTGTAGCAAAGGCTACACAACAAAATGCATAAAAAATGTAATTTAAAGCATTTTTGCAATGTGATTTTATGCACCTGCAGTAGCCTTTTTTGTGTTTTTATGCATTTTGTGCATTTTAATACAGTGCATTCAAGTGTGTTTTTGGGTTAAATGCCATTAAAAAAAAACTTATAAAACAGTGCGTTTTTGTGCATTGTGCGTTTTTATGCATATAGACTTTAATTGGGTGCATTAGTGCAATAAACTGTGTACAATGCAGAATGTCCTCCAGGGGGATCTTTATAGGAGAATCGCAATGAGGAAAGCAAGGACACACCAGTGGGAAAGCATTTATGTTAATCTAAACACAGCTAGCATCATATGAAACTTTTTGTGCTTAAAGTGCCACTATGGTCTCCGAACAAGTTAGGGTTTATTAACAGCCTGCAGTCTTTAATTTAAAATGAGCCCTGGATCGTATCTCACTAATTTTACCTAGAGATGTGGTTTAGGGTCCATTTTGAAGGTATAACAGAATGCTTTTTATATAACCCTAACATGTATAGAAAAATTGGACACCCCAGTTACCCTTTAAGTATATTTTCAAAATGCAACATCTGAACTCATTCAATACACTAAAAGGAATACATTGTGTTGTTGGCTTCATGTTGCCATATTTCAAATAATAGCAAAATAGAACTTAATGGAGCTAATTTAATAAGAGGTGAAAACCACTTCTTTGCTCTAAATCTGCAGGAATCCAATTAGATTTTACATTCTTTAATGGTCTGCCACAGTTAGAAAACATATGATAATATCCCACTGGTTACTGCAGATAATAAACACAGGCAAACTTTTGTACCTTTATTAAATAAATCCTATTGTCTTTTACTCAGCACATTAAGAGACAACATTATTTGCATGCAATCTGTACAGAGTGCCTTTTGAGCTAATGCATATGTATTCTGTACTATATTATTCAACCTTTCCTCTGTAAACCCTTTCGGTGCCAAGTATGTATCTGGTATGACTAGGTAGCCTATCTGGCCAAATACCTACCAGATACGTACTTGCGGGATCAGAGGGCACAGTCTAAGTGCCCCTCTACTTCCCTCAATCCCTTATCAGTTGGGTATTGCAAGTTTTAAGCCCTTGAAAGCCATAACCACATAGGAGAAGCCAGTGCCACGTGGATTTGCAGAGGAGTGCAGTAAGGGAGCCCCCAGTGTCGTCCAAGGACTTCCTGTCCATTCAGACAGCAGTTCATAGCAAGATGTCATAAACGGACCACTTGCTATAGTATTTGTGAATGGAACTTAGAGATTTATTCACAAATAGAATTTGTGTGAGCAAAGACTTAGAAAACAAATCTGATCACCTAAGTATTGATTTGTGAAAATGAAGAAAAAATATCAGTTCCTGTGAAGTGATTTTTTTAATGGAATTTCACTTCCCATATTCCAAGTTTGTCGTCATTTCCAAAGGTGATCTGGTCATCTTCTTTGGAAATAGTAAAAGTGAAATGAAACTCTCACACATAAAAAAAGTGATACACACTTTCTCCCACCATAATTAGCGACACAATTTTAATTATCCAAGCTGGTCAAAGTAAACACAGATTAGTAGTTCACCATTTTCAATGTAAGCTAAGTCCCAATTTTACACATGCAAGAAATGTTGGCGAATACTGTTTCATTTAGAACTACTCCAGTGATATGTGTCAATTATTTTCATTAGATTTCCCCATTGCTGAACACAGACTACTTGTGTATACGCACATAATCTGACATTTTTTAGACCCAGTTCTGTAAATAGAACTTTTTGCAATCAATCAATTACATTTTCTGATTATGCTTCATTGACCTGTGTAAGGAATTCTACACGTACTAATTCAAGGATGGTTGTGCTAAATAACTGACATTGGTACATAGTTTATTCAGCGCATTCCAGAGCTAAAGAGATTTTTGCCTGAAGTGTGCACCAAAATGTATACATTGGCTTCCCTTTGAGTTTGTTTGATGGAATTGTCTGTGTGTGTATTGATGCAAGTGGAATGCTGTTTTCTTTGGGACATCACATGTGGGAGATCAATATTCACTGGGCTTTTTTATTTGTACCAGGGGTTTGAATCTTCTTCACAATTTTTTTCAGAAAATCTGCAAAAAGTGCAAAAGTCGACAAAGAACCGTGTTTAGAATTCTGCATGTATGAATGATCTGCACCATAATGTAGGTAAAAGTGTGTAGGTTCTAAAAATATACAGTGTGTTGGGTTGTTTCTAAGGTAAAGCCTTTTTACCCTGAGAAAATGCATGCTAACCCTTACAGCAAAGACTAGTTGGTGACCATTCTATGTATGCACCAATGCATGTAGTTTATCCTTTCATGCAGGACACTTAGGAGATTGATATTTAGTTGTTATTTTTACATGTCATGGAGATGAAGGTATGATTTTTTAACTTTAAATATTTTTTCCTTAATTTTTTCAGAAAATCTGCTAAAAGCAAGGTGGCTCAGCATACACATAGGGATTTAGCGAAGAAATACCTTTAATTGGCTATATTACATATAGCCGACGTTTTGGCCCAGTGTTCCAGGCCAAGTGCAAAAGCAAACATAAAGTGCTTTCAATATTTATAAACTGCTAAGTGCATAATTTCCTGTGGCATCATCGTAAAACCACTCCAATTAATCAGGAGTAAAGAAATAACTAAACCCTGTTCCCACAGAGATATGCATATATAGTAAAATATTGTGAATAAAAAGTTAAAATCTTGGATATTTGTCTCCGTATATGTGTGTGTGTGTAACAAATATTTTTGTATATATATTGGCATTTATATTAATGCTCTTTACTACTGTATATTTTATGAACTATGGACTGAGATATTATTACAATATTCATTAAAAAAACACACCAGAATTATGAAAGGTAAAAAAAAAGCCTTCTGGACTCCAAGTGACAATCGGAAATATTTATATTTATCAATATTTATAATGCAGCATTACTTGTTTTTGGAAAGTCATCCAGCTTTCTTTTTTTTTTTTAAACTACCCAATGAACCTGTCATCACCACGTCCAGTTTTACTGTTCTTACAGTCTTTTTCTTTTCTTCAAGTCTTAAGGGATGTCCGCGTGACATGTTCTATTGGACACAGGTTGAATAGGTTAAATAGGTTGATTACACTCTTATTATGATTACACTCTTATTACAATGTTACAATCTAATTATACGGATAACTTTTTTTTTTTTTTTTTAAAGGTTTGCAAAGGTATAAAAATGGCCTTAACAAAATGACGCACCCAGGGAAGTGGAAGAATTGAAAAGCACTTGCAGGAATCCTTGCTTGTGTTTAACAGATCCTAGTGTGAGTTTGATGAATACTACTGTTCACAGATCACAGTGTGAGTATGATGAATTGAAGCTTTCAGTCTCAAGAACTCCTTCAGTTGTTGAAGGTGAATTCTACTTTGCTCTGTATGTATGAGATGACCTTTCCTTTATATGGAAAGTGTTCTTTGCAGCAACCTTGAATATATTTTTGTACGCAGTTATTATATACCACTGTAGATATGACCAATCCAGAAAAGAAACAAAATAGCTTTTTATCAAAGAAACAAACATAAAAGCATAAATACAGTGCATGTACTGTTTATACCATAAAAATTATATGTGGGTTCATATTACATAGTATCTATAAAGATAAAGGCAAGGTAACTTAAAGGAGCATTAAATCCTGCCACAGAACATAAAAGAGCAGAGCTTTTTTTTTTAAAACAAAAGATATTTTACAGACTAATGCTATAAAATAAAAAATTCCCAAATAATACAAGAAATAAGGAAAAATTGTTCATCCCAGAAAAGAGGAAGAAGACGTGCAAGGTTAGTCCTTTATGTTTTTGTTGCCAATGTATGTGTCTAGAGCCTCTGGCATTATAGAATCCATCAATTCATATCTATCTCTAATATGATGGCTCTATACCTTCAGAGCTCTATTGGATGTTATGCCAGCGGTCTGTGCTTTTAAAATGCTAACTCCTGCTTTTCGCTACTTTTCAGAGATTGTACACTTTTTTTGTTCTAGCTTTCTGCAATTTGACAATTAGAAAAAAGAAGGGGAGAATCTACTATAACTAACATTGAATGTGTTTATAACCGAAAACTGAAGATTTTCTGCATCATCTGCATGCCTTAACGCTCGTACACACGTCCGATGTGTGCACCGAGCCACGACCCCCAATGCAGAAACATTCCTGTGGCGAACGGGCGAGAAACGCGCATGTGTATTCGTTCAGTCGGGGGTCGTTTGTGAATGCATTCACACCGGGGGTCGTGGCTCAGTGCCAAATTGGACGGGTGTGCGATCCTTTCTAAAGAAGAAATACTTTACATCACTGTAATGGTTAAACAATCACATACAAATAAACAATCATTGTTGGCTTTAACAACTTATTAATTTTCTCCTATTCCCTTGAAAAAAGAACGAAGGAAGGCAGAAAATTGCATTTCATACTACAAACATCCTTTTTATTAAACATACACAAGTAATATAGTTTGCTATGTGAATTGAATTAACTTTAGTGCACACAGAAAAGGTTGTTCAATTACCAAAACTTTTCAAGTCCAAGTTCTAAATCATTACATGACAAAACAGTTTGTTCCTAATTACAACCTCAAAAATGAAATTAGTATTTGAAGTAGAAAAATGAATGCACACACTATAAATACCAAGTGCCTTTAAAATGTTAGCTGAAAAGTTTACCCTGTGAAAACGCCAGCACATTTTCCATGGCTTATATAACTATCAAATTTCACATGAAAATAAACACTACTCCCTTACGCCATGATTTATTCCATTTTGTGGAAATCATTTCTCCACAATATTGGTGCATATTGACAATACATTGAAATAAAGCTATATGGGCCATCAAAATAAACTATTGAATTCTTTTTGTGTGTATGGACGACGCTGAGGACCTTTTGCAGCTGTACAAACACTGCTAAAAGGGAAAAGGGGGGGAGAAACATATTTATACATCGCCAAGGTAATGAGAAAATCCAACCTGCTCCTAATCTAATATTAAATGAAGGACGAATATGCAGCTTTATAAATACTGTAGGGAACTATCCTCAGAGTAATATTTTCCAGTGTAACAGAGCAATGAATAAATATTCTGTGCATTGAAAAGTAATATTTATCTATAAATAATTCAAATAGTAAGAATATATAGCCCAAAGGGATTCCTATTCATTCAGTATGTAGCTAAAAGTAATCTAATCAATCTAAATCTAAAGTACCTCCTGATGTTCCAGCTGCACTTCAAAAACCACATGGCCGAAAACTGCCCCTCTGCTTGGCACTACATTCAATTCAACATTCAATTTGGATCCAATGTCAGATTGATGGAACATGGAGTCAGTTTAGTCTAATGTATTTAAAAAAAAATAGCTAGGAATTTAACAGCAAGAAGTTGAACAGGGCTATGCAATATTATAAAATCGCTATGCTCACCACATTTGTGAAATACGCTAGATGGTAAGCATTGCATTGTAAATTTATTTAATGTGAAATTTAGCTCTAAATTGTTGCACAAAACAAAAAAAAAGTTCAACGTATTGTCCTGGTTGCACTGTGCTGTTTCCCCCAAATTTTGCATTACAGACACTGCACATTTAGCACAAAACCCCTGCTAATTAGAGATGGACTAAAACTCGAACCCGAGTCCAAATCGGATTTTACGAACTCAAATTTTCAAACTTTTTGGATTCCGGAATTTAGATGAATTTTTGAGAAACATCGAAATCTCTAGGATTTTATCAAATGACAGCTCTTTCTTGCAGTGCCAACCCCCTGGATTACCTTGTGAAGTGTTGCCCCGCTTTCCCCTATATGATGCAAATATGATGAAAATTGCAAAAATAAAGATTGAAGGAGAAGTAAATACATTTCTTTTAAAGAAAAAAGAGCAGTATTTTTTCATCCTAATGAAGTTATCCTGCCCATTAAGCATTTTGCCTGTGTATAAATAAATGATTTCAAAACACTGACTTCCTGTTTGCAGGACCCCTAACAGAAACCATTATGATCCAGCCCAGCATGATAAACAGATGAGCGGTCTCCTTTGAACAGGTGAGATCCCAAGAATCTGTGTGTCCCTCTTACGATAGTGATGCTCTACTGGGGTATGCTACCATTTTCCAGGGGCCTAGCCTCCCGCTTGGAGTCCATCAGTGTTCACAGGGGATACACTCCTGCAGTTTTGGTCTCATGAACATCTAGTGGAACACGAGAGTGCTCCATGGGTTTGCCTTTTTTCAGCAGGGTGTGTTACCTATTTACCATCTGTATACCATCCTCCCCCTAGTGACTGTGACAAGGAAGCAGTGAATGTTTCCAGCAGAGGTGCAGCTTCCTTCTAGCCTAGATCACAGACAGCTCATCCCCTGGATATTCCAAGCTCTATGATACCAGATGATGAGCTGTCTGTAATCTAGACTAGAAGGAAGCTGCATGCCTGCTGGAAATATTCACTAGGGGGAGGAGGGCATGAACTTTTACTCCTTGTAAATGTTTTGAGCCTAATAAACAGTTTATAAAAAGTGGCTTTCCTCTTCACCCAAACGCAGCCATAGACATGAGATTTAGTCCCTCCCCCTAGTAGGTAGGACTAATGCACTAAGCTTAAAAGCCCCTCCTCCCTAGTAATCCCCAGTGTTTGTGGCGTACAAAACCAGTGCAAAGCCCATTTTGTTGTTTTTCTGCTCAGCCCTGAGGGCTGAAATATCTTCTCGGGAGATCTGATTTGCGCTAGGGGACTTAAGTCTCAGCTTCAGCCCCTCCTTACCTTCCAGGAGGCAATCCGCTATGTTGGAGGAGGCTGATTATGGCTTATCCTGGGTGCCTTTCTTCTTGTTTAGACAGCTACCGGTCCACAGCAAGTATGCGCTAACCAGGCACTTCCAGGTTGCGCAATGACGTCATCATGTTGCGTTGCAGCGTGATGACGTAGTACGCCTAACCTGGAACACTTATTTCAGGACCGGCTTTCTGGCGTGCTATGCCGCATTTGCAGATATCACACACAAAAATTTAAATATCTTCAAAACTATGCAAAATAAACAATGGAAATAAATTGCAAAAACTCTCAGGAGAGTTGCTATCAATTTACCTAAAGTCATTTTTGGACCACAGTTCCTCTTTAATATATGTATGTCTATTTTTTTCCTCTCAAGGTATCCTCCTTGCCGCTCCACTTTAGCTGCCTGTTAAGTTTGCTGCGATCAACTAGTTCTGATCCTAGCCAGACATAATTAAAATTCTACAAATGGTGAATTGTTTCCTCTCTTCCATATGTCTGCCCCTGATGCACCCAAATATCTCCAGGAGACCTTTAAAGACAGTAGCCAGACGCCTAAATGTAAAGCTACCTCTAAGTCACGGTTCTGTCCAGGGTGTGACTGCCAAGGTAACATCCATCTAAGATGTGTGTAGCATGTACGCATCCTTTAAAGAGGCCATGTCCTCTTTTCAGTCAATGCAGGCTGGGAGACCTAATTTATCAATGGTGCAGTCTGTAAGCCTTAACGCCATACAGGAAGATAGAGATGGAAGAACCCCAAGTTCCGTTGGTAAGTAAAGATTCCCAGGAATCTAATACATCCTTGGAGGAAGCAGAGGATGAAGATTTTTTTCAAAGTACAGAATTAGAACCATTTCTAAGGTCTGTTTGTGAAACCCTGGATTTAGAGGATTCCTTGGAACCTCCAAGAAAGATTTCACGTCTTTTTTAAGGAGCGGTAAAAAAAAGTTTACAGATCCCAGTACATGAGACTATCAAGGAGGCTATAAAGGGAGAGTGTTAATATCCTGATCGCAAATTCGTTTTTGCCTAAAAGATTCTTCAGTGTGTTTCCTTTTGATCCTTTAGAGATAGCTATGTGGGAAAACCCAACTAAATTGGACACTCCTGTGGCTTTAACAGAGAAATGCACCACTATATCCTTGGAGGATAGTTCCTCGCTTAGAGATCCTATGGATCGGAAGGCAGAGCCAGTATTAAGAAAAAGCTTCATGGCATCAGGGGCAGCCATGAGAGCTTCGATGGCTGCAGCATCAGTAGCTAAAGTGCTATGTATTTGGCTATCAGATTTGGAGAATACACTAAAGACGGCAGCTGTGTAAGAACAGGTTATGAAAGATCTTCCTTTTCTTCATAAAGCCTTGGATTACCTCTGTGATGCTGCATTACCTTTACTGAAATTATCAGCAAGATCAGCAGCCTATTCTTCCGTTAGCCTCCAGAAAATGTTTGGAAGGTGAGTGAGTCTTCGGTCAAAATTAGATTCTCTAGTTTCCAAGAAGAGTGAAGAGTGAATTCTTGCTCTCCCTCAGGAAAGGAAGATGTTTCGCAAAACTTTTCGAGCCTTCAGAGCCTACTACAGAGGTAGAGGTTTCAAACCATTCAGGGACAGACAATCTAGTTTCTCAAGATTCAGACCTAGTTATTCTAGGGCACTTCAAATCAATGATGCCAGGCCTGTGGGGGTCGTCTTTCACATTTTTTCCCCTTTTGGGAAAATATAACAGACAGATGGGTCTTAGAAACAATTCATCTAGGATACTCTATAGAATTTTTACAAGATCCCCCCAATCGATTTGTTACATATCCATGGCCCCAGGCACCAAAAAGACAATTGGCTATGCTCCAAGTCATTGAAGAATTTTTAACAAAGAAAGTCATTATCCATGTACCAGAAGACGAAAGGGGGTTAGGAGTGTACTCTCCAATTTTCTTAATTCCAAAGCATTCAGAAAAATTCTGAACTATAATAGATCTGAAATATCTAAATCACTACATCAAGAAGCAGCATTTCAAGATGGAATTTATAAGGTCCACCTTAAACACTATACTCCCAGGAGATTTCTTGACAACCTTAGACATCCAATATACTTACATTCACATACCAATCAGGCCTTGTCACCAAAAGTTCCTAAGAGTAGCCGTCCGACAGGAACACCAATTAAAGCACTTCCATTTTGCAGTATTACCCTTTGGAATCTCTTCAGAGATCCTATTATAGAATATATCTAACACCATACCAGTTCTGGAGAAGCTAGAATGGCTCATAAATCACAAAAAATCCTCTCTAATTCTATTCCAACAGTAAAATTTCTTGGGTTTACTTCTCGACACAATCCTGAACAGGATACTCCTATCTCAAGAAAAAAATTGCAAAATTATTACAGTGGTAAAAAAACTCAAATTGGCTTCTCTCGTTATCCTAAGATATAAACTAGAAGTTCTAGGACTGTTTGCTGCCACCATAGAAGGAATACCTTGGCCCAGGGCACATATGAGGGACCTTCAAGTTTTTTCTTGAACACATGAAACAGAGATCCAAACTCTCTAGTATCCATACCCCTTCCAGTAAAAAGGTCCTTAAATTGGTGGCTTCAGCCTATTCACCTATCCCAGGGAAAACCATTTTATCTTACTACAGATGCCAGCTCTTGGGGGTGGGAAGCTCACTGCCTAGGAGACTCTATTCAGGGAAGATGGTCCCGGAAGAAGCCAGGGCCTCTGACATCTTCAGAGGATTAAAGGCAATCCTCAACGCTCTACATTATTTCAGACCAGTCCTCTCAAGACGGGTGATTCTAATACAAACAGACAACGCAACAGCATATGTAAATCACCAGGCGGAAACCCACAGCCAATTGCTTCTAAAGCTATCCCAATCCATATTTCTTTGGGCATAAAGAAATATACAACATTTATCCACCACATATATCAGAGGAGTAGACAACGTTTGGGCAGACCATTTGAGTTGCAATCCTATCGACCCAAACGAATGGGAACTAAACCAAGAGGTATTCAATCAAATATGTGCAAGGTGGAGTTCACCAAGCATGGATCTCATGGCATCAAACAAAAACAAAAAGATGAAAAAATATTTCTCCCTTGCATAAGACCCCAAGGCAGCAGGCAGGGATGCATTGACTATGACCTGGGATTTTCATCTAGCTTATATCTTCCCCCCATTCCAGATGTTACCCAGAGTATTCAAGAAGATCTGTCAAGATCAGAGTCATGTCATTCTCATAGCCCCAGACTGGTCACGGAGGACTTGGTATGCAGATCTGATTCATCTAGCACGTACAGATCCATGGCCGCTTCCTCTTCAAAACAATCTGCTATCCCAAGGACCAGTTCTATATCCAGACCTACAAGATTTAAGGTTGAAGGCTTGGTTACTGAAAAGGAAGATAATGGAAAGCCTAGGTTTTTAAGATTCTGTTATAGAAGCTTTACTGAAAAGTCATAAATCTACATCTTCGGCAATATATCAAAGAATATGGACTAAATTTGAGAAATGGTGTAAGCAGAAGAAAGTTTCTGCCTTTTCGGTATCTCTACCTATTGTTTTAGATTTCTTGGTAGAAGGCCTAGAGAAAGGTTTTGCAGTTAGTACCTTAAAAGTTCAAATTTCTGCCTAAGTGTATTCCTTAATTGTAACCTGGCAGAGGAAAATCATATAAGAAGATTATTCAAAGCAGCTACAAACATAAAACCAAGAACTAACACTAACTTTCTAAGATGGGATCTAACTATGGTGATAACACAACTAAACAAGGATCCCTTTGAACCTCTTAGCAAAATTCCAATTTCTGTACTAACATTAAAAACAACGTTCCTAACAGCTTTAGTGATGGCTAGAAGAGTAAGTGAGATTCAGGCACTCTCCTGCACAGAACTTTAGACCCATTTTTTGTGCCTAAAGTAGAAACATAATTTTATATAAGTCATGACATATTTCTGCCAGCCGTGACACAAGATTCCCTACAATGAATTCCTAAATCATGTGGATGTTAAAAGATGTGTTCTGATCTAACTTAACAGACTACAATCTTTTAGACAATCTGACTCTCTTTTGATCCTCTTCTCTGGAACAAGGAAAGGTCAAAGTCCACTATTGCAAGATGGTTAAAGCAAGCTATCTTTGCAGCCTGCAAATCAGCTGATACTCCGCCACCTCAGCATATTAAAGCTCTACAAGGGCAGTATCCACCTCATTGGCAGTCAAGGCAAGGGCAACTCCGTAACAGATTTGTAGAGCCGCTACCCGAGTCTCAATCAACATATTTGTGAGGCATTATAAACTAGACGTTTGGAATGGTGGAACTATTTTTTACTGTTTTGGTCAGCAACACTGGGGATTACTAAGGAAGAGGGGTTTTTAAGCTTAGTGCATTGGTCCTAACTACTAGGGGGAGGGACTAAATCTCATGTTTACGGCTGTGATTCGAGGAAAAGGAATTTACGTAAGTTTCTCCTTTTTTCACCTTCTAACTTTAAAAGTCATGACCACCCCCAAACTAAAATGTAACCTTAAACTAAACACCCCCCCAAAATCTAAACCCAGCTAGGTTAAAAAAATATGCCTTTTCAAGTGGTAGCGGCGTTAGTGATTGGCTGAGGCATTGGCAATCACTGACGCTGCTGTGAATGGAAAAGTAACACAGCAGCAGAGACATGAGATACCTTGTCCTGGTAAGTATATTTAGGAGACACTAAGACATTTTTACCTAGTGAGGTTTTGGTGGGTGTTTAGTTCAATTTTAGTTTAAAGGTAGAACCACTTTATTAAGTACAAACTACATGTTTCAAACCTGAGACTTTTGGCCCAAAGGCTAAAAGTCAAGCCTATGTTCACAAACAAATAAAGGAGTTTATTTTCTATCAGGTGATAAGGGTCATACATAAAAACACCCAGTAATTTAAAGCAAAATAAAATGTAAATATTATACAGGCAAACACACATTACTTTGCCCTAAAACATTCTAAACGGTAATTATAAGGAGGACTAAAAGGGGGCCAATACACACACCAGTCCTGATTGTACGATTGTTCGATCATTATGTGTCCAATAAAAATTATTCTTTGGTCCAATATGACAAAAAAAACAGACGACCAGCAGTTCAAGAACCAACAATCATACAATAGAAAAATCAGAGAAACGGGATCTGTGCATGTATGGGCCCTATTAGTTATATTTTCTTAGTTTCAGTTAAACTTCAAAAGGAAACTTTTCCAGATTTAAAATAATACATTATAAATATGATTTTCACTTAATGTTCTGGTGCATCATTGCAGCATTAAAAATTAAACTGCCATCACTATGCATTTTTGTCAGCTCTTGCATTCCTTAAGAGTTTATACATAATGAACATAATTGCATTAAAATGAGAATGAAGATGAAGGACTGTTGAAAAGAACATGATTGCTCTAAATACATTTAAAGCAAATCACACCTGAATTTAGAAGGGAAGATGATAAAGAAAAAGACAATAAAGAAGTCATCTGGTGCTATAAAACTCATTTGCTATTCTACCTCCTTTTATTATATAAAGATTACATAAAGTCATAATGTACAGTCTTGTGTCAAACTGTCATCCTGGTATATCTTTAATAAGAGATTAGAATTCTGACAATGCAATATAAACGGATACCTTTCATGAAGCTGTTTTAACTTTCTACTGAAAGTTTATGTACTATAAGCCAAAAATTAAAAGGAAAATAAAGCAGCTTGGCTATTCTAACATATTTTCTATGCTGTACTGCATTCTTAGATTCCGTACTTATAAGACGAGCCTCTGTACAAGGGTGTAGAATATTCCATGACAAGCTGGCAGATGTGGGAAGTTCAATCATTATTTCATTGTGAACTATAATTCTTCCAAACATGACTGTCCCCTATTTCTTTGCATTTCCATTTTTAAGTACCTTACACTTTAGCTGTCATTCAAGCGTCTTATTAAAATAAACCCTTTTCTTGTTTGCAGTTCAACTGTAACTGGAATGGTGACAGTAGGTATGTGTGACCTGTATGGTGCAAAATTCCCTCTCCAAGTCTAATAAGGGTTAAAAGAAGAAGGATGATACTGAGCCTTAGCAAAATAAGTACTGGATTGAAGGCAAGCAGTAACACACACCTCAAAGTAAATGCTGTGTACGTGTAATTATAGATGCATGGGAGATTTTTTTTCAGTATACTGTACATAACCATTGTTTAATTGCAATAAGTACAACCCTGCTAATTACATTTATTAGGTGTATCCCTCCAAGACCAAAGGATCTGGCAACCCAGTTGGGACCTTTTTCCTTAAAGGGAAAGTTCAGTGGAAAATATAATTATTTTAAACATTCTTAGTTTATATTATTCATACCTAGTTATTCTACATGTTCTCTTCCATTTTCAAAAATCAGTTGAATTTATACCCCTTGCTATTCCCTGCTGGTGACATTAGTGAGCTGACATTTTAGGTTCTGTAACCGTCCTCCTTCTTCCCAGAATGCACACCACCTTGGACTGTAACTAACAGTAATTTCTTCTGACTGGCTGTTGGATGGGTCCATCATGCTCAGATCTCTACTGATTAACTAAATCAACACAGGCGCTGGGTCAAGGGCAAAACTATAACAGTCTCTATTAGGTGTCCTGCAAACAGGATGTCAGTATTTTGGAAGCATTTATTTTTACACAGGCAAAACGTTAAATGGTCATTTGGATGGAAAAATACTGCTTTTTTTTTAAAAGTATATATATATTTACAATGAACTTCCCCTTTAAGACAAAAACTCATACATAATCTAAATCTGAAAGTACGGTAAGGCTATTAATTACCTTAGAAGAAATGTCCTAAAAATTTGCCAGGGCATGTTATACCCTTTAACATGCCCCCTTTAATAGTTACACAGAAACAATATACTGCAGAGCTGCAGGGGAGGGTAATGCAATTAATCTGATCTCAGCACAGCTCTATTCAATGCATTTCTTAAAAGTGTACCTATCTGAATGTGAATGATAGGATGATATGCATATGCTCATACATTTTAATCAGGCACAACCTCTCCAGTTTTAGTGTGTCTGGTCTGAAAACTGCTGCCTTCCACCCATTTTGGGTTTTTGTAAAGTTAAAGGACAATTATACCCGCCTCCCCCTCATTCCTTTCCCCCCACTCCTGCAAAGTATCCAGGGTGAGGACCTAAAACGCTAAATCCTCACCTCTGGGTACTTTACAAAAGCCCTGCACTACTTACTTGTAATCTCCCTCGTCGCTCAGGTCTGATCCTCCCCACTGGCACTTTGAGTAACAGGTCGCAAGGAGGCGTGTCTTCCCATTGGCTGCCTCCCAGACTGTCACTGACAGTGCCAGTGGGGAGGATGGGACCGGAGCGACGAGGGAGATTACAAGTAGTGCAGGACTTTTGTAAAGTACCCAGAGGTGAGGACTTAGCGTTTTAGGTCCTCACCCTAGGTACTTTGCAGGAATGGATCGAGGAAATGGTAAGTATAATTGTCCTTTAAGTAGTGGTTCATACATATGAAACCATACGAACAGAAGAGCAGATCACCTAAGCTCCACATTTTTGTAACATTCCAATCCAGCACATGAAGTACAGAGGCTATCTTTAGCATCCAGTGCACAATCTAGTATTAAGAGACTGGTTTCTATGTGAGGGAATACAACAGAAAAAATATCTTAAATCTGTATACAATTGACAGCAAAAAAAAAAATAAAAAATTAGGGTAAAGAAGATTTTGAACGTAACAGAACAATATAAAATTATTGAACAAAATGGTGTCCTTTTAGACTATGCACAGTCGTCTGCAGTTGCTTAAAGTCTATCTCCACCCCAAAAGAAAACATTTGTATAAGGTAAGGCAACCCCACCCACCATAAAGGCTATGTTTAAAAAACCTTGATCAGTCCCTAAATGTGCTTACCAGCCTTCGTACCCTTGTTCACGGACTCTGCTGCTTCCATGCACAGAACAGCAGATGGGTTGGGGGGTGCCTTACCTTATAAAGTTTTTAATTCTTAAATAGAATAATCTTGCCACTGAGGGATTCAGAGTAAGGGAGGGGGGGGGAGAGAGCTCCACTGCGCATGGCAGAATCCTCTCAGAGGACCAGGAAGTGGCAGATACGGATTACACACAGAAAGGCTCCTACTTTTCATTTTTCTGGACTTTCATCAGGCCATGCAGGACAACTATAAGGATCAAAAGCGAAAAGGTAGGGATCATTTAACACTACACCGTAGGGCAATTTTTAGTTGGGGGGTGGACATGCCCTTTAAGTAACCTATATGTTGTTTCATCAAATAATTATGATGTGCAGTATTTATTGTAATAAATTACAATAAATGCTGTATTAAATGATTTTAGTTATTTCATATATATAAGTGCAAAAAGCAGTGGCGAATTTAGGTTTACTAAAAAAAAAAAATACCAAGTCCTTAAATATGAGAAATATTCATTTATTTTGTGACATGAATAGATTATCGGAATTCATTTTGAATATGTTTGTTTTTACATTTTCAAAAATAAAATAAAAATACAACTTATGGTTTGGCAGGGGAAAAAAACTGGTTTAAGTGGCAAATCATTTATGCTAGTCACCAGTTTTTAATATTTTTATTTATATTTAACTGTAAAATAAGGGTAGCAGAATTTGGTCTATAGTCCTATATTTTTCCAATGGTTATGGAACTCCCAGGTGATATATATAAATACATATATAAGGTGTTAATTGATTTGACCAGAAAGAGGTCTGAAACAAAGTAATAACTTATTTTGCAGGTAATTTGTTTAAAACAAAGATCATAAAGAACATAAAGAGACATTTGGGAAAAAAAATAGCATTTTACCAGTGGAACTGTATAAAGGGCAATAACACTCACCCACCCCCATTTAAGTATCCAGGATGAGGATCTAAACTGGTAGGCCTGATCCAGCCCCATCCCCTGCTTGTGCCACTTTGGCCAGCCCTTAAATAACTTAAAAGAATATTACTATTTCCAAAGGCAGGATTCGGGCTGCTTCCATTTTTCATCCATCAATGAAGAGAAATTAAACGGCCTGAAAAACTCTAAGCGGTGACTAAAAAAAGAGAAAAAAGTAGGTGGAATATACATTTGTGTACAAATAGAATTTTGCATTATTTTATAATATTATTACAACATGATTATTTTACAAACCTATGGCTAGCTTAGACAACAACAAAGTAATACATCTTGCCAAGCTGAGATCAGGTGATGCAGTAAGGGACTTTATACAACTAAAGCTGTCTACAATGCATCAATATTATCTCTTAAACATTTGAACCCAGTTGGCACGTCGTATGGAAGTAGTTTCTTCCAATGATCAGGCTTATTAGAACATTTCTGGGAGATACTACATGCCAATAAAGAAACCTGCACCACCTTTAAGTATTGCTGTATACTTGACCTGAGTCTATCTGTATAACGCATTGTGGCTTTACATACCCGTGTAAATTTCCATTAGACTCTTCCATAGTAGTCTCCCATATATTCTTTATTACAATTTGTCTATGAATATCCATGAATGTTTTTGGTTTTCCAGGTAATTGTACATTGAATAATTTTAGGTTACAGGTATAACTAGTGGTCTAAGATGTAAATAACATAATCCAGTCACCATGTGCATTGAAAAGGAAGGAGTCCATTAACATATGATTACCATTGCATGTAATCTCTTGGCAATACACAGTGGATATCTTCCATACATTTTTTATCAATCAGTCTTTCCTCATTTTTATATATTTATTTATTTTTTGCAGCTCTTTGCCATCGATATGCCATCCATATGCCCCTTACCCAGCCCTCAGTGCAACTTCCTATGTTCTACCATGCTCTTTTGACTTCTTTAACCCTGCCACTCTGTGTCCTTACATATTTTATTATACTAATTGTACATTTTCCAATGCTACCATCTTTCTTTGGTGTAACTGTATGCCACAATGGTATGTTTAAAAAATGTTTACATCCAACCACTACAAGCATTTGTAAAATGCTCTTTTCTGTAATGTTTATGCATCAAAACTGCTAAATAAAATATTAGAAATGACACATTATAAGCTTCAGGATTATTTAGCAGACAGGAATTTGTCTCTGTATGCATAGAAGGTGTTTTCCCTGCCTATATCAGACATAGCGACTACCTCTGTAGGTCCAGCACTCCAGTTTCTCTCTTTGCAAATTATTTTTGTGCTTGTAAGGGCAATAAATGTTTTCTTATGGGTGTAAAATAGTAGACCTGATTTCACAAAATGGGTTACATTTTAATACAAAAAACTATAAGCCTGAAGTTAATTTCTCCAGTGAAATATAAAATTCGATTTGGCTTTTTGCCTTCCATTCTAGTATAAAATGTAGCGAAAATTAGCACAATACATCATTACACAATAAGAGTTTTTTCCTATCTTAAAAACGTAATGAAGGTCAGATCTAGCATCTAATTGGGCCACTTTAGATACCTTTGGAACATTTTTTTCTTGCAAACTAACACTTTAATATTCTTTTATGGTCTGAGCTTACAGATTTTCCAGAGGTCTCCAACAATGAAATAAAATAAATGGGCTTGGCACTGACATTTTCAAATGTAACCCTTTTACCTGTATAATATTGCCTTAAAGGAAAATAGTGTTGATGATGAATAAATCATTTCTTTCCATATGCTAAAATATACCCTTTAGCATAGCAATTTCTACAATAGCTTCCAAATTAATGCTACTGATTATGCCAATGAAGTTGGTGAAAAAAAAGCTGAATGACAATATCACCAAGCAAGGAGCGGTCTGCATCAAAATCATTGCCTAAATTTGATGAAACTCAAATAACACAATCTGTTATAAAAGTTAACACACATTAATGTTATGTTCAGATTTTTATATGGCACCCGGTGGCCACAGGTTTGACACGTAACATGACAGCCTCCTCAATGCAGGAATCAAAGTGAAGGGGGCATAAAATTAGTGGCGTGTTTAGGGGCTGGGGGGGATTCCTGGTGCCTGTAATTCCCCCCTTTCTGCTTGCTCAGTACAGTCTACTGTTCTACTTCTCCTGGTGCCAATAGATTGTTACATTGTTAATTTGTTAACTGAGAGTGAGAAGCAGCATTTATTGTTACAAAAAAAGTATTCAGTCTGCCCTTTGATTGACAGCACCTTAGAAATGTATCAACATTAACCCTGCAGCTGTCTGAGGTGATTGCTGAGCTTGGATTTACATACATTACTTACTTTGACTGGGCAAAACATTTTTTGTTGTTTGCCATACACATTATGCAAAGAATTGTTGTTGCTTTATTAGTTTAGCTGTTTAATAGTTTAATAGTTATCCATTTAATAATTATATACAAGGTAGGAGTATTACTAACTTCACTTTGGATTTTTATACTGAGATGTCCTCTGCTGTCTGAGTAAACAACGTGTCATGCAGTAGCAGAAAAGGCTTCTTCTCTGCAACTTTGGGAATGGCACACAGTCACTGGAAGAGTGATTGGGTTTTGTAAGTAAAGATAGAAGCATTACTAAAGGTATAGAGAAATTTGTGTTTAAGGTGGGCTTAAGCTGCTGTGAAAGTTACATTATAAGGGTGGACATGCCCTTTAAAGTTAGATTTCTTAATATGGAAGGTAAAACAGAAGGTAAAATTAATTTACTTTTATATAATTATAAAAAATGAGAATTAGTCATTACTATATGATAATATATGATATAATATATGGATGTACAGTATTTGGTCATGGACTTCCTACTGTGCTTGTTCCAGGGTTACCTAATCAGGAATCCCCCCTTGAAAACTCTGCGCTTGCCCCTGAAAATGTGTGTAAACAATTGGCAGTTATTGCTATGTGCTGAAGGGGTAAGTGCAGCCTTAGGAATTCTATTTGTTCTTACTACCACAATCCCCCTTTAATGAAAGGGAAGGTGGAATCTCCTGTTATTAAATACATTACTTATTTCATCTGAATATATTTTTTGTTCAGCTTTTTCTGGGCTATTAATGATGGTAAATGTAAATTAGACCATAGTTCTCCATTATAATTAAAAAAAAATGCTTCTACTATCTATGCAGAAACTGGCCATAGGTTTGAAATGAGAATGGTGTCACTAGCTGTAGAACCACTGGAAACAGGAGGGATACCAACAGGAATGCTCCCACCCCTTTCACAACTAACGAAAAATGCTGTAACATACATATTAAGTGGTTCAGGTGCCTATAGGGAATAAACCTTTGAACATGCCTGTAAATGTCACTGTTAAACTCATACTAAAATCTCAATGTACACATTTTATAGTGTTCTTTTAAAAGTGGAGTCTAGAAGGGAATTGCTATGAGGGCCGTATCAGGACATTATCAGAAAATGAATGAAAAAAAAATGACAGGTCTTATATACGCAAAGGAGGTTGGTTGGCAATCACAATGCAATACAGTGCGTAGTATACATTGTAATACCAAGATAGGTAAGTAGCGATTGTGTCGCTCTTTGCATCTTCTTATAGATATTAACTCTTGGTTTATTCTCAAAATACTTACAAATCGGGTTGTTGTCCTTCATTTACTGCATTTTCAGGTATAGGATAAAGTGCTTCATATGTTCTCTTAGAACCTGAGCCATTAATAGCATAAGCATTAAATCGGTCTACTGAAGGAGGAAAATAATCCCATGGAAGAAGTGTGCTGCCTTTCCAGCTAGAATCTGTCCTTGACACATGTAGAGACAACGGAAGAGACTCCTACATGAAATATAATGGTTAGTCATATTAAGTATATGAAAAATAAGATAATATCTACAATTAAAGACCAGGACTATGCTTGCAACTATGAAGCCCTGATATAGAGAATGTAGGGTAAACCTAGGGGTGAGAACTTACAGGGTTATTCAATAAAACTTCTTATCATTAAAAATGGTTTTCATTTTGCCCCAAACAATCAGATGTTAGCTTTCAAATGTTACATAAGATCTGATTGGTTGTGGCAAAATTAGCACCATTTTTAACGATAAGAACTTTTATTGAATCTCCCTGTTAGTGGTTAATATCCTAATAAAAGGCACTTTAAGGGGGGGGGGGGGGGGGGTTGGCCAGTATTATTTCAGATTCTAATTAGGCTATCCTATGTATTCATACTAATGGAGTCAATTTATAATGTTATTGGGCGAGTGTGCCTATTTATACCCATATTTTGCTAAATTTTAGATATGTCATTAACTTACAGCTTTACATTTCATCTTCTTTCAGAAACATGTTCTAAGAAATCAAGACCTTATCAGTAAAGCAGTACTCCATATTATTACTTCTTAGCTGCCTAACTTAACGCTTTCAGGACTAGAGATAAATGTAACTGGTGAGTTCTGAAAGTCCCCTTTGAACCTGATTGAATCAGAATTTTTCTAAATTTTCTATCACTTAAATTTTTTAAATACCAAATTTCAATGATAAGTTACGAATTTACATGAATTGCCATTTATGTAAAAAGACAAACATACATTTTGCACTAGAAATAGTACAAAGAAGTCCGTATGACTTTCTATCCAATAAAAGTATATTTAGCAGAGAGGGGGGCTCCCAAACCAAATTATTTAAATGGTGACAAGTTGAAAAGCCCCCCCCCCCTCACAGACCGCATGTATGCTTATTTAAATTGTACAATGGAATTAAACTGTAATCAGACCAGGAAGTATGCCATATTTGGTCACCTTTTTCAATCAAAATTGCTGAAATAAACATCAAATTGTTGTATATTGAAAAGAGGTCAATAACTACTTTTCCATACAGTGGTGTAACTAGGAATCACTGCGTCCCCCACCAAAACGATCATGTGTTTCATCCACAGTAGTTTTCTGGGAGGCGGCTATATCTGCCATAGGAAAGATAAGAAGATGGGGCCCTTTTGGCTACCGGACCCTCCTGTGGTTGCTCCCCCTGCTCCCCTGGTAGTAAAGCCCCTGTATGACTTGTACAAAATGTTAATGTTAAATAGTAATGCAATGCACTTGATTAATTAACACTATACCAGGAACCATCCTCCCCCCCCCCCAAACACACTGGTGTTTATATGAACTTTATCTACTTAATAGCTACACAATAAAATATTTAAATTTAAATCTACAACATAAAACTTAAAGTGCTAAATCTATAGAATCAGCAATTTGCCTTGCATGAAAAGCTGGCAGCAGTATCAATGACATTAAAAGGCAAATGTGAGAACTCTTCATTGTTTGAATTAAGAAGAACTAAAGTGAAAGAGTTATATCTATTGCAATGGAACATTTAATGTAGAAATAAACATCTCATTTCATATTTAAATAGGAAATAAAAATCTATAGGCTGAAATTCCCCTTATCTTCAGTGGAATAAGAGGCTTTGCACACTCCAGGCATAGGAAGTATTTTCTTTGTTACTTTAAGTCTTGAAAATATTGACTTTTTTCTCTAAAAATTACTTTTCTTCCAACGTTAGTTTGAACCTTAAATCATCTGTGACTGAAAGCTTGTGAGGCTCTCATTACAGGTGACACATACACTTGACGCTGTGTTCAAATGATCAATTCAATATAATCATTCTGTGATAAAGCCAAGAGCTGCACAGTGCATGCTCTTAAAATGAGTTCTAAATTTGGCAAATCACTTCTAATTATTCATAGGATAGAAAAAAGATAAAGCTAAAGGTTTCTAAACTTTATTATCACTAATCTTCTCCCGCCCTCCTGTTTTATAGCTGACAACTGTGTTCTACAGAACATGCCAGCTCTAATTAGAGATTTCATTTTATTAAATGGTTGCTTGGCAAGAAAAGACTAAAAAAATAAAAAGGATGAGGAAAAAAAACCCAAGGCAGATTTTTCCTGTTAGCTCGTTTTCTGTTAGGTGATGCTGTGCAGAAGGTCTGTTTCCTTTTCGCTTCAGTGTTTATGAACCTTCTTTCAATCTGAACAGTATGATCTGACATTTCATCCCAAACACTACCTTTACTTACCTTCCAAATATTTCTACGCTGTGAAAGAAGCAAAACCAAATGGTGCCCATGTCTGAAAGGATAAAAAAGCACAGCGGTATACACTACTGTCATTTATGGTGTAAGTAACTAAACAGTGTTGCTATGAAAACTGACATGTACTGCAGATATGATTGCTTTCACGCAGAGCAGACAGCATCTGCACTATACAGTCAAAGGTCTCAACATTGTGCAAGATAAAGTACTTAACCAACAGAGCAAGTTTAAGAGGTAATCAGATAAAATTAGATATAAATCTTATTCATAAAAAAAAAGGACACAACTTCTGTGTAATTAGTGATTAAAATGTCTTATTTTGAAAGTATTTTTGGAAATACTAACAGGAAATATTTACGGCACTAAAAGCTAGGCCCCAACAGTGCGATATGCAGCACAGTAAATGTCAATGTGAGTGGCCAGATTGTATGTGCTGCAATACACTTTAGGATCTCCTGTGCTCCGATTGCACGGATCGCATGGTGAAACGTGCAATTTTCATGCGCATTGCCGTTCAGTGCCTAAAGACTGACAAGGAAAGTTCAGTAAATTGGATACTACTACAAAACAATCATCATAGTACATGATGTAGTAATTATTACTAGGAACCATGTGATTTTTTTTATTGTTTTAGACTGAATGGAAATATGTCAACAGATAAAAGTGCAACACTGAAATTATATTGAGAAATATACAAAATTGAATTGCACTGACATACTGTGGTAAAATGGTACAAGGAAAACAAAAATCCCATTGAAAGCCTTTACGCAGCACCACATAAATGATTGAAGCACATGGGGGAATCAGTTTATAGACATTAATCTTCACTATTATAGGACTACCTTCAGGGTTTAACTGCGTCTTTGAGTATTTACTGTGTATTCTGCGTCTTATTTAAGTACTGCAAACATGCCATTACCAAGTTCTGTGTGAAACACAGCCAAGGCAATTGCTCATTATAGGCTTGCTAATTTCCTACTGTGACTTCTTGCAGACATCACATTTCATCAGGGATATCCAACTTGCTGCCCTTGTAGAAAACTACAACTCCCGGCATTCTTTGATTGCAGAATGCAAATTGAAGAATCCTGGGAGTTGTAGTTGTAGAGCAGTACAATATACGTTTTAAGTATATGGAACGAAAGAAAAGGTTCAGATAAAAACTGGAAGTAAAAAAAGAAAAACTAATACGTATATACATCTAACAAGACACCTCCTGATCATTCACAGCTATCTGCTTAAATTATTGGAATTCACAAGCCACAAATAATCATACTCCTAAAACTGTATTTTCCCTATTAATTTTAATTTAACTCTAGAGTTACAATGCTCAAAATGCAGCAGAAACCTGGACGTTAAGTTTTCTTTGGAAAGTGTCTACACACAATCACTTTACATTCTCCCTTTACTGTGAATAACAAAATCATTTAGGCATCCAGTCGCCAATCACATTTTTTCTATACTAAATTATAGGGGCCAACAGAAATTTTTGTTTATGGCTGAAAAATCTTGCTGATGATGGCAGTAGTTTGTTGGATGCGGGATCGGACATTTTTCCATCACACATGTCGGACTCAACAGGATTACGCTGTTATCAATACTGTGTTTCCCAAGATTTAGTGATGGTGGGACTGGGGCTATTATTAGCAAGACAATGTTTTAGGTTGGCTGTTCCTGATATTGAGTAATGAATGGACAATATTAGGAAAACAGAGACATATTTATAACATAAATATAACATATAAGTATAACAGTGGCGGAAAGTTAATGCACCTTTATAAATATACCCCATAAACTTTATCCAGCTTTTTTGCTACAAATAAATGAGGTAACCTTCCCTTCCTTTATTACAGAATAAAGTATGAATTAATAAATGTTTACATTAGGCATTGAAGGAAGTGTAAAAAGCACCTGAACATACTTACAGGACCCTGCCACTCGCCGTCTGGGTTCCGCCTCCTGCTGCTTTTGCGTGCTGGTTTTGAGCACAGCAGTAGTGAGGGGCTGCTGCTATATGTAAAGTTTAATTTTATTGGTTTACATGCCTTTTAAATAGCTTTCTATGAATAATGATCACAGGACTTATATTTCCCCTACTCTTCCACGTAGATAACCTGGGTCAGAGTAGGCAGGAGGCGAAATATGCATGCAAGTACAGAAGTCTATTAAATGAAGTGTTACTTACGGTCCAATCTCAACTTCTAAATATTGCTCCTTCTCGCTATTTAAGAAAAACGCTTCCACCACTTAAAAATAAAAGAAAAAAAGAAAATCACATTTCTAGGTAAAATTTGTAAAATAAAGTTATTGCTGGGAAGGTTCAGCAATATTACTTCCTGCTTGAATATATGTATGGATAATTTTATTTATAAAATTGGGTACACAGTGCTGTACATTATAAAATACAGACAGGGTTATTCAATAAAAGTTCTTAAAAAAAGTTCTTTTAAAATGGTGCTAATTTTGCCCCAACCAACCAGATTTTTTTTAACATTTGAAAGCCAACACCTGATTGGTTGGGGCAAAATTAGCACCATTTTAAACGATAAGAACTTTTATTGAATCTCCCTGAGAGTATGCAAACAAGAGGAAAAGTGCAAGAAATTATACAGATAAATAAAATTAAATACAATTTCATACATAGGTTAATGGATTAGTATAGAAAAGATAATCAATGCACATTCCTTCCAACCATGTCAAGGTAACCCCAGTCTGGAAGGTCCTAACTTCTAACCTTTTATACTTCAATTACCATTAGCAAATTTTTGCCTTTTTCATGGCTTTTCATTCATGTGATCACAGTAATGTATACTAAAACCCCTTTGTTTATAAAGTATGCCGGTGTGCAGATAATATGATATTGTATGGGGCCTAGGAATGTGTATTGATTATCTTTTCTAGGTTTGTATAAATGTTTGACCAGATCAGTAGCACTTCCGCTAAATGTAGTTGTAAATTAGCCTAATTGGAGTGTAAAGGATAAGTATGCTATAAAATAAAGTTATGGTCAATAGGAAGCCCCAGGTTTAAAAAAACATTTGCCATATTTCCCCCCCCCCCCAACAGTGCATGTCCGTCTCTTGTGCGCATGACGTCACAGCGCACGCGACGTGATGTCTGTGCGTGCACGGACATGTGTGCACGCGGCATCATCCCGTTGCGCACGCGCATGCACGGACCGATCATGGATTAACACATGAGGCTAGCAAATCAGGAGCTAAATGAAAATCTCGGAGGGGAATCTAATTAATCACCTAGTGACAAACAAGATGTCAGCAACTTTAACTCTACAAAGGTAGGGTCTGGAGGGGCTTAGGCGGGAAAAAATATGGCAAATGCTTTTTTAAACCTGCGGCTTCCTATTGACCATAACTTCATTTTATAGTATACTTATCCTTTAAGAACACACACACCCAGTTTACCTAAAGCGGTGATCCTCAAACTGCGGCTCTCCAGATGTTTGAAAACTACAACTCCCAGCATTCCTCAACTACAGAGGGAAGCATAGGAATGCTGGGAGTTGTAGTTTTCAAACATCTGGAGAGCCGCAGTTTGCCCATCAGTCCTAAAGCAATGGATTTATCCTTTATATACTCTTTTATACAGATCTAATTGAAAAAAATTGCTTCAGAGCAGTTTTTAATAACTGATAACTGCTTTATATTTCAGTAGTACATTAAATCCTTGGTATACCTGCCTAGCTTTACCACTAAGCAAAAGGCTAAGGACTTGCCAGCAAGCACCTTCATCCCAACCATTAATAGTGGCTGCCAATTCAAATTGTTCTAGCCAATCAGTCCATTCCCTAGTTACCTAATCAAATGGATCAGGGAGAATAAACTGTATTACCAGCACCGCTGCCACCAATTTGTACCAGATCACTGCTTTATGGAATGATTATGGGTCGCATGGCACACAGTGGGTTACTCTGGTGATCTGGCACAAAGCAGACAGTGCACATAAACAGGTTCCCCACATAACATGTGCAGTAATCAGGGGTGTCCCTGTCTATGGTGCACCACTTTGAATATTGACCAGGCCTGTATATTGTGTGTCCTTGTAAGTTGGTGTACACTTATCTGTTGCCTCAGAGTTTGCATCCAATAAGGTAAATTGTCTGTCCAATAATCTGTCCTCCCAACAGGTGGGAACAGGATCTTATACACAGGATCTTGTGTTGCAGTCAATATCACTCCAAATCATATGATATCATATACCCCCACCATATTGGTAGCGCCTAAAAACTCAATGCAATCTCCTATGAAGACATAAATATATTTATTTAATATAAGGGATATATAAGTGCGTGCTGCATGCCATGACACATTAGATAAGTAGGGAGGTGCAGTAGAGTAAAGGAATTTAAAGGTTAAAAGAAGGGTATCGAATAAGATTCTTTGTTTGATGGGGAGCCACCCTATGGACTACAGTATGGGGGTTGCAGATTCTCTTTTGGAGGAGAGTGAGATGATCCGAGCTGCCAAGTTTAAGATAGACTGGAGAGGAGAGAGATGACAGGCCGGGAGTACAAGTAGCAGAATGTTACAGTTGCCAAGACGGGATTATAAGAGTAGGTAGAGTTTTTTAGTAATGGAGTGAGAGAGGAAAGGGCAGATCTTGGCAATATTGCGAAGGGGAAATGGACACGTCCTAGTGGCATGGTTAATGTGATGATGGAAGGAAAGAGAAGAGTCAAAGATAACTCCAAGACAGCATGCAGATTCAACAGGGTTAATCACCATATTGTCAATAGAGATGGAGAAGGGTGGACTTGGTCCTAGTTTAGGGGGGGAATGATTAATTCCACTTTAGATAGATTGAGTTTAAGGCGGGTGATGCCCCATCCAGGAATAGATAGCAGACATTTAGAGATTTGGAATTGAAATTCAGGGGTTAGCGCAGGAAAATGACCTATAAGCTGCCAAAGCAAAGGGCGCAGGAGATCTGTTAAATAGATAAGAAGACAACCATGCCGCAGCTTGATTTCGGCCAAGAGAATATAAAATTTGTATAAGAGGTCCACAGTAACAAAGGGCTGAGAACTGGCCCTTTGCTTTGGCAGCTTATAGGTCATTTGAGACCCACCCTAAGGTGCCTACAGGGAGAAGAAAAAACAGAGAATGATTGCAGCTCTGTAACTAACTTCAGAAAATATAGACTCTTTGGGTGTGGGGATTCTTACACAGCACATCATGTGATGTCATAGACTTAGACAGTCAGGACTGACAAAAAATTGTAACTTTACAAGTCTATACAGACATAATCCTAGGCCTGTTTGAAAGGTATAAGAGAGCCACAGTTACCCATTATGAATGTATTGGAAACATTTAATAATTTAAGGTTAAGTAGCTAGTAATTCTTAGAAACAAAAATTTTTGTTGCTTCCTTATTGCTTAGCTCTCCATAGTTTTTCTCTGTATTGGGATTAGGGACTTTTTTCAATCTTAGCCACTATGTTAGTAGGAAATATGATGATGGATACACAAAAACGTCTTACTAACGGCTCCTATCAAAGATGTATGCGGGCCACACACAATTGAACTTCAAATCTATCTGATATCAATGACAAACTTAAACAAACTTAAACAATAGCGTTTCTTACACAACGCAAAAAATATTGGGCCAGTTGGTTCATCTGATGCAAATATCAGAAGAGTGTTATGGAACATAATAGGATGAGTTTGTAGTGTAAGAACCTGATGCAGTTAAATGCAAGATAAATAGGTCAAATTAGTGAAGCTAGTTTTTATATAGCTACTGCAGCTTCCCAACCTTCATAGTCCCATAGTCCAGGAAAAGGTTGCCCAGCAGGTCCAATAGGTGCAGCAGGATCATTAAAAAAGGGAGCATTTATGTTCATTTGAACTCCATTATTTTCAGGCATCAGAGAGATAGTTATTGGTTCATGAGTGACAGGTTTACTGTTCCACTGAAGTTCAATTCTGAACTGCATCTGAAAAAACAGAAAAAACAAGCCCCTTAAACCATGCCTACTGTTCTTTAAATCACCATAGACCTTCTCAAGAGATTAACTAAAATAAACATCTTCCCTATATTTTACTCAAATTTTGTTTATATTTTACCACTCCTAGTAACCATAAAGTTTAGGTTAGGTACCTATTGCCATGTTATGCTGTTAAAAAAAAAAAAGATTAATTTCATAACTCTCTGTGATATATGGTTTATGAAATATAGTCTACATACATTTACATAAATGTACCTAATTTAAATATATGTAACATTTATCAGTTTTTCAGTTGTATTTATCAGCAGTAGAAGTATTACACAGTACACAATGATCCCTTATTTATAAAAGAGAAAGTGGCAAATAATTAGAATGTGGCAACCAATTCAGTTTTATTGACCGACTGTTTTAGATGGGTGTGGCTATAATGGTCTGTAGTAATGTTAGAAGAAGAATACAAACCACTATGTTTTTTTTTAAATGCATTTTATTTTTGAAGATTGTATACAGAACAGGTATATTTGTGTAAGTAGTCCAAACATTATATATTTGTCATTATATGTTATTTCTCTTCATTTATGCATTACAGTGTTTTATCAAAGAACGTATATATAGTATTTTGTGAGCCGCCAGGTCGCCATTTACCAGTCAGCTATCAGCTATCCAACGGAGAATCATACATTTCTGGGTATAGAATAGTACCTCTATTATGAGTGTACATGTTTATTTTGATAGTTTCCTCTTCTATAAGTCCTAGGATGCAAGACTCTGGGGATTGAGTTATTGGGAGAGAATTTCTGCCACATTAAATTATTGGTGTCCAGTAATTTTGGAGAAGTGGGCATTGCCATATCATGTGTTGAAAGTTAGCCCATGGTGCTCTACATTGTGGTCATTCATCGTTGTCTCTTCTGCCCATTTTGTGCATTTTAGTCGGTGTTAAATAGGTTTGGTGAAGTTTATTCAATTGGATTAATTTATTATTAGATGATGTGGACAGATCGATGTGTGATGAAGCTATGTCCATTGTTTGTTCCATATCCAGATTAGGTAGCCAGGGTGTCCACTTGTGTAGTATATGTAGGTCCTTCTGAGCTACATGTTCGTTTATGTATTTGTACATGCGGAATATCAGGCCTCATTTAGTAGAGAGTGGTGGGTGTGGTGTTCTACCTCTACATCTTCTTGAGGAAAATCGTTTTTTAAGCAGAGGCGAAGCTGGAGGTAACGAAATAGGTATGAGTGTGGTAGTTTGAAGTTGGCCGCTAGAATTTCAAATGGAAGTAATGCTTTGTTTTGCACTATTAGTTCAAGTCTATGGATACTGACCCTGGTCCATTCTTTTGCTGAATAAAAAGTATGTAAGTTGGGTAATGCATAGTTTTCCCAGATTGGCATTTCAGGGGGGTACCTTGGTATTGTAGTATTTGGTTAATTTAGTTCCATATCTTTTTGCTTTGGGTGTGCAGTGTTGTCTCTGGTCCAATATGATGCAGGTCTGGGGCTTGGAGATACCAATGTATGTCCTTTATGGTACAGTTTAGGCATATGGTCTGATTCTGTGGGAGTGTCTTCAGATACGATCCAGCACCTCAGGTATTTCAGTTGGCTTACTAAGTAGTAGTGCAGGAGATTTGGTAGTTCGAGGCCGGCCATTGTTTTGGGGGCTTGTCGTTGTTTTTGTCTGATGTAGGCCCTTTTATTGCCCCAAATCAAAGAGAGAAGATGTGAGTTTAGTTGTATGAAGAAAGGTAGGTACGTAGCTCATGGTGTGTTGGAGGGTATAGAGTAGATTAGGGAGTAGAAAGATTTTAACAAGGTTTATTCTGCCTATGGTGTTTGTTGGGAGTGTCTTCCATCTCTGTACCTTTTCTTTAACCCAAGTAAGCGGTTGTGCAATTTTGAGTTGCCAGAACCGGGATGACGACTTAGTCATTTGTATACTTAAGTATTTGAATTCTGTGACAATTGGTATTCGGAATTGCTGTGTAGTTTCTATAGTGATTTGATTATCCAGTAGATATACTGCTGACTTGTCCCAATTTATGTAGAGGCTGGAGAACAGGCCGTAGGTGGCTATGGTGGTTAATGCTGCTTGTGTAGATTCTTTTGTTGCATTTAGGTATAGGATTAAGTAGTCCACGTATAAGCCTAGTTTCTCGACAAGAGGGCTCAACGTTGGGCCCTGTATTTCAGAGTTGGTTCGGATTTTGATTGCAAGGGCCTAAATTGCCAGGGCGAAGAGAAACGGGTACAGGGGCATCCCTGTCTCGTTCCACTTTCAAGCCATATAGATGGTGACAAGGTGCTATTAACTGTGATCTGGGCTTCTAGGGATTTATATAACAGCTTCATTTTATGATGGTAGGACCAAAGCCGAATCTTCTCAGGCATTCCCATAGGAAGTTCCACTCTAGGGAGTCGAAGGCTTTCTTAGTATTCAATGAGAATATTGCTCTCTGTCCTACTTGATCATGACAAACCACTATGTTTATAATGAAAATAATAATGAAAGGGTATGTCTACCCCAAAACAAATATTTTACTACAGATAGAAAAACACTAGTTCTAAAGTCCTTAATTCTGCTTCTAAATATAAACCAAATCTTAGCCAATCACTGTCGCAGCTGCCGGCACTGCCCCTTCTGCTTGTTTCCATGCACTGATAAGTCACAGAAGACAGGCAGAAGGCAGCCAAGGGTATGAGGGCTGGTACTTATATTTAGAACTTGCAAGGTCTAGATTTAGGAACTTGCAAGGTCTAATGAACTGGAGGGCTGGCAACATTGGCTAATAATCTGAAAGGCTGAATAACACTGGAGCATAAGGGTTGGAAACATTGGCTAATGTACTGGAGGGCTGACCACACTGGCTAATGAACTGGAGGGCTGAACATCACTGGCTAATAAACTGGAGGACTGAATAACACTGGCTAATAAACTGGAGGGCTGAATAACACTAGCTAATGAACTGGAGGGCTGACTGATGCTATCTAAAGGACCGAAGGGCTGACAACACTGGCTAAAGAACTGGAGGGCTGCCAACACTGGCTAATGAAATGGAGGGTTGACTAACATTAGCTAATGTACTGGAGGGCTGACAACACTGGCTAATGATATGGAGGGATGACAATACTGGCTAATGTACTGGGGGGCTGATGAACACTAGCTTATAATCTGGAGGGCTGACATAGCTAGTAAACTGGAGGGCTAACAAAACCGGATAATGACCTAGAGGGCTAAATAACACTGTCTAATGCACTGGAGGACTTACATTACTGGCTAATGAACTGGAGGGCTGACTAATACTAGCTATTGAACTGGAGGGCTGGCAACACTACCTAATGAACCGAAGGGCTAAATAACATTAGAGCATAAGGTTTGGAAACACTGGCTAATGAACTGGAGGGATGACAACACTGGCTAATGAACCGGAGGGCTAACGAAATTGACTAATGTACAGGAGGGCTAACATTAGATAATGAACTGGAGGGCTGAATAACACTGGCTAGTAAAGTTGAGGGCTAAAGGGCTAAAAAACACCGGCTAATGATAAGGGGGGCTGACCACACTGGCTAATTAATTGGAGGGTTGACAGAGCTAGTAAACTGGAGGGCTAACAACACTGGCTAATGACCTACAGGGCCTAATAACACTGGCTAATGTACTGGAAGGCTGAAAACACTGCCTAATGAACTGGAGGGCTAACTAATACTAGCTAATAAACGGGGGGGCCGACAACACTAGATAATGAACTGAAGGATTGAATAACACTGAAGTTTAAGGTTTGGAAACACTGGCTAATGAACTGGAGGGATGAAAACACTGGCTAATGAACTGGAGGGCTAACAACATTGGCTAATGTACTGGAGGGCTAACATTAGATAATGAACTGGAGGGCTGAATACCACTGGCTAATAAAATGGAGGGCTGACCACACTGGCTAATTAACTGGAGGGTTGACAGAACTAGTAAACTGGAGGGCTAACAACACTGGCTAATGACCTAGAGGGCCTTATAACACTGGCTAATGTACTGGAGGGCTGAAAACACGGTCTAATGAACTGGAGGCCTAACTAATACTAGCTAATAAATGGGGGGCTGACAACACTAGCTAATGAACTGAAGGGTTGAATAACACTGGAGCATAAGGTTTGGAAACACTGGCTAATGGACTGGAGGGATGACAACACTGGCTAATGAACTGGGGGGCTAACAACATTGTACTGGAGGACTGACTAACACTAGATCATGTACTGAGGGCTGACTAACACTAGATCATGTACTGGAGGGCTGACTAACACTAGATCATGTACAGGAGGGCTGACTAACACTAGATCATGTAGTGGAAGGCTGACTAACACTAGATCATGTACTGGAGGGCTGACAAACACAATATGTACTGGAGGAGGCTAACACTAGATAATGAACAGGAGGCTGACTACCACTAGATAATGTACTGGAGGGCTGACTAACACTAGATAATGTACAGGAGGGCTGACAACACTGGCTAATGAACAGAGGACTAACTCATATTAGATAAAACTGGAGGGCTGACAACACTAGCTAATGAACTGAAAAGTTGAATAACACTGGAACATAAGGGTTGGAAACACTGGCTAATGAACTGGAGTTGACAACACTGGCTGATGAACTGGAGGGTTGACAACACTGGCTAATGTACTGGGGGGCTAATTAATGCTAGCTAATGAACTGGAGGGCTTAATAACACTGTCTAGTGTACAGAGGCTGACTAACACTGGCTAATGAACAGGAGGGCTAACTAATACTAGCTTAAGAACTGGAGGGCTGACAGCACTAGCTAATGAACTAAAGGGTTGAATAAAACGGAGCATAAGGGTTGGAAACACTCGCTAATGAACTGAAGGCTGAATACACTGGCTAATAAAAGGAGGCTAAAAAACATGGCTAATTTAATGGAGGGCTGAATAACACTGGCTAATGTACTGAAGGAGTAACACTAGCTAATGACTGGAGGCTAAGTAACACCGGTTGATGAACTGGCTATGAACTGCTGGGCTGAAAAATACTGGCTAATGAACTGGAGGACTGACAACACATAATGTACTGGAGGGCTGACAATACTGGCTAATGAACTGGAGGGCTGACTAACAATGGTAATGTACTGAGGGCTGACTAACAATGGGTTAATGCACACTAGAGGATGACTAACATGGTTATATACTAGATGATGACTAAACAATGGGTTATATACTAGATGGCTGAAAAACAATGGGTTGTACTGAAGGGCTGACTAAACATGGTATGTATGGAGGCTGACTAACAATGGGTAATGTAATGGAGGGCTGACTAACAATGGGTATGTAATGGAGGCTGACTAACAATGTAGGGCTAATGGTATGACTGGAGGGCTGACTAACAATGGGTAATGAACTGGAGGGCTGACTAACAATGGGTAATGAACTGGAGGACTGACTAACATTAGATAATGTACTGGAGGTCTGACTAACACTAGATAATGTTCAGGAGGGCTAACACTAGATCATGTACTGAAGGGCTGACTAACACTAGATTCATGTACTAAGGACTGACTAACACTAGATCATTACTGAAGGCTGACTAACACTAGATCATATACGGAGGACTGACTAACACTAGATCATGTACTGGAGGGTGACTAACACTAGATCAATACTGGAGGGCTGACTAACACAGATCCTGTACTGGAGAGCTCACCCTAGATAATGAACAGGAGGGCTGACTAACACTAGATAATGTACTGGAGGGCTGACACTAAATAATGTACTGGAGGGTTGACTAACACTAGATAATGTCTGGAGGGTTGAATAGCACTAGATAATGTACAGGAGGGCTGACTAACACTAGATAATCACTGGAGGGCTGACTACCACTAGATAAATGTAGTGGAGGGCAGACTAACACTAAACAATGTACTGGAGGGCTGACTAACACTAGACGATGTACTGGAGGCTGACAATCACTGGCTAATGAACTGGGGGCTAAATAACAATGGGTAATGAACTAGGGCTGACTAACAATGGGTAATGTACTGAAGGAGTACACACTAGCTAATGAACTGGAGGCCTAAGTACACCGGCTGATGAATTGCCTGGCTAATAATACTGGCTTATGAACTGGGCTGACAACACTAGATAATGTACTGGATGTGCTGACAATACTGGCTAAGAACTGGGGGCTGACTAACAATTGGTACTGACCTGGAGGCTTACTAACATTGGGTTGCACTGGAGGGCTGACTAACAATGGGTAATGTACTGGAGGGCTGACTAAACAATGGGTAATGTACTGAAAGGGATGACTACACTAGATAATGTACTGGAGGCTGCTACACACTAGATAATGTACTAGAGGGCTGACTAACACTAGAATATGTTGCTGGTAGGACTAACTACTACTATATATGTACTGGAGGGCTGACTAACACTAGATAATGTACTAGAGGGCTGACCTAACACTAGATAATGTACTGGAGGGCTGACAACGCAGATAATTTACTGGAGGGGCTGACAAACTGGCAATGAACCTGGGGACTGACTAACAATGGGTAATGACTGGAGGGCTGACTAACGATGGGTATTTATTGGGGGACTAATAATGGGTAATGAACTGGAGGGCTGACTAACTTGGGTAATGAACTTGAGGGCTGACTAACAATGAGTAATTAACTGAGGGCTAACATGGGTAATGTACTGGAGGCTGACTATCAATGGTAATAAACTAGAGGATGTCTAAACTAGAGGATGTCCTACAATGGTTATAACTAATGGTTACTACTGGGTAATGAACTGGACGTCTGACTATCAATGGGTATGTACTTGGTCGCGACAGACACTAATAATATACTGGAGGCTGACTGACACTAGACAATGAACTGGAGGGCTGACTAACACTAGATAATGAACTGGAGGGCTGACTAACACTAGATAATGATCTGGAGGGCTGACTAACACTAGATAATGTTGCTGGAGGCTGACTAACACTAGTAAATGTGGCTGGAAGGCTGACTACACATAGATATTTACTGTAGGGGCTGGCACACTAGATAATGTACAGGAGGGCTAACACTAGATAATGTATGGATGGCTACTGACATAGAAATGTTACGTGGAGGGCTGACTGACACTAGACAATGTACTGGAGGGCTGACTGACACTAGACAATGAACTGGAGGGCTGACTGACACTAGATAATGAACTGGAGGGCTGACTGACACTAGATAATGACTGAGGCTGACTACATTGATAACGTATGACTGAGGAGGCTGACTGACACTAGTAACATGAACTGGAGGGCTTTCTGACACATGACATGAACTGCAGGACTGACATGACACTAGATAATGTACGGAGGCGACTGCACATAAGATGATAACTGGAGGGCTGACATGACATTGACTAAGTACTGGAGGGCTAGACTGACCACTAGACTTACTGAGGGCTACTACCAATTAGACACCAGGGTACGGAGGGCTGACTGACACTAGACAATGAACTGGAGGGCTGACTGACACTAGACAATGTACTGGAGGGCTGACTACCACTAGATAATGAACTGGAGGGCTGACTGACACTAGACAATGTACTGGAGGCTGACTACCCTACTAATACTGATGGAGGCTGACTGACACCTAGACAATGTACTGGCAGGGCTGAACACTGACACTAGACAAGACTGTAGAGAGGCTGACTGGCCTATGACAATGTACTGGCGGCTGACTGACACTAGCCAATGAACTGGAGGGCTGACTGAACACTAGACATGATACTAGATGGTACTTGGGGGCTGACTGACACTAGAATGAACTGGAGGGCTGACTGACACTAAACTGAACTGGAGGGCTGACTGACACTAGATATGACCTGGAGGGCTGACTGACACTATAGACTGGAGGATGCTGACACTAGATAATGACTGAGGGCTGACTGACATTAGATAAGTTACTGGGGGCTGACGACACTAGATACTGAACAACTGGAGGCTGACTGAACACTAGACAATGTACTGGAGGGCTGACTGACCTTGATACTGTACTGAAGGGCTGACCACTAGAATAATGTACTGGAGGGCTGACTACACTAGAGAATGAACTGGAGGGCTGACTAACACTAATAATGACTGGAGGGCTTACTAACACTCAGTAAGTGTACTGGATGGATGACTAACCACTAGACAATGAATGAGGGCTGACAACACCTAGACAATGTACTGGAGGGATGACCAAAACACTAGACATGATGTACTGTAGGGCTGACTAACACTAGAAAATGTACTGGAGGGCTGACTAACACTAGACATGAACTTGAGGGCTGACACACTAGATAATGAAACCAAATGGCTGACCTAACACTAGATAATGTACGGGAGGGCTGACAACACTAGAAAGTACTGGAGGGCTGACGAACACTAGACAATGAACTGGAGGGCGGACCAACACTAGATAATTATAAGAGGAGCTGACTACACTAATAATGTACACTGGAGGGCTGACTGCACTCATGCTGACAATAAGTACTGGAGGGCTTACTAACAATAGATAATGTACTGGAGGGCTGACTAAACACTCGGATAACATGATCTGGAGGGCCTGACTAACACTAAAATGTACTGGAGGGCTGACTACACGATGATAATGATCGGAGGGCTGACTAACACTAGATAATGATCTAGGCTGACTAACACTAGATAATGTACTGGAAGGGCTGACTAAACACACTAGATAAGGAACTGGAAGGGCTGACTCACACTAGATACACGAACTGTAGGGGCTGACTAACACTAATAATGAATAGCCCTAGATAATGTACAGGAGGGCTGACTAACACTAGATAATGCCACTGGAGGGCTGACTAACCACTAGATATGTATGTGGAGGCAGACTAACACGTAAACATTAACGGAGGAGGGCTGACTAACACTAGACGTCCTGTATGGAGGGCTGACAATACTGGCTAATGAACTGGGGGCTAAATAACAATGGGTAATGAACTGGAGGGCTGACTAACAATGGGTAATGTACTGAAGGAGTAACACTAGCTAATGAACTGGAGGCCTAAGTAACACCGGCTGATGAATTGCCTGGCTGAATATACTGGCTTATGAACTGGAGGACTGACAACACTAGATAATGTACTGGAGTGCTGACAATACTGGCTAATGAACTGGGGGGCTGACTAACAATTGGTACTGAACTGGAGGGCTGACTAACATTGGGTAATGCACTGGAGGGCTGACTAACAATGGGTAATGTACTGGAGGGCTGACTAACAATGGGTAATGTGCTAATGAAACTGGAGGGATGACAACACTGGCTAATGAACCGGGAGGGCTAACGAAATTGACTAATGTACAGGAGGGCTAACATTAGTAAATGAAATGGAGGGCTGAAAAACACTGGCTAGTAAGTTGAGGCTAAAGGGCTAAAAAAAAAACGGCTAATGATAAGGGGGGCTGACCCACTGGCTAATTAATTGGAGGTTGACGCAGAGCGTAGTAAAACTGGAGGGCTAACAACACTGGCTAATGACCTACAGGGCCTAATAACCCTGGCTAATGTACTGGAAGGCTGAAAAAAACTGCTAATGAACTGGAGGGTAATCATACTAGCTAATAAACGGGGGGGCCGACAACACTAGATAATGAAAGAAGGATTGAATAACACTGAAGTTTAAGGTTTGGAAACACTGGCTAATGAACTGGAGGGATGAAAACACTGGCTAATGAACTGGAGGGCACAACATGGCTAAGTACTGGAGGGCTAACATTAGATAATGAACTGGGGGCTGAATACCACTGGCTATAAAATGGAGGGCTGACCACACTGGCTAATTAACGGAGTGGATTGCAAGAACTAGTAAACTGGAGGGCTAACAAACTGGCTAATGACCTAGAGGGCCTTATAACATGGCTAATGTACTGGAGGCGGAAAACACGGTTAATGAACTGGAGGCCTAACTAATACTAGATATAATGGGGGGCTGACAACATAGCTAATGAACTGAGGGTTGAATAACCTGGAGCATAAGGTTTGGAAACACTGGCTAATGGACTGGAGGGATGACAACACTGGCTAATGAACTGGGGGGCTAACAACATTGTACTGGAGGACTGACTAACACTAGATCATGTACTGAGGGCTGACTAACACTAGATCATGTACTGGAGGGCTGACTAACACTAGATCATGTACTGGAGGGCTGACTAACACTAGATCATGTACAGGAGGGTGACTAACACTAGATCATGTAGTGGAAGGCTGACTAACACTAGATCATGTACTGGAGGGCTGACAAACACAATATAATGTACTGGAGGGCTAACACTGATAATGAACAGGAGGGCTGACTAACACTAGATAATGTACTGGAGGGCTGACTAACACTAGATAATGTACAGGAGGGCTGACAACACTGGCTAATGAACCAGAGGACTAACTAATATTAGATAAAGAACTGGAGGGCTGACAACACTAGCTAATGAACTGAAAAGTTGAATAACACTGGAACATAAGGGTTGGAAACACTGGCTAATGAACTGGAGGTATGACAACACTGGCTGATGAACTGGAGGGTTGACAACACTGGCTAATGTACTGGGGGGGCTAATTAATGCTAGCTAATGAACTGGAGGGCTTAATAACACTGTCTAGTGTACAGGAGGGCTGACTAACACTGGCTAATGAACAGGAGGGCTAACTAATACTAGCTTAAGAACTGGAGGGCTGACAGCACTAGCTAATGAACTAAAGGGTTGAATAAAACTGGAGCATAAGGGTTGGAAACACTCGCTAATGAACTGAAGGCTGAATAACACTGGCTAATAAAATGGAGGGCTAAAAACAATGGCTAATGTAATGGAGGGCTGAATAACACTGGCTAATGTACTGAAGGAGTAACACTAGCTAATGAACTGGAGGGCTAAGTAACACCGGTTGATGAACTGGCTATGAACTGCTGGGCTGAAAAATACTGGCTAATGAACTGGAGGACTGACAACACTAGATAATGTACTGGAGGGCTGCAATACTGGCTAATGAACTGGAGGGCTGACTAACAATGGGTAATGTACTAGAGGGCTGACTAACAATGGGTAATGAACTAGAGGGATGACTAACAATGGGTTATATACTAGATGGATGACTAACAATGGGTTATATACTAGATGGCTGACAAACAATGGGTAATGTACTGAAGGGCTGACTAACAATGGGTAATGTAATGGAGGGCTGACTACCAATGTGTAATGTAATGGAGGGCCTGACTAACAATGGGTAATGTAATGGAGGGCTGACTAACAATGGGTAATGTAATGGAGGGCTGACTAACAATGGGTAATGTAACTGGGAGGGCTGACTAACAATGGGTAATGAACTGGAGGGCTGACTAACAATGGGTAATGAACTGGAGGACTGACTAACATTAGATAATGTACTGGAGGTCTGACTAACACTAGATAATGTTCAGGAGGGCTAACACTAGATCATGTACTGAAGGGCTGACTAACACTAGATCATGTACTAGAGGACTGACTAACACTAGATCATGTACTGAAGGGCTGACTAACACTAGATCATATACCGGAGGACTGACTAACACTAGATCATGTACTGGAGGGTGACTAACACTAGATCAAATACTGGAGGGCTGACTAACACAAGATCCTGTACTGGAGAGCTAACACTAGATAATGAACAGGAGGGCTGACTAACACTAGATATGTACTGGAGGGCTGACACTAAATAATGTACTGGAGGGTTGACTAACACTAGATAATGTTCTGGAGGGTTGAATAGCACTAGATAATGTACAGGAGGGCTGACTAACACTAGATAATCACTGGAGGGCTGACTACCACTAGATATGTAGTGGAGGCAGACTAACACTAAACATTACGGGAGGGCTGACTAACACTAGACGATGTACTGGAGGGCTGACAATACTGGCTAATGAACTGGGGGCTAAATAACAATGGGTAATGAACTGGAGGGCTGACTAACAATGGGTAATGTACTGAAGGAGTAACACTAGCTAATAGTGGAGGCCTAAGTAACACCGGCTGATGAATTGCCTGGCTGAATATACTGGCTTATGAACTGAGGACTGACAACACTAGATAATGTACTGGAGTGCTGACAATACTGGCTAAGAACTGGGGCTGACTAACAATTGGTACTGAACTGGAGGGCTGACTAACATTGGGTAATGCACTGGAGGGCTGACTAACAATGGGTAATGTACTGGAGGGCTGACTAACAATGGGTAATGTACTGAAAGGGATGACTACACTAGATAATGTACTGGAGGGCTGACTAACACTAGATAATGTACTAGAGGGCTGACATACACTAGATAATGTGCTGGTAGGCGACTAATACTATAATGTACTGGAGGGCTGACTAACACTAGATAATGTACTAGAGGGCTGACTAACTAGACATAATGTACGAGGGCTGACAACGCTAGATAATTTACTGGAGGCTGACAATACTGGCAAATGAACTGGGGGACTGACTAACAATGGGTAATGAACTGGAGGGCTGACTAACGATGGGTAATTTATTGGGGGACTAATAATGGGTAATGAACTGGAGGGCTGACTAACATTGGGTAATGAACTTGAGGGCTGACTAACAATGATAATGAACGTGAGGGCTAACAATGGGTATGTACTGAGAGCTGACTATCAATGGTATAAACTGAGGGATGTTAACTAGAGGGATGTCTCAACAATGGGTTATATACTAGATGGTTGACTACCATGGGTAATGAACTGGACGTCTACTATCAATGGGTATGTACTGGGTCGGCTGACAGACACTAATATTTACTGGAGGCTGACTGACACTAGACAATGAACTGGAGGGCTGACTAACACTAGATAATGAACTGGAGGGCTGACTAACACTAGATAATGATCTGGAGGGCTGACTAACACTAGATAATGTGCTGGAGGGCTGACTAACACTAGATAATGTGCTGGAAGCTGACTAAACTAGATAATGTATACGGGGGGCTGGCACACTAGATAATGTACAGGAGGGCTAACACTAGATAATGTATGGATGGCTGACTGACATTAGATAATGTACTGGAGGGCTGACTGACACTAGACAATGTACTGGAGGGCTGACTGACACTAGACAATGAACTGGATGGTGACTGACACTAGATAAGGAACATGTGAAAAAAAAAGAGAAAGCTGACGCACAAAAATGACGGAGGCAGCCTTAGAATAGTTCTGGAGGGCTGCTGACACTAGATAATGAACTGGAGGCTTTCTCTGACACTAGAACAATGACTGGAGGGCTGACTGACCTGATAATGTACGGAGGGCTGACTGACACTAGATGATGAACTGGAGGGCTGACTGACATTAGACAATGTACTGGAGGGCTGACTGACCACTAGTACGATGAACCTGGAGGGCTGACTGACATTAGACAAGGTACTGGAGGGCTGACTGACACTAGACAATGAACTGGAGGGCTGACTGACACTAGACAATGTACTGGAGGCTGACTACCACTAGATAATGAACTGGAGGCTGACTGACACTAGACAATGTACTGGAGGGCTGACTACCACTAGATAATGCACTGGAGGGCTGACTGACACTAGACAATGTACTGGAGGGCTGACTGACACTAGACAATGTAGAGAAGGGCTGACTGGCACTAGACAATGTACTGGAGGGCTGACTGACACTAGCCAATGTACTGGAGGGCTGACTGACTACAATGTACTGAGGCTACTGACACTAGACAATGTACTGGAGGGCTGACTGACACTAGACAATGAACTGAGGGCTGACTGCACTAGAACAATGAACTGAGGGCTTGACTGCCACTAGATATGAACTGGAGGGTGACTGACACTAGATAATGACTGGAGGGCTTACTGACTAGATAAGTTACTGGGCTGATGACACTAGATAGATGGAGGGCTGACTGACACTAGACAATGTACTGGAGGGCTGACTGACACTTGATAATGTACTGAGGGCTGACACTAGATAAAGTACTGGGGGCTGACTACACTAGAAATGAATGGAGGGCTGACTAACACTAATATGACTGGATGGCTTACTAACACTATAATGTACGGAGGGTGACAACACTAGACATGAACTGGAGGGCTGACAACACTAGACAATGTACGGAGGGATGACCAACACTAGAAATGTACTGTAGGGCTGACTACACTAGAATGTAAGGAGGGCTGACTGACACTAGACAATGAACTGGAGGGCTGACAACTATATAATGAACCAGAGGGCTGACTAACACTAGATAATGTACGGAGGGCTGAACACTGAAAATGTACTGGAGGGCTGACTAACACTAGACATGAACTGAGGGCGGCCACATAGATAATAACAGAGGAGCTGACTAACACTAGATAATGTACTGGAGGCTGACAACTACACTAGACAATGTACGGAGGCTGACTCGACAATAGATAAGTACTGGAGGGCTGACTAAACACTATATATGATCTGGAGGCTGACTACACACTAGATAATGTACTGGAGGGCTGACTACACACTGATAATGATCTGGAGGGCTACTACATAGATAATGATCTGGAGGGCTGACAACCTAGATAATGTACTTGGAGGGCTGACTAACACTAATATAATGAACTGGAAGGGCGCTAACACTAGATATGATGAGGGCTGACTACACTAATAATGTACGGAGGGCTGACTAACACTATATAATGAACTGGGGGGCTGACTGAACTAGATAATGATCTGAGGGCTGACTAACACTAGACGATTAACTGGAGGGTGACTACACTAGACGATGAACTGAGGGCTGACTAACACTAGACAATGACTGGAGGGCTACTAACTGCTAGAGACAATGTACTGGAGGGATGACCAACACTAGACAATGTACTGTAGGGCTGACTAACACGATACCATGTACTGGAGGGCTGACTAACACTAGATAATGATCCGGAGGGCTGACTGACACTAGATATGTTACTGGAGCTGACTGACACTAGAAATGTACTGGAGGGCTGACTGACACTAGATAATGTACTGGAGGGCTGACTGACACTAGACAATGTAATGGAGGGCTGACTAACACTAGATAATGTACTGGAGGGCTGACTAACACTCATGATGAACTGGAGGGCTGACAACACTAGATAATTACTGGAGGGCTGACTACCACTACAAGTATGAACTGGGGGCTGACTGACACTAGATAATGATCTGGAGGGCTGACTGCACCTAGATAGTGTACTGGAGGGCTGACTGACACTAGATGATGACTGGAGGGCTGACTGACACTACATAATGAACTGGAGGGCTGACTAACACTAGATGATGAACTGGAGGGCTGACTAACCAGATGATGACTGGAGGGCTGACTAACACTAGATGATGTACTGGAGGGCTGACTAACGCTAGATGATGAACTGGAGGGCTGACTGACACTAGATAATGTACTGGAGGGCTGACTACCACTATATAATGAACTGGGGGCTGACTGGCTAGAATATGATCTGGAGAGCTGACTGACACTTATATTTGTACTGGAGGGCTGACTGACACTAGATACTGTCCAGAGGGCTGACATCGAATAAGTAACTGGAGGGCTGACTGACACTAGATAATGAACTGGAGGGCTGACTGGCACTATATAAGTTACTTGAGGCTGACTTACACTAGATGATGACCTGGAGGGCTGACTAACACTATATATGTACTGAGGGCTGACACATAGATAATGTACTGGAGGCTGACTGACACTAGATATGACTGGAGGGCTGACTGGCACTAGATTAATGTACTGGAGGGCTGACTAACACTAGATAATGAACTGGAGGGCTGACTAACACTAGATAATGCACTGGAGGGCTGACTAACACCTAGATAATGTACTGGAGGGCTGACCAACACTAGACAATGAACTGGAGGGCTGACTAACACTAGATTATGGTACGGAGGGCTGACTACCACTATATAATGAACTGGGGGGCTGATTGACACTAGATAATGTACTGGAGGGCTGACTAACACTAGATGATGAACTGGAGGGCTGACTAACACTACATAAGATCTGGAGGCTAACACTAGATGATACTGGAGGGCTGATTAACACTAGATAATGTACTGGAGGGCTGAAACTAGAAAATGTACTGGAGGGCTGACTAACACTAGACAATGAACTGGAGGGCTGACCAACACTAGACAATGAACTGGAGGGCTGACTAACACTAGATGATGACTGGGGGGCTACTAAACCTAATAATGTACTGAGGGCTGAACACTGAAATGTACTGGAGGGCTGACTACACTAGACAATAACTGGAGGGCTTACAAACTAGATAACTGAATACGCAAGGGCTGACTAACACAACCAAATGTACTGTAGGGCTGCCTAACACTAGACATTGTACTGGAGGGCTGACTAACACTAGATAATGATCCGGAGGGCTGACTGACACTAGATAATGTACTGGAGGGTTGACTGACACTAGATAATGTACTGGAGGGCTGCTAACACTAGATGATGAACTGGAGGGATGACTAACACTAGATAATGTACTGGAGGGCGTGACTAACCACATATAATGAACTGGGGGGCTGACTGATCACTAGATAATGATCTGGAGGGCTGACTGACACTAGATGATGAACTGGAGGGCTGACTAACCTAGATGATGAACTGGAGGGCTGACTAACACTAGATGATGAACTGGAGGGCTGACTAACACTAGATGATGTACTGGAGGGCTGACTAACGTAGATGATGACTGGAGGGCTGACTGACACTAGATATATACTGAGGGCTGACTACCACTATATAATGAACTGGAGGGTGACTGACACTAGATAATGATCTGGAGGCTGACTGACCTAGATATTGTACTGAGGGGCTACTGACACTAGATAATGTACTGGAGGCTGACACTAGATAATGTACTGGAGGGCTGACTGACACTAGATAATGAACTGGAGGGCTTACTAACACTAGATAATGTTCTGGAGGGCTGACACTAGAATGTACTGGAGGGCTACTGACCTAGATATGAACTGGAGGGCTGACTGGCACTATATAATGTACTGGAGGGCTGATAACAGCTAGATAACTGAATGCCTGGATGGCGACTTACACCTAAAGATATCTACCTTGAGGGCTGACACCACACTAGACAGTACTGAGTGACGACTACCGAAGACTGGAGGCTGACTAACAACTATATATGTACTGGATGGCTGACTACCATATTTTTTCTATATATGAACTGGGGGCTATTGACACTAGAAATGATCTGGGTCTGACTGACACTAGAATTGTACTGGAGGGCTGACTAACACTAGATGAGACCTGGAGGGCTGACTAACACTAGTAATGACTGGGAGGGCTGACACTAGAATGTACTGGAGGGCTGACTAACCACTAGACAATGAACTGGTGTGCTGACCAACACTAGACCAAGGAACTGAGGGCTGACTACACACTAGATGATAACTGGAGGGCTGACAACACTAGATAATGTACTGTGAGGGCCTGACTACCACTATATAATGAACTGGAGCTGACTGCATTTTCAGATAATGATCTGGAGGTCATGACTGAGGCTGGCTTATGAAACTAGGATGTACTATGAACTGACGAGGTCTACTAACACTAATAATGTACTGGGGGCTGACACTAGATAATGTACTGGAGGGCTGACTGACCTAGAATAATTAACTGAGGGCTGACTAACACTAGATATGAATGGAAAGAGGGCTGACTAACACTAGTCATGAAAATTGTTGGAGGGCTGACCACTACATCTGTATAGGGCTTACTTAACACGAAATGACTGGAGGGCTGAACTAACACTAGACAATGAACATGGAGGCTTGACCACACAGACATGAACTGGTGGGATGACTACACTAACATGCATGGAGGATGACTACCACAACATGAGACTAATCTACTCCTATGGCAATGACTAAAGATGTCTGGGGGCTGACTAACACTAGACAATGTACAGGGAGGGCTACTGACACTAGATGATGAACCGGAGGCTGACTGCTACTAGATATGAACCGTAGGGCTGACTACCTAGTGAATGAACCAAGGGCTGACTAACACTATGATATGAACCGGAAGGGTGCTACTAACACTAGATAATGAACCGGCGGGGCTGCTGACACTAGATATGTTACTGATGGTTTAGGACCACAGATATGTAATGGAGGGCTGACTGACACTATGATAATGTACTGAGGCTGACACCTAACAAGTCCTAGGGTACTAAACTTATAGGACTGGGAGGGCTGACTAACACTAGATATGATACTGTGCGGCTGACTAACACTAGATGATGATTCCTGGAGGGCTGACCGACTCGGAGACTAATACTGACTGGATGGCTGACTACCACTAATATCATGTACTGAGCTGACGAATTGAACTGAATTTGACTGACACTAAGATAATGATCGGACGGGCTGACTGACACTACAATAAGGATTACTCGGATGGCCTACTAACCTAGATAATAAAACTGGAGGGCGACTAACCTAGATAATGAGCTTGGAGGGCTGACTAACACTAGATAATGAACTGGAGGCTGACTACACTAGACCCAATGACTGGAGGGCTGACTACACTAGAATAATGAACTGGAGGGTGACAACACTAGACATAAAACTTAAGGGCTGAAATAACACTAACAATGACTGGAGGGTTGACTACCACTAGATAATGAACTGGAGGGTTGACTAACACTAGATGATGATCGAAGGCTACTAATACGAACCCTCCTGCACATTTCACACACTCAGCCCTGCCCTGCTGGAAACCATCTCCCTCACCTCACTATTGACCACAATTGACAGGAAACTTTTAATTTTACTCCATAGCCAGTGGAGTTTATTTTAATATTTAAACATATATGGCTGAAACAATATTGTAATGAGAACTGTTTCGGTGTTTGACGACAGATTCCATATCCCATGACATTTTAGCGTTGAAGCACATTTTTGAATATTCTGGATATAGAATATTATTCTGCTCATACACTTCTCTTACCTTGCGGTCGTCCGGATCTTTTTGCGTTCCAGTATAGGCTCTGTGGAACGCAAAACCGTCTTCCGTCCAGGTCCTGCGGCGGTATAATTGTCAGGCTTCTCCGTCCATGGGGAACTTTAAACCGGGCCTCAGTGGCTTACCGGAATGACGTAGAAGTAGAGACTGGTGATTTAAATGGAACCGGGAGCTTACCGTTCAATCAGTAAGTCTCAGAGACATTACCATCCCATTCATCATTGGCGTCTAGTAGTGTTAAATTTACTGTCTAATGTGTTACTACTAGATTTCTATTGTATTACTGACCAGACTGTCCTAGTGTATTACATACAGGGGTGTCTAATGGTGTTACTATTAGACTTGTCAATTGTATTACTACCGGGTGTCTAATGTGTGTCCACTAGGGCTTCTATGTGTTACTCTACCCAAGGATTTTTACTGTGTTATACCTACCAGACTGCTCTGTGTTTACTACCAGACTGGCCATACTTGGTTACTACCACTCTGCCTACTGTGTTTAACTACAGCCTGCCTACTGTGTTTACTACCATACTGGCCTACTGTGTTCCTACCAGAGGTGTCGAATGTGTTACTACCAAACTGCCCTACCGGTTTACGCTTCCTACTGTTACCGACCAGACTGCCTACGTGGTTAATAACCAGACTGCCTACTTTACAACGTGTACTACTTACTCACCAGCTGTCTACTTGTTCATCCAGGCTGTCTACTGTTGTTCCTACCAGCTGTCTACTGTGTTACTACCAGTGCTACGCACGTCTGTCACTTGTTACTATAACCAGACCTGTCTACCTGTGTTACTACCAAGGCTGCTCTAACTGTGTTTACTACCCAGCTGTCTACTGTGTTCTACCAGACGCAGACGCTCTGTGTTTACTACACTGCAGACTACGCTGCCTTACTGTGTTTACACACGCAGACCAACTGTCTACTTTTTACTACCAAGACTGTCTACATGTGTTACTACCAGACTGTCTCTACTGTGTTACTACCCAACGTCCAGCTAGCTTCTACTGTGTTACTACCATCAACTTCTACTGTTTACTAATCCAGACTGTCTACTGTGTGTCTCCAACTGTACCTGCTGTTACACGCTACTACCAGCTGTCTACTGGTGTTCCTACCAACTGTCTCTGTGTGTATCAGACTATTCCTGAACTGCCTACTGCAGTGGTACTGTGACGACCAGCTGTCTACTGTGGCTAACAACTGCTACGGTTACTACCAGCTGTCTACTGTGTTACTTACCCAGACTTCTGTTATAAACTGTCTACTGTGTTAACATACTCATGTACTCAGCTTGCTACGTTAATGTGCTACTGTCATCAACTGCTAACTTACTGACTGCCATTCACTGTCTACTGTTACTACCAGACTGTCTACTGTGTTAACCAACTGTCACTGTTTACCAACCAGACGTATGTGTACTCACTCCTACATGTGTTACTACCACTGTCTACTTTGGTTCAACTACCAGACTGTCTACTGGTTACTACCAGACGACTGTACTATCTGCCTCTGTCTACTAGGTCACGTGATCCAGTAACTGCTACTGTGTGCCAGACTGTCACTGTGTTCCGACTGTACGTTCACCAACTGTCTACTGTTGTGTTACAAATAG